>NNCF01127265.1:588867-610062 GCA_002313205.1 Laupala kohalensis | reverse complement strand
TAATTTATTGTCAAGAGAGCGGTTACAAATTGTCTATGACCACGTTAAGAACAGTATACTAACTTACTGGTACTTCTTTACAATAAACTAACAAACACTGCAACCAAGATGGGTTTGTTTGTTTTTGGGGTGGGGGGGTTACATTTTCTCTGAGTAAAGTTACGCAAGTTTGAGTATACGTACAAAATAAGTAAATAAATGAAAGTATGGTTGACTACTAAAATATAATTTTGAATCTTTGCAATTGATAACCAAACAAGAATACTTAAGCGCCCTTATACATAAGTTGTCCCGGGAAAGTAAACTCCGATGGCCGGCCGTGTTGACACTCCTAAATTCGACCTCGAAGACAGTCACGACGCAAGTGAAATTTCCGGAGAAAACTTTTCCCGTCTTCGAATGACCGGCACGTTCTCTCCCAATAAACCCATTTAGATCTTTTTTGCATTCATAGGTGCAAATTACGAAGAAAAGTGTTTTTATTATCATACGAGGTAGATAACTTGTTGATGCATGTCAATACTCGAGGAAGTGTTTGTATTTTCATAATGAAGTACAGTTTGTGTTCTTGTCACGTATCTCTCCGGATGAGGGTCTTCCGTAGTTCATGTTCCCATCATTACGGAAGGCGGACGTCATTCTAAACGTGCAGATCTCACAAATACGTGACTCCGATTATCCAGAACAAAAAGAAACACGATTTGAGGAGAGTCATTCAAAACTTCATAAGTTCTATTTAGTATAAGTTTATTTATCATTACAAGTTCGAGTCATGGATCTCGAAAATGTATGTGCGTTTCAAGCAGTAATTGTAGAAAGGACAATTTCATATTAGAATATTCACTAACAAACATTTTCTTACAAATCGCGTATCCTAGTTAAAGAATGACTCGTGCAAGTTGTATACAAGCCATTGTGCATTCGTTCAACACAACATATTACTTGACCTAGTATATTTGAATACTTGAACAAATGCAGAGTTCACACTAAAATATCAGTCATGCGTTCCCTTACCTCGCACGAGGTCATTTTCATATTTTATGAGTTATCCGAATGTTATGTTTACGTAATCTCTCACAATACAAGTTTCAGTTCGAGGGCCATATATGAAAATACACCCAGTGTCATTTACTTCATATTTGTATTAGAGTGAAATGTATTTCATCCTACAGACAAAATCCCACCAAAAAGTTTTTGTAAAGACCATTCGTCAGAAAAGCAGACGTTTGATTGTAAACAATGTTCCTCCTAGATCCGATTGACAACTTGTTTCAGTGAACTTGAGTTGTTTAAATCAATGGGGTGCGGTTTGCTCCACAAAATATTCGTTTAAAAACAAGCGGTGAAAAAGTCTGGGTAAGTCTTGAACATCACGACATCGCTTTACACAGAAGAACAGATATGGTAGTGTGTCTGACTCACCTCTGCCATCCGGCACGCTATACGTGAGGTCCACGAACTCTACGTCAACCGACTCCATGCCGCTCGCTCCGTCGGTCACTCACGGCGTTACGCAAAACGCGACTCTCTCGAACGGACGCTATCTACACAGCACTAGAACACTCCGCACGCTGCCGCTAGCACGCCAGCATGCGACTGGGTGGGAGGCCGCGCGCCCGTCCGCCTCTGCGAGACACCCCCACCGCTGCCCGTCGCGAATCACGTGACCCGCGGCAGTGACGTCACGCGTTGGGTCTTAAAGCGAATAGCGATGGTTTTTATGTGGAGGTTTCTGAAGTGGATACGAAGAGGGGTCAGCAAGCCTCGACCTCCCCGTCAAAAACCAGAGATTAAATTCTCACATGACTCGTCAAATTTTTTGCCCAAATGCGAAGGGATCAGTACTGGGAGTGGGGGTGGAAGAACTACACAAAAAGCTCCAGAATGCTCAAAATCCTAAAGTTAATTTCCACTATTTACACCCATTTTAAAATCTGGAATAGTTAAATATATCATACGACTGTTCACAATATTTTTTGTGATATTTACTTTTTTTGAAAGAAAATATCGCAATAAATATGTGAACAATCCAATTAAAGTCATATGATTTATTAAACTAAAATTACATTTAAGAAATAAATGAAAAGTAAACATGAACGCCATTCGAATTCTCTTGGCGTTAACCGTACATGTTAATCGTCAACTAATTCCGAACTTACAAATTTCATTAGTTCCCGATGAAAATGAAGTATGCACATCAATAGCAAGCTCGCTCTTACTTCTGCATTATGTCAAATTACTGTCCGCTGTCCATGGAGTCATATCTGACGCGCTCTAAAACTTTTGTCCGGGCTTTGTTTTTTACGTTTCCGAGCACTCACGACCGAGACGAGATGTACGTGCTTTCCAGTTACGCCAACTGCTGACTGTAGTCGACTACAGTCAACTTTGCGAGCATTCCATTCATGAAAAAAGTTGATTGTAGTCAACTTCGCTTGACTTCGCTGAGGAGAGTTGAGTGCAGTCAGAATAATCGGTAGTGTCACGAAGACTCAGAAGAATCGCGCTGGGTTGAGGATGAGAGTTGAGTCCAGTCAGAAGATTCGAATTAGAAGAATCCCCAAGTAATTCATTGTTTATTACGCATTTTGTGATCGTTTAACTCACAAGGAGCATTTCAGTCACCCAACGCCCATGCGTGGACCCAGAAATCGACTTCTGCACCACTTTTGCATACCATTCGCGTTTCCGAGAGAAGTTGACTACAGTCAACTTTTCTGGTTGTGACTGGAAAGTCCCATGCGTGGCGGATGACTATCGATAGTTGACACTATCGAAGTATTGTTTTTCCGATCATATTGACTACGCAGGGTAAAACGAGAGAAAATAGCCAATTCAGGTCCCATCAGGCTCAATTGCGATTAAATTGATAGCATAATATACTACTTTTAATATGGTCTACTTTATGGATATTTTTATTTACGATTTGATATTATAGTTAACTAAATATATACATGGTTATCTAATTTTGTATTATGGAAAATCTATCAGGGCTTGGAAAACTGAAAATGTTAGTCATGATTTTGGATAGTAAACAAAGAAATATATAATTATGTAAATTTGCTAAAAACACAGAAAGCTGTAGAGACAATACAATGAAATAGGTACTTAAATCGGATCTTCAACTCTGATATAAAAATGTCACAAAACACACGAGAAAATGTCTGGAAGGTACTTGTTCTTAAAACCATGCATTTTAAGTAATTAATACTGAAATTGATCCATCCGATTTAAAATAATCCCGCGCAGGTGTTCAAAGTAGCAGGAAAGTTATAAATATCAATTTTAGAGAGACGCAAAAGGATTCAAATGTGACTATCGGAAACTATCGATAGTTGGCTATTAACTATCGATGGTGGTCGATAATCAAAATTATCGATAATTCTCAAACGTCCTATCGTTAGTTTACAGCCTCTAGTACGAGTAATTGCTTCACCCCCTCATATGTCAACATCATGCCCCTCTCCTGCTAATCGAATACCTGGCTATGCTCTTGCACGAAACTGAATGAAATTGATTCGTGTAACTGATGATTCATAATATGTAGCAGTTAGTCTATATTGAATATATTTACGCTACTTCAAATATAAAGGTAACAATATTATTTATTAATAATAAAAATATGGTTATTTGTCTTTGATGCTCACAGACAGTGCCAGCTCCAAGGTTTAATTTCTTTTTTTTTCTTTTTAGGAAAGTTAAGCAAAATGCTCAAATAATACACTGAATAATATCTTTTAAATACGTTATTATTTACGAAACTAAAAATATTAATATTCATGAAATATAGTATACTTTGAAAAATTAACCAA
The DNA here is from genome assembly GCA_002313205.1 of Laupala kohalensis. Classification (NCBI taxonomy): domain Eukaryota; kingdom Metazoa; phylum Arthropoda; class Insecta; order Orthoptera; family Trigonidiidae; genus Laupala; species Laupala kohalensis. The sequence goes on along the minus strand of NNCF01127265.1, from coordinate 606,250 downwards.
TTCCACTCTATAAATACATTAAGGTTAGAGGAAATAAGAATTAATATCAATTAAATTAATAAAAATATTAATAAATTGATGAGGTGAACTAATTGTAAAAGACAAACATTGTAAGACGATAATACGATGGAAATGTCTAAGCTCGAGACGCCACTGTTCATACATGGTAAGCGTAATACATCAGAGAACTGGTACTTTCAAAATAGCGGACAACCTTTCATAGTCATCGGAAAAAATGTTTGTCAATGTTAATGAGTTCTTGTAATCAAAGGGACTCTGTAAAAATGATATTGTCAACTCGACCACGTGCTAAAGTGCACGTTTGATACCTTTTGCAAGATAAAATAAAATCACTTTTCTACCCTTTTTTATAACTATGACATGATTTAAAATAAAAGTTAAAAAAGGGTTCTAACGACCTTGATGTTGGCGAGCCCTAAAGCCTCAATTTAAAAAAAATTAAAGTTTAAGTCAGAACCTAAAATATTTTATCATCTCTCAGTTGTAATTGCAATGATTAGAATACTTGAATAGGTCTTGAATAAGACCTTTTTTCAGTGGATTCAGATTAACAAAATCCTGATGACACGTGAAAAGTAACGGCTGTATGAAATTTAGAAACAGGAGCTCATCACCACAACTCCGTTAGTGGGATATGTAGTACATGTTCAACCTGTCAATACACATTTTTCCCTATGGAGTGAAATATAAACAATCGTAATTCTTACCACAATTGTGTAATTATTCATTATAACGTTATAAGACAAATTGTAAAATTTCATAAAAGGGCAAAATTTTTTAGATAAATTAAAATATTCCTGAATTCTGTTATTTATTTTCTTCGAACTAATATTTTAGTACAGCAACTACTTTGTATGGATTATTACAAAGATGACGAAAATTGTATGATGTAACTTCTCCTTCATGATGACTGAGATTAATCTGAAAGAAAATATAGATTCTCTTGCGATTTAACTAATTACCCCTTTACTTTAATTAAAATTGCTTTTCAATCATATTTCTTCTCTCGTTTTTTTTTGTTTGTTTTTAGACATCACACTCTTTTAATTTGCTTGAAATAAGAAGCAATCGTTGTTATTTGCTCAAGGGATTTGTTACTTAAATTTGTACCCCACGAGGAAGGGGAAATGAGTCAGTTGTTTATCTTTGAGTGAACTAGATTTGTCTAGTGTTGACGTTAGGGGATCTAACACACCTCTGATTTAAAAATTGATTCTATTCCCTCTCTTGTTGAGTATGAAAAGGTACTGAAAGAAAGACTATAAGACTTGTAGACTATGAGATTACATTCATTCACACTAGCAGAGTACTGTCAGTGGGCTTACTGTATCGTAAAAGCAGTGGAAGGAATATACATACAATGTATCATTTTCTGCAAACTGAATAAATTTTATAATGAACTTAGTCTTCATAGAAATTTAAGTCGTGAGTAACGTCACCTGGGAGGCTCTACATGAAATGAGCCTAGATGTAATTCAATTTGTACTTTAACGAAGAAAGGGTACTTTAAAGAAATTGTACATAATTGAAACGTAAGATTACTATCCCTTCCTTGAAAAGAAACTAATATTTGGAATGATACCTCATTTGTGGCAATAGGTTAAGAATGACCGGAGAGAAAAAACTGTACGAAATGTTACCTTTTAGAAATATAATTTAGCGATATTTACAAATCTTGAAAAAATATGTGTAATTAATCTACTGTCCTAAAGGCAATTACTTAAATGTAGTAATTATTATATCACTTGATTACCAATTTCAAATTTGTCGTGAGTACATAATCGTAATGAAGTACGAAAGCTGCCAGAGAATTCGAATGAGAGAATTGGTAACCATTCAAAGCTGTCCGGCTACAAGTACCGGTGTAAAGACGTACGACCCACGAGCCTACATAAGTCAGAGGTAAGCCTTCATAAGTAAGATACCTTCGTCAGCAGAGAAACCTACCTGAAAAAAAGCGAGAAAATGTGGTTCATATTCCAACTGCGCAGGCTATTACGAAAATGAAAAATATGACATGATTTGCACTTATAAATGGCATACACTTTCTTTCCAGAGTGACTTTAAACAACACTTATTTTCCCTATATTAAGATCTATTTTTGGCTAAGAAAATGTCACTTTTTTAAACCCGAAATTTCGAGGTCTAATTTTTACCTTAATGTTATAAACATTATAATACACTAAGTACTTATAACAATCATTCAATAACCATTTATTCCACTTTTTATTCTACGATTAAAATATAGTTCGTAACATAACATCTGTTATTTATACATTTCATAAAAAGGCGTTAAAAACTGTACTGGATGTTTCAATAAGAACGTTCACCTCAAATATATACTAAACGAATAGAGATATATGGTTTTTACGTAGGTAAACCGTGTCACGGGAGAAATAATTTGACATATTCAAATTAATTGTAGCCTTATCAACGGCAAGATTAGTGACGTTTTGTTCACTTTTAAAATAAAACTATTGCATGTATTTTTTCAACATTTCTTTAAACCCAATAAAAGATAAACAAAAAGATTAAACGAACAGCAACAGCGTCATTTTCTTTCTATCCATTATATTCGGGTTATTAAAATATTTGCGTCCCTCCGGTGGCTCAGGTGGTTGCGTTCTTGCTCTTCACCAAGTCACCCCGGGTTCAATTCCCGGTGGGGCCAGAAAAATCAGTAGCGTTTCACATGAGTGTCCCAGTTCATATAGCTATGACTACTGTAAAGCGAACTCTCCTTCCTCTATCCACCTCCTGCTAGTATCAATAACTCTAACTATTACTAACCACTTGTACAAACCCATCCACGTAGGCCAAGTTGTTGGTAAACCCAGCTAATCGGCCCACTTACTAACAATTGCCTACCACCCAACTCCTGCCTCATGTAGGTAAACTTCAATAGCACGCATTTACAAAGACTAGAATGGAATGGAATTTAAATATTTACGATTACGCTATTCGTTCAAATTCAATTAATGGCGTATATTTGCATTTTCTTGGGCTTTCAAAAAGCGCTGGAAAACTCTTTCCTTTCAGATTAAATTAAAGTGTCGAGATCTATGAAGTTGACAAATCTTTTGAATATATCAAATGATAAACTCCAAGTGACTACTTATCTTGGTGAAAACAGCACTTCGATATCTTAATCGGTTTAGGTGATTGTCCTTGAGGTGATTGTCCTTTCTGAACTCTTCACTCTAAACATACACACTCCGGAGAGCTATTATCCTGAAGCACGGGCACGTGTCACCATTATCTCGAGAGCTTCGAAACGTTTACAAACAAATATTTTCAACAAATTATACATAAATGTACAAAATTTGCTATAATACATAATCACAAAATAAAAATGTATTAACATTACAAAGTATTTAACAATAAATGTAAAAACAATTTTTTAATTTTTTAAAATCAACATGTTCCCGCTGAAAAATAAAACACCAATATGGCTGATTTAAGAGCACACATCCAGCAACGTTTCTTAAAGGGAGTTACAGCGAAAGGCAGTGCGTCGGAAGTTGGAGGGAGAAGAACGCCGAGTTATTTTTGGATCCAGTTTTCTTCTCATTACATCAGAGATCCTCGCACTGGAACATCTAGATCCTCTGTTCCAAGCGCCTCCTGAATCAACTTCTTTTATTTACATCATACTCAGGGCCGGATTTAGGATCTGTGTTTAGGCCCCTAGACTCAACAGCTGATGCAGGGCCTCCGTTGGTGGGGGGGAGGGTGTTATTGANGGTCAACGGAGGTCGCGGTGGGGGGGGGGCGGAAATGTTTTAAAACATTAACCCTAAAAATCACGTTTTAAAATCCTTAGGATACATGTCGTGTCCTATAAATTTTAAATAGTATTATTAATTTACTAATGGTTGGATCTTTTATGGTGCGTGCCTCTAGCCGCGCAACTATGCAGCCTGTGTTCAAATCCGCTTCTGTTAATACTAGTGACACCCAGTGAAGATTTCGTAGTTATGTATATTAACATGAGAGTACGTATCAGTGGGTCACAGTATTGTGAAATCGTTAAATAGTATATACGATTAACCATTCCGTTTTAAGGTAAATAAACGTAATCAACTCAAAAATAAACATAATTTACTTTACGTGGTACAACAACTATCAATGTTTCTATTCTGTGGACTTCATCGAAGTTTCTCGTTTGTAAATTCTGCTTAACATAAATTCGACGTGTTCCAACTAGTAGACTAGTCACTTGACAAAAAACATGCAAGGGAATAGATTACGGGAAATTTTGTCTAGTTTCTGACTGTAATAAGTATTTTCCTTTGAAACATGCGTGCTTCCTGCAATAAGCAAAAAGTCTTAAAAACGTGATTGTTTGTAGTTATTCGATGTTTTTTCATACTTCCTGAAATTTTAGAAGTGGAAAAGTCAAAAATCGTAATTAGCATATTAAAATACTTAATGAACCAAAGTTTCAAATTTTCTCCACTACTTTCAGACGAAAATTTCCAAAATGCTTAAGTATAAATTCAACGTCCTCTACCGGGCGTGTACTTAATCTGAGGAAAAAAATAAATGGTGCTAGTTGGAGTACATTTTGTTTTGTTTACTTTTTCAAATTAACATTTTCTTCGTAGAGTGCACAGCTTTCATACAATACATCAAAAACCAATAAAGGGCCCGAATATATAGATATTTTTAGTTCTTCTCATATTTCCCGAACTTTCCGGAGGGGACAGAGTTGAAATTCGTAATCAGCGCCCCCAAAACCGTACAGGAGAAAATAATTAATTACTTCACCGAAACATTCCGGATAGAAACACCCAATGACTGGACTGTTACGAACATACCATAAAGTGTAAATATTCTGCGGTACTTAAAGTATATAAACGAACTTGTATTCATGCAAAGATATTGCTTGGAATTTTCATAATTTCCTTTCACGTAAAGTACTTGGAAAACCATTCGTATCATCGGTTCCAAAGCGATGGAGAGAGAAAAACACTCTCCGAGTAAACAATCAGACCAAAAGGGAAACCAGGACGGAAATATTTCAGTAATCGGGGTAATAATAATAATAATAATAATAATAATAATAATAATAATAAATTTATTGTCAAGAAACAGTATAAACTGTGTTTGACCACGTGGAGGACTATAAACTAATTTACTCTTCGGAAGCAAGCAAGGGACCATCCCATCAATTCCGATCTAGGGTCCTAAGGCAGAGGCAGATTCAAAAATTCAGCAAAAGTACCTAGATAAGATAAAAAGTTAGCTACGTGTTATAATACTAATAGAATATCAAGATGTTTGTAATTTAACACAAAAAATTTATTTTACATGTAAGAATTATCGAATTATAGATTATTCAGATGATTGTGTTTATAAATCATACGAATGAAATAACACTAAATTCACGATTTCTTGTTTCAAACGCGCCCCTAGACAAAGCCTAGAAAACCTGCCTCTATCCGAAGGAAAAACGGAGAAAAACCCGGGACAGGATCGGGCTACAGAATTAATGTACACAACCGTGCCAAAGTTGAGTACACATAAAACTAAATTAATATGAGCCATAAGACAACACAATCATGCAAGAAAATAGTTTTTGAAATTGTTATAAGTTATTTTAAAAGTACTACAGCAATGGTGTGATAAAGTACAAGACGGATTTAACTTTTATTAAAATCAATAAATTCTTTTACATTACAGAAGCACTAGTGCAGGAGGTAGTTTTTAACCGCGGATTTGAAGAGATTCAATTTCATAATATCTTTTATATTATTGGGCAGGGAATTATATAGAACGATTCCCCAATGGTATGGTCCTTTTTGGCAAAGAGTGGTTGACACTCTAATCGGAACCTCATTCATTGATTTTATTTACTGGATTTTTTACGTTTCATATACTTTTTGTACAAGAAAACAAAAGGCATAAACATTTCTTTGGAATAACTTTAGTGTGTTGTAAGCACACACATAAATTGTTGAATCTGGACTCCGCTAGTCTAAGATCCTGACTCTGGAGTATTACGCATGAATACTGGTATATACATGAGAAGATATATACATGATCTAGTTTCTTTCCAAATCGTATTCATTTTTTAAGGATAAATGTGGGAAATATTTGATGTATTCCGATCAGAATCAACTGCTTTAACGACAAAACATGTTATATCTTTGTGCTTCTCTTTTTGTGATTACAGTCTCATCTCGCACCACAAAAAGTTGGGAAATATTAGGGAAATATTTTTAACTTCCTTGTACGTTTGATGCTTCTCACGTCAAATCTGTGCAATCTGCTCGGAAGACAACAGCTTTGAGTGCTATCCATTCACCTATGGGACTAGTGAACACCGCTTTCCAACACCGCTTCGTGACGACGCTCAGCGGAGTATATTCAGACGAAACCTGGCCAAAAGAATTTTATCTCGTCAATTTGATGGATTATAGCGAATTATCGTTTATATGTACATTAAAAAATTGTCACGTAAAGTTAAATGTGTTTTTGGTTCGAGAGTTTATGTATCAAATCTATATAAACAATGAAAAAGAAACTATATAAATTTTCTTAATTACCATAATTTACCAAATATTCTGGATAAAATACTTTTGGCCAGGTTTCGCTTCGATATACTCCATTGTGCGGCGTCAAGAAGCTATATTGAAAAGCGGTGTTCACTAGCTCGGTGACGATGGTAACGCGCGGTTGAGTACGCTCATTGAATGAATTGCATCCAACGTTAAAAAGAATAGTATGTTATATAGACGGCGGCGGTTATCTCTCAACTTTCAGTGAAGTGTTGTGAACTGGTCGTGAACAAAAATGTAAACACATTTGACTTAAATTCGTGTCCGAAGAAATCGAAGAGACCTTGGTGAGACGTAGCGTGAATTCATGAGAGCCAAACTGAATCAATGAATTCACGGAAGCCATACACTGCAAACACGTCAACTGTACCTTCCGTCTCGTGTAAGGCCAGAAGAAAGATCAAATGTAAATTGTGGTCGTAAAATGAAAACTCGAACTGTATGGATCAGCATGGATTTCTTGAATCTATTTGGTTCATGAACATCAAGGAAACCAGAAAACAAAATAAATGTAATTTTAAATTTTTATAAAAAAATATCTATAGAAAATACTTCTCGTTACACCAATGGTGATAGCTTCGGATATTGATTTTTACCTGTCACACTACCGATGCTTTGTCTGCGTGCGTGGTCTTCAGTTGTAACATTTGGGCGAGAGGGAAGCGGAACTATTTTTTTCTAAGAATATTGACTCATTATCGGGATAAAAATAACAGATATCTTAGTTCCCACTAGTGCAGAAAGTGGTCCACATGAAAGCTACAGCCATGAAATTAAGCTTATTTTGTACTGCGTTTACCGAAAAGTGGGAAGAAAAGAAAATAGAAAAATGTCTATGGTTAGGCTAGCAATCTGTTATGCACTCAGGTAAAGCGTCGATACTATATATTTTCTTTTATATTGCTCGAAGATTCAAGAGATACCGTGTTCGTACGATATGCCCAGCAAGAGCGTTCCGGCCTACCCTTCTTAATATCGATTGGCACATCAATGATTACGACAAATCTTCTAATTGACTCGTAATTTTTTATATCCTAGAAGTGAAGTAGGGGATATCAACGAACTATTTGTTATACCAACGAAAATTAGTTATACCAACGAACTATATTATATACATCGATGGGGAAAGGGACGTACCTGACAGATCATCAGGTCAGAGGAAAATTTCACTGTTAAACTCGACACTTCCTTAAGGATTAGGTATACCTATGTCCGTCGCGTGAATCCCCAGTCACTGGGCCCGGTGGGCTGCTATTTCAGCAATTGGTCATCCAGTTGACTTTGCTACTAAAATGTAAAACACTATCTTACTGGCATCAAATGTATATATTATTACTAAAACAATAATTAGGTGACAAAAAGAAGCAAATCAAGGATAAAAATAATTTTTTTCTGTAATAACATTGTTCAGACATTTTTTAGAAATATAAAAAATAGTACGTAGCGCCATCGATCGATATGGTCAGTCAGGCGTCACGACGTCCTACTGCTGTCGATTGGCGCCTCAATCGCGCTAGCAGCGCGAGTCTATGACAGGCGAGTCTGCGGACTAGCTACGTCCTCACTCGACACAAGGCGGCATATCATTTGCTCTCATCACTCGCTCCGGAGCAGTCACTCACCGTCAGCAGTCGTTCACTCTCACTGATCACGTCGCAGCCGCGCCATGTCGACATCAGGCTGCAACTCACTTGCGCTCTAGAGGGCAGTCAGACTGCATCTCCTCTCATCACGCGCTCTCTAGCAGTCAGCCGAAGAGCAACCCGCTCTCACTTGCTCTTGAACAGCAACTGCAATACACTTGCTGTTCATCACTTGCCGCACCATGTCGGCTCGCTGCGAGGAGCACTCACGTACTTGGCATTCGTCACTCGCCTCGCCAGCAGGCATACTCTCTGGCAGCCAGTCACTCTGCGAACTGGCTGGGCAAGCGTCACTGGCCAGCATTCACCCGTTACACCGGGGCATTCATCATTTGCCTCACCAAGCAGGCACTCGCTCGCGGTCACCTCACCAGGGCGGTCACACTCGCCCGCCAATAGACTCCCTCTCTGGTCACCTCTTCTACGGTCAGCAGCACCAGTGCCATCTCGGCTCGTTGCTCACGCACCTCATCAGGCGAGCTACGCCACCTGGCTCAAACACCGCCATTCGCCACAGGGCTACCTCGCCGCCACGCATCACGGCGAGCGACGCCACAAGGCTAACTAACCGCCAGGCGTCACCGGTCGATTGGCTTACGCGCATCACCGCGACATCGATCTACGCAATACGAGCTGGGTCCGTGACGGGCCCTGGATCATCTCACATCATCCCAGGCTTTGTATTATTATCATTCTTTCAACCACCACTTTGTTATTAAATCGTTTATGGCAAATTTAAGGTCTCATATACCTTCCTCATTTTTTCATAATTTGTTCCAATATTCTGGTCCTTCGAACCCCCATGTGAAGCCATTTTTTACGGGAAATACAAACATTTTTTCAATTTTTCGCCTATAACTGGAAAACAACGCACTTTTAGAACAAAACATTACTGTACCGAAATGTACATTAAATTTTCAACAAATAATGTTCGCTATTGTTTTATTGCCAGAAGAACGGAAAAGGCTCAAGAGCATGATGAAATTTACAAAAAAATCGACAATGGACTTTAACCGGAATTCCCCGGCACTAGCGTCGTGCTCAGAGGGCACTAGCGTCAGTTGGCCGACAGGAAAATGGAGAGGTTTCACTATTCACGTAAATAAATAAGACACAAAATAACCGTAACAACAATATATTGAAAAATAAACAAATTCACTTTGAAAAATAAACAAATTTTGTAATATTAATTCGTCTGAGAAACCTTGTTGTTAGAAGGTATGGCCATAGATATCAAAATTCACTTACAAAACTTAAATAATACAGCACTAGTTCGAAATAGGCAGACAAAAAACCCATTTGATGAGGGAATACAACTTAATTTTCGTTTCTAATAATTCTTATAAAATGCTACTTCACTTGGAGATCAAAAATAATATTGTCTTATTCAATTCATAATAAATTACTGGTTCATTATCATTTCAAAGTAACAGCAATAGTAACATTGTTTTTCCAATCAACCACTTAAACATGATTACAAGAAAATTATCACTCACAAGTACCGACAATCAAAACATTTTTATTTTATATTCTCGGATGAGAAACAGACAAACAGAAGTACTAACGTGAGCTCTTGAATGATGGAGATAGATGGGATTCCCACATCAAGAACCAGTGAATCACCATGTCCTCCAGCAAACAGGAACATCAAACTTCCATGTTCCAATAGGTGCTAACATGTGCACAAGATCAGAGCAGTCGCGCCACAAATCAGCAAGGACGCATGAACAATCAAACAATTCAGATCCGGTGTGGTCCGGGCTACCGCAAATCTCACGACCACACGTCATATTTTACGANAAGTTATTATCGAACTATAGATTATTCTGAGTATAGTGCTTAAAAATTGAAATAACACTAAATTCACGATTTATTGTTACAATAGACCCCCCTAGAAAAAGCCTAGAGAACCTGTATGATAAATCCGCCTCTACCCGAAGGAAAACCGGAGAAAAACCCGGGCCAGGATGGGTTTTTCGTTACAGGACCAAATTTTCGTTACAGGACCAAAGAAATATTTTTCCCGTTTTTTGCTGACTCGAGAACTATAAACATTTAGAGAAAATATCCTTTTAAGAAAATGAAACACATGTTTTTTTCATGGATTCAGAAACACATTTTTCTGTTTTCATGGATTTTAACCTTGAAGCAATGGGTTTTTGAAATAATGTTATTTTTTGAAGTTCTGTAAAAAAATTGCAACGGTTAGAGGCTAGAATTTCGGACCACAGAAGCTATGCAAGGAGAAATGTACATATTCACTTTACTACATAGGTAGATTAGAAAGGTGGAGAATGAGACAGGTCTGCGAATTAAAAGTATCAGGACTGATAATGAAACTGAATACACCTCTCGTCAGTTCGAGACGTGTTTAAAGGGGTGTGGCATTGCACATCAGAGAACAGTTCCATGTACTCCCGAGCAAGGTGGAGTATCGGAAAGAATGAATAGAACGGTTATAGAAAATGCCCGTTGTATGCTCATAGAACCTGGACTCGATAGAAAGTTTTGGAGTGAAGCAGTAATGACAGCAATTTATCTTAATAAAAGTGCAACTGCTGCAGTACCAGGATTGACACCAGAAGAAGCTTGGTCAGGATCAAAGGTTGACCTTAGTAATTTAAGAGTCTTTGAGTCCAAGGTTATGCTCCTACCCCAAACTCAAAAGAACCAAGTGGGATCTCAGAGGTCAAGAATACATCATGGTAGGGTACCCTGAAGGAACAAAAGATTACCGCCTTTATGACCTCCAGTGCCCTGGAAAAATTGATATTTCAACTGATGTTGAATTTATTGAAACTCTCTCACCTAAAGAAGAGCAGAAATTTGAAAGCTCATCATCAGATGTTGTGTTGACCCTCGAGGAAACAGAATCACATCATTCTTCTGAATCCTTAGATTTTAGAGGTTTTGAGGACTCAGAAAACACCTCACCAAAGAAGACTCATGAAGAAATACAGGAAGATAGTTGTAAAGATGTCAGACCAGACAACTTTCAGCGCAGGTAACCCAAGCAAAGGTGCAGAAGGTGTCCTATGATGAAGGAAAGTATCTAACAACATCAAATTACATTGTTTTACCATAAATATAGACCTCGACATAAATTAATAAAATAAAAGTAAAATAATAGAATTCCTACCATAGATATCTAATAACCCTAACCTAAATAAATATTAATATTCTGTAATAGTAGAAAATAATTGTATTTTATGTTAATTTCTACTTAGCCTAAGTTAAATGAATATGGTTAAATGTATCAAAATTAATAATGTTGTAATTCTTATATGTAAATATTATTGTTTTTGTTGTTAGTTCTATGACTTGCCATACATCTTTGTTATGATCCACGTGGTTCAATAAAATAATATTAATATTAAAACCGCAAACTGAAGGTATACCCAGACTTTGTTTTCTATATGTGTTTAACTGAGCCATCATGTTATAGTGAGGCAGTGGAGTGGAGTAATAGTGCCGAATGACTATCTGCAATGCAAAAGGAGTGTGATTCCTTGTTAAAATATAATACTTGGTTTTTGGTCAATAAACAAATTAATGCTAGAATTCTAAAATCTAAGTGGGTTTATAAAATTAAAAATAGTCAAGATTGTAAAACTTATAAAGCAAGGCTTGTTGCAAAGGGTTTTACACAAAAATATGGAGTAGATTTTATGGAAACTTTTTCTCCTGTTATAGCTAAAAGGTCTTTAAGATTGTTATTAGCGTTGTGTTTACATGAATTTGACCATTGAACACTTAAACATCAATGCAGCCTTTTTGCACAGGTTGAATGAAACAGTCTATATGTACCAGCCAGAGGGCTTTGTTGATCCAGAAAGAAGGAAAAAGTATGTTTATTAAAGAAAGTCATTTATAGGCTAAAGCAGTCTGCAAGAGTTTGGTTTGAAAAGGTCAAAAGTTGAAATTAAAATTTGAAGTTGAAAATAAAATATTGAAGTTAAGATTTATTAAATCTAATTTTGATCCATGTGTATTTTTCAAAATCAATGATAAGTCAGTCACTATCATAGCTTTACATGTAGTTTTTGTTGTATTTTCAAATTAATTTTAATGAAAAATTAAAATTTAAAGATTGTTTGAAGGAAAATTTTAGAGTCAAAGATTTAGGAAATATTAAACATTGTTTAGGTATAGATTTTGACCACTGAACATGGGCTTGTGATTAAGCAAAAGGAGTCCATCCTAGAAATTCTAAAGAGGTTTGGTATGGAAGATGCTAATCCTATTAGTACCCCTTTAGATGCCAATTGTAAATTAAAGGTATCATCTGTTGGTGAACAACCTCCTAATGTCCCCTACCAATCTCTCATAAGTAGCATTATGTATCTGGCCATCACCAGTAGACCAGATATAGCTTATTTGGCTAGTTACTTAAGCCAATTCAATTCAAATTATAGTATGGAACATTGGATGGCTGCTAAAAACTCAGGTATCTTAAAGGCACTATTGATTATAGTTTATGATTCTAAAAATGATAAAAATTTGTTTGATTTTGTTGATGCTGATTGGGCACAGAATTCTACTGACCCCAGGTCATATAGTGGATTTTTATTTTTGTTGGCTAATGCACCAGTGTCCTGGGAAGCAAAAAAGTAAAGCATTCAGCAATACTGAGGCTTTCCTCTTTTTAGGAATTGCACTAAGCACATTGACATCAAATACTATTATATCAGATATGTTGTTAAGAATAAAGAATTGTCTGTATTATATTTACCAGGCAGTAAGGTGCTTGCTGATGTACTCACTAAAGCCTTGCCTGCTAGCAGGCACAATTTTTGTTTAATTGGCATGAATTTAAAGAAGTAATTTTTGTGGGGTCACTAGATTAAGGGAGAGTGTTAAATGAATATTCATAAATATAATCTAGTGACTATATTTATTATTAGAAGATGGTAACACTGTCTTGTGACCTCCCCCCTCTTTTTCTATTGTGTTGTGATGTTTGTGCCCGCCTCACCTCAGTGTACTGTTCAGCTATTAAAAACCTTATGACATTTACATTTGGTGTCCACTTTATTTTAACCTTTTATCAGTATGACATCTTTCATGATTATGTTATCCACATTGGAAATACTTTTATAGGCATCTTATATAGGACCAAAGTAGACTAGTAAACCATTCCCTGCTCCGCACAACAGTTTTGATATTGTGATGTATTGTACCTTATATTATATCTGAGTGTAGAAAAAAATAGCACATTTCAATACAATTACTTCCTTATATTTAGCAAAAACTCAAAAAAACTCTTTTTACTTTAATTCATCCCTTCCATACAAGAATTTCAAAAAATCCTCACTTAGCAAGCTTATACAATACTATAGATATGTCCTGTACAACAGGGGCAGATACAGACTAATATTTTAGGGGGGTCATAACAAAGGAATATAGTCTTGGGCAAAGTATGGTCCAAAAACCATCCCACCCTCAGAACAAAATTTTTAAATTCTAAAGCAAATTGTAAGTTTAGGTTATATAAGTGTTAATTAATATGCAGTTCGGTACAGTAACACCCCATTTTTGAGATTATTTTAAAATTTTTCTGCGACAGGGGAAAACATGTATTTTGATTAAAGATGCAAAAACTTTATTCACATTTTTAAGGTATTTACAAACATATTTGTGTTAAATTACAAACATATTGACATTATATATGTATTATAACTCTCAGCTAACTTTTTATCTTATCTAGGAACTTTTGCTGAAATTTTTGAATCCGCCTCTGCCTTAGGGCCCTTGATCGGAATTGATGGAATGGTCCCTTGCTTGCTTCCGGAGAGTAAATTAGTTTATTGTCCTCCATGTGGTCAAACACAGTTTGTACTGTTTTTTGACAATAAATTTATTATTATTAATAGGGAATCAGTCCTATGAATTATATATGAGAGTCCTACCTGAGAGAAAGTCCTTCCGAGGGTACTAAAAATGTTTCAATGTATTTGGATGAAGGAGAAATATTCTTGATATCGCCTCAATGTATAACAGTTATAGAAACATGTCCGCATGAAGGAAACGACCTCTCAGAGAAAGGTTGAGAAGGCTGGATGATTGTAAGCTGATATTTCTGCTTACATTGTGAGATTTTCAGAGACCCCGGTAGAGCAGAGAATTCGTGGCTGAAACCTGGTTTCATCAAAAATTTCAGGGGATAATAGTTTACTCAAAGTCAGAGAATTTGCATAACCTTTATATATGTCTATAAATAAATTTTGATAATAAAATTATGCTCTATGTAGTATCGATTTGGTACAGTTAATTACTTTTTGTTTTACAGAATAATTCTTCAATTGATACTTGAGAGGGTGGAGGGCTCCAACCCCCTAAGCCCCACCCTCACCCATAGGTGCGCCCCTGTGCACACAACCACCGTTCGTAACTCATGGACCCCCAAAGATGACTCTTCCCATGAGCATATCATGTCATTCACATCAACACCCACTCTCAGAACCATAATGGCACCACCATCGTCGCCACTACAACTTTGTCGACCAGGGTATGGCACGTTGTGAGTTGTTAAATCGTTTCTACTAATATACTGCAGTACTAATAACTGATTAAAAATTGTTCAAATGTATCAACCTTCTTAANGACTAGAAACTGTTTTTTTTTTTTTTTTTGACAATAAATTTATAAATTTAAATTTATAAATTCATTCTCAATGGGTTTTTAGAGGAGATCATGATCCCCTTGTACCCTCGCCTGCTGTAAAATTTCAAGTTCCTATCTTAAATCTGTTTTTCTTGTTTTAATAAATAAGTCAGTAATCCAACAAAACAACAAACATTTTCACACCTTTCAAATTTAAATATAGAAACTCCAGAAATTGGATTTTCTATATTTAATTTAGCAATCTCATCATGCAAAATCTTAAATGATTTCTCAATTTGGTTGTGAAATATAGAAAAAGTAATAAACCATGTTGTAGAGAATCATAGTAGCATGGTATACCATTAAACAGACACATTTACTATAATTCATCTCTTTAAAATCGGAAATTCAAAAAATTTTAGTGGCCTATTCATTATAAAAGCAATATCTTGTCAAAATTTCAAGCACCTGACTAATAGTTTTTGCTCCATGATTTGATGGATGAATGATAAAGAGTCAGTAAGTCAATTAGGAAGCTGCCATTTACATTATTATATAAGAGCACACCTTTTCGGAGAGTGAACGGCAATAAAGGAGGTGGAATGAAATAGTAAAGTGAGGGAAAGTTAATAGCTCCACAATGTCTTAGTTGAAAAAATGGGATAATCATAATTGTCAAATAATATGTGAGGAAAAAAAAGACATTTTTTTACTTCGCGCTAGAAAGATCTGTATATAAATGGCAATTAATGAGAAAAGTTCAAAGAAATTTAAGGATAATAATTACAGAAAGTTAAAAAGGGGTTAAATAATAATGGATAGTTTAATTGTGAATGTACACCTTTGTTTTCATCTTTTTTAATATCATGCAATTTACAAATAGATCTTTCAAGATGCTAATTTTGGAATATTCTTATAAAACACTGACATTGCTGAAAAGATCTTGTTCTCTACTAAATTTGACTGCTTGACTACATCTTGATAGAAGACTTTGAAAGAAACAAAAATTTTGAATCTTCCATTACAAGCTGTCTCAATTTCCTCTTTCACTTTGATAATCTAAAAAACAAATTGTGGAAAATTTGGTGTATCAATGATACAATGTAGAAACTCCAATTTCACAGGAGAAGAAAAAAAAAGGAGACTCTTCTCAGGGGTTACAAGATAAACTCAATATTTTTGAAAATAGACATATGTAAATAATATGATCAAACTTTTATCAAATTTATGGAACAATATATACCAGAATATTCCAAATAATAATAATAAAAAATATAATGAAAATATTAGATTACAGTTTAAAATATAGGTCTACAAATAAGATGAATGGAATTTGCTTTTATAGAAACATATTTCCTAGCTGGGTTTTGAATAACTCCCTATTATCGGAATGATGTAAGATATTCAGAAGCAAGTGAATATTCCACTCAGATTTATCAGAATAATTTACTTTCCAAATTGACCTTATAGACTCTGGTAGTTCAGATTTCCTGTTTAAAAATGATCCTATCATAAATGTCTACTTTAGAAACTTTGCTAACAGCTCTCTCCTGTTTTGTGCATACTTCAAAATTCTAAAATATTGAATTTATTCTTGGCCAAGGAATTTAAACAAGCATTTGAGTTATTATTTTTTGTACATTGCCCTATAGAATATTTCTCTTTTACAATTTTAAAAAAATATACTTTGAAATTGTGTTTTCTTGTCTCTTGAATGCTTAAAGACTTACTGAATGGACACATCTCTAAAGCAGACATTTCTCTACAAACTAATTTTTTTTCATTTTCCCTGCCTACCCCTATTAAATGAATGTTACTGAAATGTGATAGAAAGTGGACACTCTTACAATGGACATGTACAAGAGTGGAGTTAATGGACAATGTTTTCTCCAGAAAATTCTGTAGGTCAGTAGCACAAGCTTCAGTTTTAGAAACAATGCATGTGTTCAGAAGAAACAAATATATAAATAATCCATGCAACATTCTATTCTTTTTAATTCTCTGTTGTTCCTCCACTGATGTATTCTCATTTGCAGATATTGATGCTAATGTAATTCAATCGGTCTTTTAATTTCAATATTACCAAAGAAAGGGAAACGAATCAACCCGCATACACACCCCTGAGTTGTACCTGACAGGAAACGAATAAGTAGATTTCCTGTTCTGTGTACACAGGAGAAAGAAAATGGAAAGTCTCAGATGCGATACAGGGGCGTGGTTCAAGGGTTAAGATGAAGATTATTAAAGTCCCAAAGAACATTTTACACCATTTTTCCTAAAAGAATGTTTAGGAAAAGATAAAAACTAATGTATTTAGAACCCATCCTGGCCCGGGTTTTTCTCCGGTTTTCCTTCGGGTAGAGGCGGATTTATCATACAGGTTCTCTAGGCTTTGTCTAGAGGCGGGTCTATTGTAACAATAAATCGTGAATTTAGTGTTATTTCAATTCTTTTGATTTTTAAGCACTATACTCAGAATAATCTATAGTTCGATAATAACTTACATGTAATTTTTGCTTAAAATTACAAACATATTGACATTCTATTAGTATT
>NNCF01127265.1:573848-588490 GCA_002313205.1 Laupala kohalensis | reverse complement strand
AGAAATTTCAGCATAATTCTGTTGACTAAAGAAATAAAAATCACAAGTTGAAACAAAGGGGAAATAAAATTGTAATATGAACAATCACCATAATTCATTGCACATTTTAAAAACTTATTCGTCAACATTTAAAAATATTCTTGTTTAACTAAGATTGATGATCACTTTTCATCTTAATCACTATAAAAGAACTGTCTATTTCTACACTCAGCACAGAAAACGAATAACTTATGTATAACAACACAACCCATATTTTTCACAACAAAAGTTCATTGGAGTTGATTAGGCTGCCATTAAACATTCACATGATAACTTGGTCACTTACTTGGTGAAAACTGTAAACACATGTGTTCAGAGATTTCTCATCTTTAATTTTTTTTTGTTAACTTGAAAAGAAATCAACATTTATTTCAGTGCTATGAGAACAAGCTCATGTACTCTTGTCTTTGTTTGTACTTCTGTTTTTTGTACTTGTTGAGACACAAATCACAAAAATAAATATTAGAAGATAACCCCCACCAGGTAGAAGAATGGTAGTAATATTCTTTCAAATGAAATAACCTGTAGGAAGAAGAAAAACATATGGTTTAGTTTCAAAGAGAAAACACTCTTATAAAAATGAAACATTTTAGGGGGAAAAAAAGATATCAGATAATTTTTATGTTGGGATTTAAAAATCTTCTGCAAAACTTAAAATCCTCTTATATTTTTTAGCATAGAGGAAACAAACAAAAATCAATTAATTTTTTTAATTTTACAACCTTGTTTAATCATTACCAACTCTTTTGAAATTTTCTTAAATATTGAAAGACTCAAATAATTTATGATCCAGTTGCATCATGCAGTAAGTTAGGCTGTTAACAAGTTCACTCTTGACAAACACTTATTCCTAACTAGCAAAGCATTTTCAAGGGTGTAGAGTAAAATAAAAATTGACATTGACTAGTCTACTTTTGATGGAGTTTGTTGGGAAGCATGCAAAAACAAACACAACATGCAAAGACAAATATTTTTATTCTGTTTCCACAAAATTGTGAAACATTCGTTTAAAGTATGCAGCAACAATGATAACACATCAGGACATGGCAATGAACAGGAAGAAAGCTCTCGCAAACTTTTAATACTCAGATAACATGAAATATTACTTCCAACCTAGAATTCCTCTGTTTACATCTTTATTCCATCTTTCTATGATTATCAGTTTATTTACTTACAAAAATATTTCAAACATACACTTGTAACTGAAGCATAATTTTAAAAGTTTCTCAAGGAAAAATTATTCTTTAGTGCAATTATGTAATATTTATAGCCTTTCACCTCTCTACGAAATATTATTGCCCTGAAGAATGTTTTATTCAAGATATTCAAGAATTTATTTCTGAATTCTTTTTATTCAAGTTAATAGTTAAGAGAAATAGAAAACAATATTGCTGTTCAGCATGAATATGAAGCAATATTGTTCTTATAGGATAGTGAATTCAGCAGTAACAGGTAATTCAGAAATATTGGAATATACATTCCCCAAAACAAAATGTGCACAAATGTTGTCTATGACTTTGACGAAGAGTTTTAGCATATTCAGGAACTACTTCTATAATGCTTCCTAGTAACATACAATAATTTTTTTTTCACTTTTTGGATTAAATTATTTAAATATTTTCAGTCAAACTGCTAGTCTATAAAATGCCTCGCTTCATTTAATATTCAAATACCCAAGATTTCATATCAATCACAATTGGAATTCAGACTATGGTTTTATACATCAAACACACAAAATGAGGATTATCAATGATAGTATTAACATAAAACTTAGATGTGTTTTAGTGCAAAAAATAACTGAAAATGAGAGGAAGATAATTCTTAAGAATGGATCCAAAATAGGAAAAATAAAAACATTTTTAAAGTTTCCTTTTTCTTTCAGCTTGTATAAGATTTCTTCAAGTAATTGAGAATTTTTTAAGAATTATTATTTAACTATTTTAACAAGAAAAGCACTATATTATAAAAATACATTGAGATAATGAATTTACACATGTCTTCACTAATATTTCCTTCCACCTGGGAGATTCCTGTCAGGGTAACTTACCACCATCTTCCATAACAGGGGAAGATAGATAAACATGCCCCAACCATAAAGTAATAGTAGAGAAGACGTGTCTAAACTCATAGTATAATGTAATTTAGAATTTTATGATGACTTTACTGAGGAGAATTACTTAATAATGTCATTTACCATTATTTTTACCAGAATTGTACATTTCACAAACAGATGAAATTCTGAGAGAAAACATTAAGTCAGGTTAAGCATACTGATCTATTACATGCACATGCATACTTAGTGAATGTTGTTCTCCATAGATTGAGCAAGAATTCTCAGCATGCTGTGGGCTGTAGTAGTGATTCCACCAACCAACAAGAGATAAGCAGTACATATGGGAATTGTTAGTTATCTGGAAACATTAGATCCAAAGCAAAACAAGAAGAAATATTGAGTCAAGGTGAAGATAGCATTTCAACAGGGAGGAAAGTGGATGGGGCCCTAGGTAGTGCGCAATACCAAAATTTAATTAACTAGAAACATAGAACTCAGGTAAATGGATGGGCGAGGTGTCAAATCTATTTGCCCTGACTAATTCAAAATCCAAGTTGCAGTTTGTATTTAAATAAAATTGACACTTAAAGTAATACAGCATCATGAGAAAGAATATGAAATGTAATGAATTTTTATAGCTTAACTGTTCTAGTTTTATAGCTTAACTCTTGTGGTGACACCAATGTGAATTCTCGAAGTAATTTACTTCATATTCAACTATCAATTAACAATGGTCCAAATTAATATACAATAATAATAATGATAATAATAATAACAATAATAATAATTAAAAATAGAAAAAACAAATTAGCTCTGATTCAGGAAAATTCAAATTATTGTCATCTTTAAGGATTTGTAAAATGAATGGTTTACTATTCCCAAAAATTATCACTGAAAATAACTTGGGGTAACTTCCATATTAGTTTTGACCTTCTTTAGCTTATTTAGAAGAATGTGACGCAAAATAAAGGCATCAAACTAGAACTGAAACAGTAATCAATAAAAAGAAATTCACCATTCCGACAAAAAAAAATTCATTATCAAGCTACATATTTTATCTTCAAACCAAACAACATTAAAAAGCTTTTATTTTGGTTCAAATTTTTATAAATATAGAAATCTAATAATTTAATTCAATTTATTATAATAAATATCTATTTTTATATATTTATTCTATTTTAATTTTTATGAAAATGTAAATGTATTTAATTAACAAGGTGATTCATTAACAATGAACAACTCAAATATATCCTGAACAGATAATGATATCAAAATGCATAAGTCACTAAGATAAGAAATGAAGTGGGGCAAATAATTTGACATATTGAATTGATTTGAACCCTTTTTAGCTGCAGGAATATTGTGGGAGATATTGAAAAACATTTATTGACTTTTTAAACGGATTAATTTTTTTAATGCTACTTTATAGTCAGAGAAAATATGAACACATTGATATAACATTTATGACCAAATGAAAAACATCAGCATACAAATGTAACAAATAATTGAATGTTTATTTTAAGATCAAGCTTTTCTAGTAGCACAAGAAGACTTCATCCAGGTGAGAGGGAAGGGCATTCTTATAGCCATACTATAAAATAGAAAATGTTTATTCATACCTTTCTCACGCTTCAAAGGAAAAAAAATCCAATTCTGCTTAAAAAAACAATGAATGTATCAATATCTCTCCAGCTAAAAAATGCTCTAAACCACTAAAACTGGTAAAGTGATTAGCCCCATATGAACTTACATAAGTGGAAATTGCACTTTGATAACTTTATATATTTAGGAGATATTTGAGGTGTTTATTATTATTGACCCACAAAGTGTCTGTTATAGAGAAGTATTTAGAGACATCATAGAGAAGACTGTATACATGTTAAGTAAAATCTGGAAGGAAAGATTTCAAAAAGATTTATTTTTGGTGTTAATATCAATTCATGTTTTTAAGTTTTTAAAATATATTAAGAATATTGTCTAAAATAAAATTGGAGAGCAAAAACAGTTTCTAACATTTGCTGAGAAACCAGAGTGAAAATCAGAATATTATTTTATATCTCAGTTTTAATCCTTACAATAATTATAATATTAATATTTATTCTCTTTTATTATGCAACAGTTAAAGAAAGTAACTACTTATCCCATTATCTAATTTAAAGAAGCAAAGATAGTGAAATAATGAAATGAAACTGGAGAAGAACATCAAAGAGGATCCCTAATTTTAACCAAACAGTTATAAAAACATAGAATTAATAACAGAATACTAGCACGAACTATAGACATGTTAAGCATATTCTACTGTGATATTCTTCATAAATTTGATTGGAAGATACATCAAACCATCAATTGTTTAAGTCACATTTGATAAATTTGCCCCAGAAAATGTTTCTGAAAGAGTGTGATTAAAAATATGATTAATTTGATTTATTACATTTTTAATTTTAATTCTACTGATCTCCTTGAAGTAAAACATGGTGCCTTGTGAAGCACAGATGGGAACTTGCTTTCTACAATTGCATTTTTTTTATTATCTCAATTACTTATTTATTTATTTTGTAGCTACTAATTGAAATATATTTTTATAACAGTTTGACAATTAAGATATAGAATTAGACATGCCAAGAAAGTTATAGGTGTATTGACTAGAATTTGATCCTACCAACATACAAAGATATGTATTTTAAAATACAATAATATTTGTTACTATATCGAAACAGGGACCATTTTAGAGCCTGAATCAGTCTGCCACCTGTCTACACCATCTGTACATTCTCCCTATATTGTCTATAACTTCTTAAGGTAGAACATATGAAGTTTTGACAACATGATGCCAAAGCCTGGGGCCTTAAAGTAATCTCCAAAAAAAAGAGAATGGATGAATAAGCAGAAGGGTTGATAGGGTTTGTAGAGTCCCACAATTTAGAGTGGATTATAGAACAGTTGCTCATAATAGGAAAGATCATTGTAGTAACTTGAAAACAATGATATCATACAATTTTTAAATTTTACTTGGGGTGAATTCATTACTGATTTACAATCGTACAATGCATTTCCAAGTTTTGTGACAGTGTAGATCCATAATTTAAAAACTTTATATTGAGTGAAAAATGAGTAACTTATCTAATTCCATCATATAAAACTGTTTTCTCCTCATAAGAGAACAATACTGTTTTGATGAAAGGAAAGGGCATAATCTCCTTTTCTCTCACTTACTTTCTACCCATTTTAATTTACATTCTCTCAAAAAATTATTTCTTGAAGTAATTTTCCACCAACATAGCTTTAAAACAGCATTCAGTACTTGCAGAGGGGTGAAAGACATCTTGATTTTACTTTTAATTTCATAATATGCCAACCAACACTTCAAATTTCTCATACAAATCATTCTTAATGCAACAAACCATGCTCTTGGTTATGTGCAAAGTCGATTCATGAACCATTAATTTAAAATCTAATTTCATAAAGAAACAGTGATAATAATTTTACCAACCAGCAATGGTAGTGGCGAAAGGACAGTGGACCTCAGGTTTTTCAAATCTTAAATCCCGAGAATAAAAGAGCAATTGAAAACCCTTGGACTAGAGAGCTCTCCGACACCAAAGAATTAATTTGAGTGAATTGATTCTTTTCATTACTACTATTGAAGTATAAAGGGCAAAAAAATATCTATCTAGTCATACTAAGGAGATGAATTGCTTTATTCAGTTTCATCAATTTCGAGAACAAGGATAACATTTGCAGTCAATGCTTCATGTCAGCTGAGCCTTCGCAAGCGTAGGTGGTTCTACCTTGTTCTCTTCGAGGGGCAACGATCGCCAGAAATCCAATCGCTCCTGGTGGAAGCCCTTTCGCATGCAGAATCGGGGTTCTCCTTCTGCTCCAACCGTCTCGTTGTCTCCAGCGTACTCTGCATCCAAATGCATGAAAGTAAGCGCGTAGTTGTCCTTATCACCACGGGCACTGGAGAGCGCTGACCACCGCAAAACTCCTGTTGGTTGGTACGGTGTCCACTGCGCAGCGCTGGCGCTCGACCAGCATTTATCCATGACGTCAGAGGAGTCTTCTGCATTAGGTGATCGATTGGCAGGAGGTGTAGGGTCCCTGCGATTGAATTAGCTCACAGAATGGCTACATATTTATTTCTATATTAAAAGCAATTTCTATTTTAAAATTTTTATGATTTTAAATTGTTCCCAAAACAAGAAATGGAGCAAGAGAAAACATTTTAGAACATTCCCAATAAATAATTAAATTGTATAATGAGAAAGTTTAGATGAACAGTTGTGGCAATTACGTGTATTGCTTAAAAATATATATATTCAATAATTATTGACCATTATACGTATATTTGGATTGTAATACATTTTTTAACATATAATCACGCAATGTTTCGGCACCTGACAATTGCACGAATAGAGGTCGAAACGTTGTGCAAATGTATGGAAATCCAAATATACGTCTATAAATGATCGATAAATAATAGAGTTCATTATGTATATATGAGACAGTAAATAAGAAATATGTTCAGATAAATCAACAAATTTGCGTAATTTAATACACGTGACCGTAGCAAAGTTTACTACATAGGAGAATGTGTCCAAGTCCTGCAGTTTGAGAATTTCTAGGGAAGGTCGCCACGGACAACAAAGAATTATTTATTTAATGTTCACGTTTCAGACACATTAAATGTAGAATTAAGTGCAGAGAACTTGCCGTTGACGAGCCCTAAAGCCCCACAAAAAAGAAGAAGAAAAAAGTGCAGAGAAATTGTTTCGCGTAACAATATGCCTTTTCATAAAATCAAATTATATTGGCAAAGCTCGTTGTAGTGCAATACTTACCCATATTTGGCAAAATTGACCCACATTTGAACAAGTGAGTCAGTCATCTTGGCATCCAAACTTTCCTTTTCAGGCATATACGGAAACAATGCGGGCTGATAAAATAGGTACAGAAGATCATCGATGTGGGAGGCACCTATAACATTGGAAAAAGGAATTATTACGGAACAGAGAAATCCTAAGTAAGAAGAATGTAGATTTAAAAAGTCGAAAGTTTCGAGAGAGAAAAAGAAAATCGATGGAACACGTATGTTTTCCGAATTTGCCGAATTTCGAAGCTCTTCGTAGTCTTTTTGCGCGCCGCGACTTATTCCTTTCCATTTTATTTATGCATAGATTTGGAAATAGCTCTTTCGACTGAATATCAGCCACACTCGATCCTAACAATGCTGGAGTGACGTGAAGGTTGCAATGATTTTTTTCTTACAAGAGGAATTCAGACGAAGGCTGAAAAAGACTGCTGAACAAGCATTCCCATGTTATGTGAGTGCTTCACATCACACTTCTCATGCACTTAGAATATCTGTGTCGTAATTGATGCACGCTATACTTTTTAGCACGTGTGCGCGATTTCTTTTCATCAGCTGGACATTTCATCTCAACTCTACTTTGGGTTTAAGGTACAACATTCTATTATCCAACAATCCACAAGAAAGGAAAAATACTGCTTTAGTACAGGGTAATTATAATTGAAGTTCAATTTTGAAAAATCTGTCAAACAAGAACCACTTCTCAGAATGACCTGAAATTTGAACTGAATATACTCGAAGAAGGGGGAAATTTTGCGCGATCTTTCATTGAAAGAGTCATGTCGAGCTTCTCAGACACAATGTAAGGAAAATGCTAAATATCCTACGTTTTTATAACAAATGCAATGTGTCGTGCTCATGACACGTATTTTATTTTGAATGTGACACTTAAAGCGTCATCTATTGCCCAAATTCGGTACTATTTGTTTTCTTGTGCTATATTAATTTCCCCTTCTTCGAGTATTTTCAGTTCAAATTTCAGGTCATTCTGGGCAGTGGTTCCTTGGGTACAGCTATTTGAAAGTTTTACTTTAATAATAATCACTCCGTATTTCTGGCGATTTATTAATTATTGTTTCCCTTCATTAAATTCAAGCAAAAGAAATAATATGCACATAAAAAAATCAATTTTTTAGGAACGTTATATTCATCCCATTACATTTATGCGACAAGAGATATCACAATGGCGACGTAGCTTATGCGGAGCATTTCTTTTTTGTCAGTCAAATCTAAATAACTAAGTAAAGTAAACTTAAGAACTAATTTTAAAAGATATATATGTAATTATGTTATCTCGTTAATCAATTGTTTTATGTTGAATTTAAAAAATGTTTTAATTTGGAGATCCTTGACAATACGCCACCACAGGATATTTTGTGTAGTATACGAAGTATATTAATATGTAAATTAATAATGTTCGTTGAAACATATTGCTTCATTGTACAGTGGAAATTAAAATTACACAACAGTTTACATTCAGCAAACAACATTATAGTACTTTAATTTGTTATTGTAGAGCGTACCCCAAATTAAACTTGTCGTTCTCTCAATAGCTTTGCAACTGGAATCAATATTTCGATACAGTCCGGGTCCTTGTGAGAAATTAATCAATGCGCATTTACGTGCACATTGTAGACTGACCGTAGTTGACGTTTCCACCGCTGAAGAGCTGGCTGTAGGAGAAGCGTCCTCTGTATGCGAACTCATAGAGAAAGATGTGTTTGTGTCCAGCGCGGCCATGGAGCTCAGCAGAGCGCGCAAACTCGGTCAGGAAAGCGCGGTCACTGTACAACTGCAGAGAGACCAATTCGTGTTACTACTGTCTTCATAGATTAAAATGTAACAGATGAACAATCCTTTCGTCAAAGAAGGGTTATTGACTTAAGACGGGGACGAGAGAAATTTTCGGAAGGTTCAGATCAATCCTGAACACCCCGTATAAGATGGGTGGGTTCCGACAAGGGTAGGTTCTGAACCTTTTAAGAGGGCATCTCTAATTCTTTTTTACCTTAAAAAATCTGATTTTACTTCATACGCAATATATTCCCAAAAATATATAAACGATAAACGAATTATGTTCTTTAATTATAATTGTTATATTAATTAATAAATTAACATTAATAAAAAACATTTCAACCTATTTTTACAATGGATATTGCACAGTAAAAAGAGGGAGGAAATT
The DNA here is from genome assembly GCA_002313205.1 of Laupala kohalensis. NCBI lineage: Eukaryota > Metazoa > Arthropoda > Insecta > Orthoptera > Trigonidiidae > Laupala > Laupala kohalensis. Next base: position 579,346 of record NNCF01127265.1, on the reverse strand, counting down.
TATCCTGGACCCCATTAAATTATGGTCGTTATTCATTCATTTGACGATTATTAAACTGGGGAGTAACTTAAATTTTTATAATAAAAACATTATCATTTAAAAGAGAAAAAAAACTTACGTCGATGAAAGGTTGCGGGTTATTGAGATCTGCAGATGGTTTCGTGTCATTGAAATAGAACTGAGAGATGTTGTTCCAGATATGTGGCACTAGATGAGGGGGTATTGATGCCTCCAGTTCCATAAGTTTCGGCATTAATTCGTCCCAGCGAGCGTTCAGGTCAGCCACCAGATCCTTGTCGCTGAGAATAGCTACGCACCGAAGAGAGATAGCTTATTAGTGAGACATGAGGGACACCACATACTCACTACAAATTGAATATATTAATTAGATCAGAATTTATGAATCAAACTGAATGTATCATGTTCATAATTAAACTGAATGATAAACTAATTCTTGATTAACGCCCTAATCAGTAGACAGGATTAATTCGCATGGATGTTTAGTTAAATTAATTTAGTAGGGGGAAAAGACCTATCTAAACCTACAATAATGCACTTGTAAATTTGACATTTATACATCCAGTCATTCCTCATTTAAATTTATCAAACACCAATAAGAATGCATAATAATGTTTCTAAATAGATTTTTATTTTAGCGATAGTTTTGTGTTAGCGATATTGTTTGCCATTCCAATATCTTTCATCTATTTCAATATTTCCTAATGTCACAATAAGTATTTCTTAAGATGTGTTGAAGTAAATAAGTAATTTGCACCGTGATGTCGCAGTAATTTTGACAAAAATACTGAACTTCAAAGCTCTATACTTTATATTGTAAGAAATTGCCCTAATTATTAATCCGCGTAATCATATTAATTTAAAATACAGAATACACTCGGGATGGAAAGAAAGGGTCGTTGAAATATATACGTGATACTTCCTGTACGTGATAAAACTTATTTAGAATCACCGCAAAAGACTTTCTTACCCGGAAACCAAAAACCAAGGCGGGAAATAAAAAGTCTGACTAATCTGCGTGCCTGCAGAGATCCTCAAAGAGAGCTGAATTTACCAGAAGAGTGAACAAAGCTTGAAATCACAGTTCCTCGGGTGTAAGTGAAGTGTGAACTGTGATATCGAAGCGTGAGCGAAGTGGAAAAGTGTAGGCGAAGTGTGAGCGTCCACATCTTTACGCTTTGCTCACACGTCGATGTTTCAATTCACTTCATTTACATCCCAGGGACAGTGACTTCACGCTTCTTTCACGTTTCTCTCACACTTCCCGGAAGAAAGTTTCGCGAGGGACAGAAGGAACGTATCCGCTTTTGCGCTTGGTGCAGAACTCACGCAGAGCGCGAACTATTCCCTCGTTGCTGACGGAGCCGAAGAGCCACGGAACTCGTTCGAAGGCGCCCATCTGCACGGAGAGCGCTGGATCGTCCACGAGGAAGGCTCCAGCTGACGCTGGTTCCACCACTGGACGGAATACCGTCAGCGGATCCACAGACCAAAACTGGAGACATGACGTCATTCTTACTATCGAGACGTACATCATAATACTATTATTATATATAAACTTTTAATGTAAAAAAAAGCAGTTACAAACTTATTGTCGTGTTCTTGAGGATTGGTCAATTTATCATCCTTAATAACGTGACAACGTTTCGGTCATTTTTGTCCATCTTTAAAGGCTCGCAGATTGACATAAATAATTCCCGAAACGTCAGCAATATATTAACGATAATTAACTGACCAGTACTCAACAATATAATAGATTGATCAAGAAGTAACAACTATTATAAAAATTATCAAATTTCATCTACTTTTCGACCTTTAGAGACCGTTATTTATTCTTTTTTGAAGTTATGTCAGTTTGAAGTATGTTATTAATACTCTTTTTTATACTTCCAACGTTAATATACTTATGATGGGGTTTTCAGGGTTACAGTACAATAACAACAGTCATCTAAGCAATTTCGTACACTTTTCTTCGCTTGACTTCTTATTCTAGACTTTACTGATTCTGTTACAGGAATAATATTTCACACTACCCACTATGAACTACGTGGTGGAAGATAGGAAAGAAAGACAAGAAAACAAAAGATAATGCGAAGGATAGGTACAGTAGAAACCTCTTAACTGGTCTGGTCGGGACATAGACCTTGACCGGTTACCCGTTTGGCTGGTTAATCCGAGGTTCCCGAGAAAAATGTATCTTCGTTCTAAAGAACCTACAATTCCATCAGGTCATCACGAATAAAGAATCAAATGAGACGTCATCGCAACTCATTTTATTGAACTGTATGTACATACATACAAACATACATAAACGGAAACGAAAAAAATATATATTCATAGAAAAATAGACTCGGAAGCAATAGGGGAATTAAACTGATGAACTCCCTCCCCCTCTCCCGGTTCTGCACACCACAACACAGAAACACTGCACTATTAATGTCGCGTGATCCCGTTTTACTTTCCAGGAAAGACCCGTCAATAAATCAGTGTCTGAGTCACTACCTGCCAGCTATTATACGCTGAAAGAGAGAAAACAAAAAAAATATGTTCCACAGAACAGGCCAATTAATCCGAGGCCGGTTAAGAAGGGTTCTACTGTACATGAAACATGGAAAGCCAATCCACACCATACACTCCCATATGCATTATCCTCATATAGACTCATATCCGTTATGCGTATTCCACTACTCACATGAAACTTGTGTCCTGCCTCGGCGAGTTCATGGGCGTCTAATTCGCGAAGGCAACGCATCGCTGCGTCCATGTCCGCAGGGTCTCCCTCACATCCCGCGAAACGCGCCTGTTGCAGCGCCTGTGGAGCTCCGGGAGTCGGTTTGGCCCACAAGGCCAGCGCGGACCCACTTTGTGAGATAGCTCGATGGAACAGACCTGTCATCATTCATTTCATTTCGAAGGTCAAACTGTTACCACGGTCTCATATTACACAGTCACGTCAGCCTATGTCTATTTCAGAGTTGAAAAAGAATTTAAACAAAGAAAAACATTTTTTAACAGATAAGTTTTTAACAGTTGTATAAACCACCATGTACACTTTGTATGTAATGGCAGTAATTCGATGCATATTTATAGAGATATAACAAAAATAAAATAATGTCTTGAACAATATTATACTAAAAATAAAATCACCTTGTCTTTACCACTGTATAAGATGCTTCGTTTAAAAATTAACGAGTTTAGTTGTTATTAACAAAATAACAAAATCATTTAATCGTGAATGATACCTAGCATACAATCAATCATAGACTAAACTGGAAATATTAACAAAAATTGCAAAAGTATGTTTGAGAACAGAGAACACACAAATAAATGTCCGAATACAGTGAAAATTATTATTTCTTATCAATTCTAAGAATAACCTGACCAAGTCTTTATCACTGGCACCCGTTTTGTGAGGTTACAAACAACAATAACATGAAATAATGTAACTGACACTTCGTACTGGTCTAAAAGAAATGAGTTATCATTGAAATCCTGCATTTCTATTTGAAAAATATAAAGGGTTTTTATTTTTTTAAATAAGTGGTTTAAACCAGCCAACCCTGATAAATTTCCTTGGGTTGGCAACAACTGGCTCACAAAGACAGTGTGCCAGTATTAGGAAGATAAATAATTATTTCACTCATATTTTCACTAAATTGTAGTAGTTTAGCAAATTGTTCCCTAGAATAAACCGAATAGTTTTTCATTTCCATAATTATGATATAAAATTACTTAAAATTTCTGAAAAAGTTGTATGATAAATGGTTTTTCACAAATTGAACCATAAACGACACAATCAACCAAAGGGAAAATACCAAACGGGGATTTAACTTGCCTAATTTATCTTATACGTACAGCAAACCAATTTTTTCGCAAGTCTTAAAAAAAAGATAAATATACCGTTATTTCCTTGGGTAAAATGGAATGGAAGTGGATTGTATAGTTTGTCATGAGCCCCTGAAGAATATGCTACGCAGCGAATGTTGAATGGATATGTACGCCGGGTTGCATTCTCAATGCCTTGAAACACACAGGAATCTCATCTTTTCTCTAATCGTGATCAGTAGCGTTAGATCCCAAAATTCTTATAAAAATGTGCTTCAATGTGAGTGCGAAGTTTTTCCGCTATACCAAAGTACTTACAAGAAGAAAGTATTACATTTTTCTAATCCCCTTATACACTCAATAATACTTTGCAATGTAACACCACGATTTGTTGAGTAGGGAACTGAAATTGTGAGTACGCGTGGTAATTTTGTCCAAACTTAATTTTAACGAAGGGTAAACCATATAAAATCAACCAAAATACCATTGTGAAGCCAGGCAGGGTTCGCTAGTTGCTAAGTAAATACAAAACAATGTTCGCGTCACGTATAGTCATGGCACTCCCACATTAGCAGCCAGAGAGACTGCACTTTTCTGCATGTTCCGGACGCACAAGGTTTCTATACTAGTAATTGACGTCAACCACTCTCACTGACAGATATAGGCTTTCTCTTTTGGAATGAGGTCATAAATACGTCCAGTTAAGTGCCCAGGCGTGCTACGAGTTATTTTGTGGGGGGGTTGAGGAAAATTAAAATGGCCGTGAAGTAAATTGACCAGTCGCGTTGTCAAAATTTAAACTGAAAGGGCATACGCAAAGTTACTTAAGAAATTTGGAGAGGAGGTTCAGGCTGTGATCGGTGACAGACCCGGGAACACGTGTGGAGTTATAAATAAAAATACGGAAAGTTGTCCAGGGGATGAATAGGAGTTTGTTGGGGAGTCCTTTTAGAGAGACTGATGAACGATGGAGGTTAGAAGAAGGGGCGGAGAATCGAGGTTTGACTGGCGAGTCACGGAGCTCACGGGGCTTCAATAGAAACTGAGTGACGAAGCGCAGAGACAATGTAGGGTCATAAACATCTGCGGAGGAAGACTAATAGTGTTTAGAAAGTTAAGGAGTGTCAAAGATATGGGTCAGACACGCTGGAATAAGTGTCGTGGGCGAGAACGAGGAGAATAAAAAGGGGGACTGTCAAAATTAAATATCATCTCGAGAAAAGATTAGGGTCGCGAGCCTGGCAAGGAGCGCAAAAGACAAACAAGTAGGAAAACACTAAGTTTAGAGACAAGGAAAAAACCATATAAATCCGACGTGGAGATTAGGCAGTAGTGAACATACGTCACATGAGGGCAACCAATCAGAAGTACTCCACGTAGAGTACCAACTAAGCATTATTGGTGAACAAGAACATATGACGTCAGAGAGGGAGGAGCGTTATCTCAAACTTCAGGGCGCCGAGTGGGGGCGAAGTTACTTAATCAATAGACAACACACATCGGGCGGAACACGTCAGTAGATCACAGCAGATCATATCCGTAACTTCAGTTTGTCACTTATTTTCGTTCAGCACTATGTTCACGATTTTGTTGACTTGTTGTTTGTTATTATGTTTCATTATGAGCAGTTCACTTGTTGATCACTCTGCTTGAGT
>NNCF01127265.1:537858-573515 GCA_002313205.1 Laupala kohalensis | reverse complement strand
CCTTTATGCTGCGCGGAGGGTCGTCAGCCTCTGACTCTGATGAATGGGAGAACTGTGCAGGCGTAGCGGTAACCATGAATGGTAGTGTCTGAGATGGATCTTGCTGGCCTCACACCACTTCGTTTTGGCAACCGAAGGTCCATCTTTAAGTACTATTGTTACGGTAATTACTGACTGGCTGCGTCCAGTATTTTATTTACTATTCGCTGCGAGAAGAATCAGTGAATCGAACTCTGTGTTTGTGTTATTCGCCATAGACTCTTGTGGCAATTAAGAACGTTAATTGACAAGGTCATTGAAGAAAGACATTGATCGCAGAAAAAAGCATACTCTCAATTGTATAACTTTAATTGATCGGTGACTGGATCAGTTGTGTAACCTGCATTATAATTTCATCAAGAGAGTAATCAAGTATTATGTATTGTAATTGTGATTTTGGGGGAACATTTAAATGGTATATGTTGCGGAAGTTTCCTCAGTGTGAAATGTTAGTGGGTAAGGAAAATGTATAATTTTGATAGAATAAATAATTAAACCAATTTCACCTGAGTTGCGTTTTCCTTTTGTAATGAAGAATGTGTGTTTCACGTCTTTCAAAACCCCGACCCATTAAATTTTTAATATCCAGGTGTTATGCAGAAGTAACTGCGTGGGCTAAGTAAGTAAAGTGGTATTACCCACTACACCATTTATAATAAATTGTTACAATATATAATTAGTATATTATACATAATATACATATATCTTGAAAATAAACCGAAATCACTGTCATGCATAAATTAAAAATTTCCTAGTCTGAGTCGTGACTGAGGAAAGCTGGAAACCGGAACTGTTTCGTCCAATTTGTGAGTGATTATTATGTGTTTTTCTTTCTATTTTTCATTAACTTTTAAACTTTTGAGTTTATATGGAGATAGATATATCGTACGAGCTTCAGTTGCGCCTTACCTCTGGAGAGCGGTGAGAGCATATGCAGATGCACGGCAGCAGCACCCGCGCTCTCGCCCATAATAGTGACGCAACCTGAGTCTCCCCCGAACGCTCCAATGTTGTCGTGCACCCATCGCAACACAAGGGATTGATCCTTGAGACCCGCGTTGCCCGGCGCGCGTTCATCACCGGAGCTCAGGAAACCTACGGGAAAGAAGACAATGAGATTTTCAATGAAATTTGTTTACATCGATAGAATTAAAGATGTATCGTTATTGGTTTCTTGAGCCGGAGAATTTCGTCATTAAGATCTCAATGGAGATCTCATCAGTGTAGTGTATTTGACCACGGAGTGTATTTGCTTAGTCGATATTCCACCAAAATTATATATCATCAAACAGAAGAATAAAGCAAAGTTTCAAGAATACGCAACAATGATAATGTTGAGAGACGCACTGAAAAGAAAATCAAAACAGAAAACGAAACAAAAAAAGAGGACAACGGAACAAAGACAAAATACACTGACAAAGATAATAGATCGCCGTGCGTCTCCCAGGGGCAGGGGCGGTAACGCTGGTTGGTGCAGTAAAGAAATGCTCGAAAAGATTGTAAATAAAACCAAACGAGAAAGAAAGATATAGTCGCTTTCAACAGATAAGATGGTCTCATGGCAAAGACCATATACACAAATAAATAAATAAATTGTTCAGTGATAACTTTATCGTGAGGTAGGAAAACTTCATACGGTGTAACGGTATAACGGTGTAACGGTGTAACGGTGTCGACAATCAGATTTCCCTTCGTGTTTACAACTAGGTTTCGTAACATATGTTTAGAAATTGGTCGGCAATATCTCATTTGTGATTGAAGCACATGGAGTAAAGTACAAGTAATTACTAAGAAAATAATGGTATAAATTTAGATTGAGGGTTTTTCGAATCGTTGTCAATATTGAAACGTAAGAAATTGTGTTCAGGTAATCAGTAAAGGGATTTAAATGTAACATAAACATCGTCTTTCTTTTTCAAAATTTTAATCTTCAGAAACTGGAAGTGACTCTGTATCGAAAATTACGTCAGAATTAGCAGTTCATAGAAAGAACCAAATAAAACCAAATTCAGTTCTCAAGTTTGGATCTGAACTATCGCTTTGTGGATGAAATGTTGAGAAAATAAATTCGTTCATGTACCCAAATACATATATGACAAAGAACATAGTGAAAGGTTTTAAAATAGACTCTCATATTCCTAATATGTAATGATTTCAATAAAAATACAATTTTGTGATTATTACTGATCTTTCCTTTTACAGTACTTCTACAAGAAGAAAGGAAAAATGAATAGAATCGTTTAATTTAGTTTAATTTGGTTATATTCTTTCCCAGAAGAAAAGTGTGCTTGAGAAGAATTGTATCTCACCAAGAGCACCAAGGCGGTAATTGGCGGTGACGAGCACCACATCTTGATCCAGGAGATACTCTGGCCCCAAGAAGTGACTTGCACCTGATCCAGCGAAGAACCCACCGCCGTGGAAGTAAACAATCACAGGTAAATGACTGAAGGGAGGCATCACCTATAGACGAAATAGAAATTAATATAATAATGGAGTTTCGAGGCGGTATAAATAATTCAAAAAACATCAGATTACATTTCCACGTCTCATTTTTTAAACGAATTAATTTGCTTCATCTCTTTACCGTTTATTCAAGTATCTACGGGTTCCTGGGTTTTTAAAAATTTCATTTTTCTAGAAGGTAGAAATTTTTTAGGTTTTTGTCGTTCGCGCTAATAGCATGGTATATTATTTTGCAACATCTCACGAATTAATGGAAATATATCTTGGTTTTTGTGAGTTATTGTTGATAAACAAATATAAAACTATTCCAAATTCCTGCAAGTATAGTAGTGTGCAACAAATTTATTTTCTATTATTCTTTTATAATATAATTTGAAAAACTTTCCTCATGTACAATTAATATATCTTCAATTTTTTGATAACTTATTTGCTTTGCACGGAAGGACAAATTCCTAAATCAACTTTTTCTATACTGAGTTTTTAAAGGTTTCGTCAAATTTAATAGACTTCATTATTTCATTTTCTTTTTCTATTTTTGTTCACGAGAAAGTAAAAATTCTTTTGACTAACTTTAGATGTCTGATCATTGCTGATACACTGCTATTCTTTAGAGGCATGGATAATACCCTGAGTTCTGAAGGATTCATTATTGCCGGCAATGAGACCAGTATCCTCACCTTTGGCGTATATACGTTGAGAAAGAGACAATCTTCGCTACCAGTTACGGGATATGGTGGCACCAAGTAGTTCTTCTGCACACAGTCAGAGCCATCTGCAGATGCATTGAGCACATCCGGCCAAGGCGCTATTGGCAGCGGATCCTACAACAGATTCACGAGTTACCATAACTCTTACATTTACAGTGCCATGATGCACATTTTAGTTCCAAAGTATATGTTTGAAGAAAGAAGCCCCTAAGAAGGAATCTAATTGTTAAAAATGTTTCACATTTGTAGAACAAGTGTATTATAAGAAATTCGAGGTTTTTCTTAAAATTTATAAATAATTATTGTGCAATACAGATGAAATAAACATTTGAAGAGAAGAGGCATTTAAATAATAATAATAATGTCCATTGTCTCCTATTTGGAGCAAAGGTCGTCCACAAAATTTCTCCATCTCCCCCTATCTGCTTCCATCGCTCGCATCTCATCATTCCAACTTTTGCCAGCTTTTTTCAAGATGGATCTTCTCCAGCTCATCTTTGGGCGTCCCCGTTTTCTGGACCCTTGAGGGTTCCACATCAGGGCAGTTTTCGATGGTTCTTCATAGTCTTTCCTAAGTGTGTGTCCAATCCAACCAAATTTCCGCTTGCAGATTTCTTTATTGATATCCATTTGTCCTGTGTTTTTCTCAGAGATCTTTATTGGAAAAAATGCGTGGCCATCGTATTTTTAAGATGTATCTTAGACATCTATTTATGAAACTTTGAAGTTTCCTTTATATTTCAGTGGTGACCAACCAAGTTTCACGACCATACAGCAGGACAGCTTTGATCAAAATATTTAATATAAATAAGGGTCTCCAAATTAATAAACATTTAAATATCAGAGAAACATTTACTTTAAAATTGGTACCTATATCATAACTTTAAAACAATATAAATATTATACCGAAAGAAAATCTGTACAGTTCGTAGAAAATAAATAACAATCGTAATGAACTATAAATTTGAGGATGTGGTTCAGACCAAAGTTCTGCTCTTCCACCATTCCTCCCATATCTAAATAAATAGTATACAGTGAATCTTAAAATATTAAGGATAATTAACAACTTGCGTCTCGTAGTCGGGGGTGGGGGAGCTAGTTTGAAACTTGTCGAAGTGTGATATGAATCATACAAATGATAATCTATAGATTTACTACTATGGTTATTGAAGAGAGCAAAAATTACTTAAAGCTCCCCCATAAATACTTGATTCTTTTTCACACTAGAAATGAAGGATCAAGATATTCAGACAAAATGCACCAAGGGATAAGGGGTGGATAACAAAACGACAAACATCGCTCACAATATAGACATAACAGGTGAACGACCATTAGTTCTCGACTGTACACTATTATAATACAAAACGCTGTACATTTAACGAATAATACAATGTAAATAGATTTTTATTATTATTGTAAATTAGAAAAATAATAAATTATTAATTTTCCTCTGAAATATCCTGTATTCACCGCTCCAACCCCAGAAAAATCTTGTCATTCGCCCTTGAAGTGAGAAAACAAACTCTTTTAACAAGTTAATTTTTTTGTAACGAAACTCCTGAAAAAGTACCACAGAAATCTCACCAAGAACCGGAGTTCCCCAACTGGTGGCGCGGCGTATGGGATTCCCCGGAAAGCGAAGATCCGCCGTCCTCCGCGAGATTGCATCACAGTGCCTCGCATTCGCCCTTGTTCCACTTGGGCTTCGATGCCGGCCTCCGAGACATCAACTGGAGCGGAGGTGGTCGAAGATCCATCTGGCTGCAAAAAATAACACCGACGATGAACAGGCAGTTCTATCGTTAACATGGCCCTAGTGGCAGCGCACGCCCCAGATTTTGCATTAAGGTAGTAAGAGCGAACAACCATGGCACATAATTTTATGAAACTTGAAATAATCTATTCAATTTTTATATTAAAAATAGTCATTACAACAGTAATTCATGAATGATGGTCAATTAGAAACTGCTAATATTAATTACTCCGTTTAAAGTGAAACAAAGTACTCGTATTTGAAGATTGGTCTTTCCCTTGACTAGAATCTTTTAGTTTTGCGAGTTTTCGTTAAACTTCTTAATCGCCTGAAAAGGCAAGGCATATTCATACTGCTGTTTTTTTTAAACCGACAGAGGCATTCTCCTTAGAGTCTGTACAACTTAAAAATGTTCGAATTCAAACATATCAAACATTCTTAATCAAATATCAGAGGTGTTATTCAAATATTGTTGTCCAAATTTTACTAACATATTGATAGTAATTTACTTTTTCCTTTAAGAAATCATTTAAGAACGTCGCCAGGTTGCATATACTACCTTAAGAATAGACAGATGCGCAATACAACTACTCATATTGTTAAAATATCAATTACCAAAATTGGTACCTTTTTACTTAGATTTCAAAAATTTCAAATTTTTTGTTTTCACGTATTCCGTGCTAAGGAATCATTATATGGGTGATAAGTGTGATAAGAGATTTTAAATAGTTCGAGGGGAGTATTAGATTTACGAAGACATGCAATTAGTGAAGGACAAGAAGATTGACATCCTCTTAAAGCACAATTTAATTATTTTTAAAAAGATTCCAACATACTTTTAGCTCACAACATCGACCTACTTTAAGATTACAAAATACTTCAGATCATAACTTTGGATAGTAAAAATTCACTAATTAACTTCAAGCTTCTTTCACTAAGAAAGAAAAAACTATTTTTTTACGCGAGACTCATGCAGAGTCAGTATTCGTTATACGTCTTTTTTAATGAAAATTACGATGTTTTGTGCGCTGCATCATAACTATAACCATACTTTTTATGGACGTTTTCTGAAAAGATTCACATAATGAAGTTGATAAAATTAGTACTTTTAGACTTCTGGAAGCAAGCTTATCGTAATACCCTTAGTTTCATAAAATTCGCCTAAATAAAATTCAAATAATTGTCATTTCGAGTTCATTCAAATGAAACCGGTACAGAAGAAAAATATTTTTTTTTAAACATAAAACTATTACGCACTGAGCGATACATCAACAACTATTCATAGTTGTCAATGAAAACTAATATAAAGAAATTGAATGAAGATACATTTATTGCTTCAAATGTAAATAACAATAAATTTACTGTCAAAAAAAGCAGTTACAAACTGCATATGACCACGTGGAGGACAATAAACTCGCCGGAAGCAAGCAAGGAATCGTCCCATCAATTCCGATCAACGACCCTAAGGCAGAGGAGGATTAACATTTCATCACGCTTCTAAGATAACAATAAAGATTTAGCTACGTGTTATAATATTAACAGAATTGTATTTAATTATGTTAATTAACAAATTTATATTTAATAAAATAATAATAATAGTCAAAAAATTTGTATTAAATAAAACGCAAATATAAATAGTTTACAAGTACGTAATATAGTCGAACTATAGATTATTCGAAATATATTGTTTATAAATCGTAACTATAATCTAAATTCGAGATCAATTATTACAATACACAATCACCCCTAGGCAAGAGCCTAGAGAGCTTGTACGAGTACAGAAACCTCTATCCTACAGCGGTGGTATAGTGGTCAAGTCTTTGCTTCCACGATCCCATTGGCTGAGCGGTAGAGCGTGGGTTCCAACCCTGCTCGACCGAACTAGGTGAGATTTTCAGCTACTCCAGGCACATGTGGGTTCAGTACAATAAGTTACCCGGTAATCCAACATCTCTCCTTCCTAATTCCCTTACCCAAGTCCAACGGTTAGGTGGAAGAGCAGGTCTCACGGCCTGAACCCCACCAAAAGGTATTAAAGAAATAAATATCCGAAGAGAAAAACCCGGCCAACATACGGCAACTATTCCATCAAAATACGACAAATGTCTCGAGATGAACGAGAGAAAACGAGGTGTGATTTGCAAAATATCAATGTAATTTTTTTTTGTTGGGTTTTAGGGCATTATATATATTATATATATATATATAAAGTAGTTTAGGCAACTGCATATATGTTTAATAAGTGTTCATAGATTACTGCTCTCCATTATGTATATATTTAAAATATTTTGAGGACAAATTACATCACTACAACGTTGCATACACTACAGCACAAAAGTAAACATCAATACATTTCTGGTGAGAAGTTTATTTTAGAAATTTTTATTATCTCCGAAAAGTAATCTAAGAATTTTACGGTAAAGAAGTTGGTAGACTTAGACCATGTAGTCTGCTTTTTCGCCAAGCCACTGGATAAATAATTGTTTTGATATAAAATATTCATATGGAAGATATTGATTTTTAAGTTGCGTCTTGTTGGACAAGAACTTGTCCATCATGTCTCATTCTTCAAGCGATTGAGGGATTACCTAAAATAATTAGAGTACGATGACGATTTAGGACCCAAGGGCTCAGTATACAGTGAAAAGGAAAACATTCAAACTAAGATAATCATAAAAGTTTTATTTCTTGATCACTTCATTATATTGTTTTTACATTCTGGAGGATTGGTCAGTTCTCCAGCATTAACAACTTTCCTACGTTTCCGGCAATTTTACGTCCTCGTTGACGTAGAAGCTGATATGAGCTGATACCGCAGTTATTTTGATCAAATGAGATAAATAAATAATACTGAGGATGGACATGAAATTGTCCGAAACGTCAGAAAAACGTCAATCCTAAAGATAATCATGTTAATGAATTCCTCACCTCTCCATTGGGATCCGTGGTTTGTTGCGGCGCGGCAGTCGAAGTCGTCAACAACAGCGCCACCACACACGGGAGGAGCGCACGAGGAGCCATCTGTGGACTAACGGACGAACAATGTGTGTTGAGACAGCAGCGGGCCGCGGCGGCGCACGGCTTCTTATATACAGGGACGAGGAGGAGGCGCCGTGCCGTGCCGCCACCGCCGCCGCCGCCGAGGAGAGAAGCCCGTCCCGACAGATGCGAGAGGAGCATGCGACGGGGGCGGAGAGGGTAGCAAGGAGATGCTCTAGCAGATGTGGGGTAGCGGGAACTAGAATCCCTCTCAGAAGTAAATTTTTTCTTCCCTATTCAAAGCCGTTCATAAATACTAGCAGGACCGATATAATTATGTTAAATTTTAAATCTGGTTATCTTCATCAATCAACACAATTTTTTGAAATTAAAAATATTTTTTTAAAAAGATGTAAAAAACTATTTCCGCCAAACCAACTTTTAGTGGATCTTGACGATATTCTTATTTATTTATTTACATTCGAACCCAGTACCAGATCAAAATGACAATACCTGGGTTATTAACTTCTTGTTTTCTATATTCCTTTTCTTCTAAAATATTGTCTTCTAGTGTGCCGCTTTGCATTGATTCTCTCATTCCCGTATCTACCGCGGGGAGGCGAGCACCATCGACTACCTATGAAGATTCTGTCCAACGTATTACTTTCCTGATATGAAGCATATGTGCATTTGACGATATCACATTTTATTGTTAATTTATTTTTCATTTAATTTTGATTTACTTGACTGATCTTTACCTTCAGCCCATCATTTTGAGTTTTAGCCGAGGAACTCATTGGCTTTCTTCACCCCCGACGATCTGTGGGGCTTCGCCTCACTCAGACTCGTGGGTACCTCAAATAATAGACAACAATGTATAGTAGTTAATCGCTATCCAATGCTTTTAATGGGTAAACTCATGATGATTTCCTATTTTTAGTTTAGAAATGGTCGATTGGGACCAGGAATAGGAGCGAGAACTACGTCAATTATGAAACTCTGAATACGAATGGAAACATAAGAGGATTGAAAGTGGATCAATGTGTTTATTAACAGAATAACGTGTTTTTCTATGCGATATAAAGTTATAAATAGATAATGTAGAGACAAAATGCAGTAACAAACTGGGCATGACTACGTGGAGGACAATTGAGACATGTAAATGGAAAAAGGTTCTAAGAGTCAAAAAAGGAAACAAAAATCCTTGGTATCACCAATGCAGTAGTAATCGATCTAAATACCTTCTGTTGATGCTTTAATTGCCATGACGGTCAAAAGATGTCGTAGGCGGATATGTAGTCGCGAGGCTAACATGTATTACGTAATAACAGTCAGGGAAATAGATATTATAGTGCACTATATTTTAATACATTTTTCTTGATAATTCTTTTAATAATTTGTCGTAACGCCAGGTTAAATTATGGTTATCAGTATTGGTACACACACACTTTCGGGTTCAATCCGTTTTATAGAGAACGTTTTTGGAAATCATATATGGCATTTCAAACGTTCTCCAAGTTTTAATTATTTTGCACTTACAACAGAAAACCTCTCCATACTTTAATTATTTGACACTTTCAACAGAACACCTTCAATTTGGATTTTTTTAAAGCGCCATTACTTCCAACATCAAATAAGCAATTTCAGATAATTTTTCTATAATTTTACGCAACAAGTTATCCAGTTTAATTATTTTTTGTAACTCTTGTAAAAATATGTTTTTTACAGAACTATTTTCATTTACATTTTTCCGATCAAAGCATGGTGTAAAATATTTGTGAACCCCAAAGTAAAATAAAACCATGCACCCCCTAAAATAAGAACGAAAATAATTAGCTGCTTATTACAATATCAACAGAATATTAACAAATGTTATTTTCAATAATAATTAAAGAACAGTTAGTCAACCAATACGTATTGTTATCAATACTTTAAAATATTTAGAAAAAGTCTTAAATATTGTAACCATTACAATCACTCAAAAGTCGAAATTAATAACAGCAGTTGTATTAACCCGTTCCTAGTGAACATACATAGATATCTGCCTCTACCCCACGGAAAACCGGAAAAAAAATCCGGGCCAGGATCAGAGGTAATACACCCATCAATGTCAAGGCAGTGTACACATTAAAATGAACTATAATAAATAATAAGAATCAAAAAGAGTATGCATGAATTTTCTTTTTTGTGAGTATTAAAAATACTCCAGCAATAACGTGGCAAAGTATAAAACATAAACCTTATTTAAAAACAATTAGATTTATTTTTTAAAAAATTAATGGGAAGTAGAAACTCATTAACTTATTTTATTCAAATCAATTTCAAAGGCAAATCATTCTTTTTTGTGTGTGCGCATGCGTGTGATGGGATAGTCCCTTGCATGTTTACAGAGATAAACTTTATTGCCTCCCATGTGGTCTGACGCAGTTTGTACCTGCTTCTTATACAATACAATTCATTCATTTATTTGTTTATTGTACACATTACAATTTCAAATAGTCTTGAGTTGAAATTAAAGTGAATACGTTACAGACAAATACACAAATGAAATAATAATTAACATGACACAGTATTCCCAATTTCATAAGGTTAATTACATAATTAACGTTGCTCATGATGCAAAACGCTTTCAACTGTGTTTGGTTTTGTCATTCACTATGTTTGACTTATTAAAATTCGATCCTTAATGCAATTTATTGATACTGGTGATGCCAACAATCAATAACAATTTTTTAATCTCATTTTTTTTAAATTTCAAATTCAAGATACAATATTGGTAGTGGCAAATGTTATATTGCTAGTACACAATATAAATATGTGGAAATACCACTCGCCAAAAACCGACGAAGAATCGGAACAAAGAAATTAACGTGGCAAGTATCAATGCTACTTATCGAAATACTAAGGACAAGGAGCCATAAGTTGTTCAAATGAAGGGGAAACGCCAGTCCCAATAAAAGCGATTTCTCATACACCTCCATTCCTCTCTAACCCTATATACGCACAGCGTGGAAAAGAACTTCTATGACCACATTGAGCACTTGGGACGCAAACCACGGAAATAAATAAAACGGAGATGACAGATCCTAGACGTCAAACCCATGAATAAATGATCAGGCAATGCAATTGAACTAGACACTCAATGAGACACCATTCANNNATGTGTATAAGAGACAGCTTTAATATAGAGCTGAGGTAGTATATATTTCAATATAGAGCAAAGATTTATTTTCAAATCATACCGTCTTTTTTTCCTTATACTAAAGAATAAAAGAAAATTGAAGCGTTATTTATTTGATCTTAATGATAAACTATATTCCATAAAAAGATTACAAATTCCAAATGAAGGAATCAAAATTAATATGAAGTAGTAATGCTGTGTATTTATGTGTCTTTTCGGTTTTGTAAATTCATTTTATACATTATAATTCATTTTATTTCATAATCATTTTATTTCAAAAAACAAGTTCAAGTTTTGTTTGAAATTTTATTTCCCACTAGGTACTTTAAAGAAAATGAATTATTAATAAAGGAAATACAATTGTACTATAAAGAAACTACAATTTCACAATTAAATTTCTCACAATTTAATCTCAGAATTAAAACTGTCCCGTATTCTTCCTGAAAAACCGATAATTTTTGCGTTTTAAGAAAAAATATTTGTTTAGAATTAGTTGAGAATTCCACACATCGAGATGATAAGTTATCAGATTCCCAACAATCACCAAGAAAGAAAAAGTCAATTATGTTGGAAAGTTGATTCTAGTATCACATCTTTCCGATTTACAATAGGACAGAGAAGTAGTAAAGTAAAAGTTTATGTTGCTATTATGTTATAATAAAACTACACGAAATAAAATAATTGAACAATAAAGTAATAAATTTGTAAATTAGCTTTATGAGAGATATCAATGGTAGATATTCTGCCAAATGCTGCCATTCCTGGGCCCAAGCCTTGAGGGTTTACGTACAAATCCTGTGACTGAAGAAATAGGAGAATGATATATTAGAACATCACTTGAGAAATGTAGTGGTTTACACAACTCTTAGGACAGCAAACTAAGGTGTCATTTACTATATGCACGTCTCTTCCCGTTCCCTAAAGTCGTTTGTAACTCACAACTTCCGACTACCGAGTAGTACCTACTCGGAGAGGGAAGTTTGCAGCCAGGTGAAAATTGCGAGAGACAGTGAATCGAACCCGGGACATCCTCCTTTGGACACAGGTGTGCTGCCATTGCACAACCCGCATGGACTCCCAAAGCCCGTACACAACATCTGACCTGATCCGGTGTATGGGGTGTGACACATATTCACCGGATCAGGCCCGGTGGATGATGTGTACTGGCATTGGGAGTCCAGGCGGGTTGTGCAATGGCAGCACACCTGTTTCCAANGATCCCGGGTTCGAGTCACTGTCTCTCGCAACTTTCACCAGGCTGTGGACGATACTTTTTTTAAGTTCTCAATACAAGTTTAATGCAAACGTTAAAATATGTGTTCATATTACCCAGCCTTATTTCTTCTCTATTAGTGTGTACTTACGTTACCAATTACTGCGCTCACTGGCGCAATAATATATTTATGGGTTTGTTATCAAATAAAACTCCCTCATGTCATAAAATTGCTCGTTTAAGTTTCAAACGTATATTCATGTATTTTCATTCACAAGACCTGGCGAGATAAAAGATGTAGATATAAGTAAAACACAAACAAGATGTATTTAATTTTTCAATGGTAATGTTTAATAATTATTATAATGTATTGTTTGAAACAAAGTTTCTCTCGGGTACATAACATGAAGGTACTATCGAATACGAGTCTTATCCGAAGTGAGTTACTGTGGACTTTCCGATTAACATGAGACATTGGCTAAGTCTTTCTTTCCCTTACCTTCCCAGGAGTGCTCTGAAATGTTAAATCCGCCTCTGCCTTACGGCTCTTGATCAGAATACACCGAATAGTCTCTTGTTCGTTCTCGGACAGTAAATTAGTTTACTGTCCTCCACGTAGTCATACGCAATTTGTAACGACATTGCTGTAAGGTTTTGTAGACAAATATTATTTTATTAGGAAATTTTTATTATTTCAACCTAATGATTAAAGAATCAGAAAAAATGAAAGAATTTTAAGAAAAATTAAAGAACTTTAATCAAAGGGAAAAAATTAAAAGAATCAGAAAATGTAGGCCAAGGTAATATTATAAAACAACATTAAGTTACTAGACAACACGTTTAATTTAAAATTAGTCCATCCTCATTGTCCTTCGTTTTCTTTCCTTCAGAGTGTAATCTCTCTTCGCGTGGAGACTAAGGGGAACAATGCCCTATCTCTCCAAAGTAGCAGATGCGTAAACTTCCATTTCGGTAGGAAATGTTGCGCGGCCTTTTATGTAAACATAGCCGCTTCTCGAAATAACCGTTGGTGTTCGCACCGTTAGTCTCGGCTAGTAGCTTACGAGAAATCGTTAAATTTTAAAATATTTTGTATTACTGCCATTCTATTGAAATTCACAGGAAGAGTTATGAAAATTCATGCACTGATTTTGGGAGGTATTTTGAGAGAAGAAAAAAAACAATGCTTTATTCTATACGCTCGAAACAATCAACGTGAACATTCAAGTAGACATTTGTACGCTACCATGATACGGTTGTGTACATTATCTCTGTAGCCCCATCCTGGCCCGGGTTTTTCTCCGGTTTTCTTTCGGTAGTGGCGGATTTTCCATGGACGGGAATGTCATTAGTACTTTTGTTTTATTAATCTCGAAAATTTACTGCACAAAATATCTGCAATTCATTTTGAAATAATAAATGTATGACAGTACCAATTTATTAAATAATTTCTTTAATTATCCCCCACGTGGTCATACGCAGTTTGCAACTGCTATTTTGACAATAGAGTTTATTATTTATTTAACACTCCACTATTGCCGTTGTACAACTGCCTGGAGTCGCTGCACGCTCACTCTACTACATCACCTGTCCCCGATCCTCTTGCTGGACAATCTCTCTGATCGTGCTATTTCTCCTAACATTACCTTGCTATCTCGATTTCAATTCTACTCTAAATTTTCTCTACAAATTATAGTATTTACGTCCATATCTCAAATCTGCTATAGTTATGTATGCTATACGAAAGATGGACTCTATGCGATATTTATTGTGAACTTTTAACGGATCATAAAGTTTTGCGAACACAAATTTTTTTAACTACGTGACGGTCCATAAAACGTTCACAAAAATATTATGTGAACTTCAAATTAGGTCACCTAATATTTTCTTCTCTTCTAAATATTCCCTTCTGAATTACCCATCTCTGTTTTTGTTAAAAAACCGTCTCGATTGTTTTATTTTTTTAAGATTTTTAATTACTTAAAATTTAATAGTGCACGATTTCTATTATCTTTTTCTTTAGTTATCATTTTTCTTGTTGTTTTTATTTTACCGGTTTGTTTAATACTTTTTTGTAATAATTATTTGCAACACAACAATCATACAACTAAAACAACTGATAAAGTATGCAGCACTTCCCGGTAATACAAAAAGAAATTATCATGCAAATTTTTATGTAAATGATTAATAAACACTCATTAATAATCTGACCGCGAGGATGCTGTACTCTACAAATTAAATGTAATCAGTCTTTCATTGGCCTTAATCATGTATATGACGGAGTGAGAGAGAGAGAAGAAAAATGTTACTATGCTTACGTTCATTACATTAAAAACCCTGAGGGAGAAAATATTGCCTAAGGAAATTTTAGCAATGAGATTAATAACCAAAATTGGGTCAAATTTCAATAATCCTTTCTTCTTCTTTTGATACAATTCTTAGTCTACGTGATAAATAACCTCATATTTGTGACGAGCCGGGAATCGATCCAGGGACTCCTGCATTTATCGCAGGGGTGTTAACCACTACATCACTCCTTTGCCTTTGACAACTGCACACCATTTCCATCCAAATGGTGTACAGCTATACAAGGCGAACGGGTGGTGTAGTGGTNCAATGCAGGAGTCCCTGGTTCGATTCCCGGCTCGTCGCCATTTTCACCTGACCGAAAGTTATCATATATCTTCTCCACGTGTAGGTTACACGAAAGAAAAATATATGCAACCTCGTATAAGACATTTCATCCAAGAATGTTAGCATTCATTTTGGCTGCTTCCTTATGAGTTTTTCAGAATGGGTGAGGAGGTTTTCCTCGTTCAAAATTTCCATATTTTGTAGTGAACTCCACCGACGATGACTCAATTGAACTCGTGGATTTAACAAGAAGAAAATTTCCTTTCCGAAAACCACGAATGAATTTTTGACTTATCGGCGAAAACAAATTAAATTATTTTTTTGTAATTGGTATTTACTGCGGAACTACAGTAGAGGAACCAGAGGGACTTACTGCGTCCTCCAATGACCCAGAAGCGAAGGACTTCCATAAAACGTTTCGTACAAGTCATTGTAATAATGTATCCGATATTAGGGCGTACTGGGGGATTAAAATAGATCATACACTTAGAACAGTCACGTAAGTTCACGATGTACATTACGTTACAAAGAAATGATTTTTTTTGTTACAAATGAGGATGCCATTAGTAGTTACTATTATTAAAAAAACATTCGAAGAACATTAAAAATAAACAAAATAGATAACTGGATTTTTAAATGATTTGACTGACACTACCCTCGGCTATCTGCAAATTAAGGGGTAATCACATTACAAACTAGGAATAATTTTAAAAATAATTTTCAGAATATTTTTTTTATGTCCTCCCAAAGTTTTTACAGGATTTTTTTTCAATCGAGAGACTTTAAATTTTACAATTTTTTTATTTTATACATTTTTCTTTTAATGGAAGAAAATGTTAAGTGCAATGCCTTGACTGACGCATTCATCAACACTGAAAGAAAAATATTCAAGACTTGAATTTGAAATTTTGAAGATGTTTCTGTATTGTACAGGCTCACGAAGAAAGGATTTTTTCGAAGGAAAAAAATGATTTTAAAGGGATGATTGCGAGTAAAGTGTGTACGAATATTCGCAAAATATCACGACCTAATTAAGATAGCATCACGGTTTTTGTATGTGCACATGCAATTTTTGGCTACACTAAATTATAAAGAAATTAAACAGATTTATAGCAACGAAAACTCCCATGCAAAGCCTGGTCGGGTCATTAATATTGTATAAATATACTCACCAGCATTAATTGTTTATTTTGTCCCGTATATCTTTTTGTGATGGATATTTTCCCCACTTTCTGACAAATATTTAAAAATAATAATATTCAGTCATTGACACATTATAAGATGTTATTTATTACGAAGAATGATTTCGTGCAATTTCAACCCCACCGCCACCCCTCTCTATTAATTTGTATACCAAAGAATTGTTTTCTCCAAAACAACTCTTACTAACAAAATAAAGCACTTTTATATGTTACATATATTCTAGGGTGCAAATTCACCCCTTTGAAGTCCTCTTCCGGCGTCCTTATATGAGCTTTTCGTTTCTTCCCCAAGCCTCATGATCCACTTACGAAGACAGTATATCTTACAGGAAAAATCCTTGGTTTCACAAAGCAAGACCCGTCATACAATGCATTCAGTACACGAAACCTGCTACGTTCCATAAAAAAGACATTTGTTCTTGGAGCAATGTGAAGGTACATGCAATAAGTACCCTTTCTCTTTTTTTATGACATACTCCTCTGTATTGGCAAGTATGAGTTCGGATACAAAATACGAAGTCTTCCGGGCATTCAGTGAACGCTTATATTTTTGTGACCTCATTTCAACAAAGCCAGAGGACCTTCATTGCTTACGCTTTCAAGGTTCTGGAGACCCCTTGTTCATTGCAATGTGCGTTACCAGTTTGTACTTACCAAGATGCAATCAGAATAATCGTTTGGAAAAGTTATGTTAAGAAGTTTCTAATAAATGGGTTATTTCTTTTTCCATAATGTTTAAGTTCCACTCACACACGAAGCCAAACGTGAATTTTCTCGTTAAAAATATATTGACGTTAACTTTATAGTTATTTGTCCTTATATTTGTTTAATTGTGTATTTTACGTTGTTCATCATTTGATAAATTGTGTCCCCCACTCCCTATCCACCTCCTGCTACAACAACGTCAGAGATGATGAAACATTTATAGATATAAAATCAAGACGAAAAAAATTGCTAGTAAATAATAAAATTAGAATAGACATCATTTGTTACAGATTAGAGATGGAGTTATGAAACTGTAATACACATTTAGTGTTTTGATTAAGTACTACAAAGGTTATTAATTTACGAGTTTTGTTAATTTTATCTGTGCTGTGCTCGTTAATTAATTTTCACCCCAGGGAGAGTCTGGTTTAACATTTCTATTATTTTTTTTTCAGAGCAAATGTGAGCAAAAATTTAGTGGGTCCCATGCATTACGACAAGAAAGTAAACGATATCAATTATACATATAATAAAACAGTACCAGTCCTTTCGACTCTGTTAATTCTTTCTCTCCAAGCTCTGATCTATGAAAATGAAACCCAGGTCGGTGACTATCTTCTACACCAAGGAATGCGGTCGTGAAAAATCCTTTTCAATCCATTCGCTAGATTTAGCACAAAACGTTTTCAACAAAACTATTCGTTAAGGTCCTCCGAAAGAAAAACGAGTATTGGCTAGGGTTGCCATTAAATAAATTTTAAATTTTGGACAATGACACCGAAAACTTCGGATTTTGCAACTAAACCCCAAACATTATTATGTAAAATGATTTCTACCCATCACAATAATATCATTTTAACTTGTTATTACATGTCATTAATTGACCAACGAATTAAGATGTGATTTCATAGTAAGAAACGTTCGCATATAACAAATAAACCTGAAACAAATTGATCAAAAGTTTGAAAAGAAAAATTCCGTTCTGAAAAGTAAAATTACTTACAAGTACAATTCCAGAACAAAACTTCTAATTTTATTTTCACATAAAAAATATGAAGTATTAACACTGGAGAACATATGATAACTCTACTTAAAAAAATAATCATCTTAAAATTAATGGAGTCATCCTAACTTAATGCGCATCGCATTTACAATGTCTGGTGCGAATTTCCAACGATCGCGAAGATAAGTGTTCGTTGCACAGCTTATTTTAAAAACCCGGGTGGTGTAGAAAACCCCGCTCAAATGCTCCCCGGACACCATTCACGGTAGGACCAATCCGGGGAAACTCGGACGGGAGGCAACCCTAATATTATCGCCGCCAATACTGTCGTGGAATTGTTAACAAATAATTTAAATCAATTTGTGATTGGAAAATATGACATTTACCGATATTTACGCATAATCTTGAAAGCGTGTGTAACGACTGTGACGCTGGGTTTATTCACCTAGTTAAATTAAAAAAATATTCACTCACTCCAGACTTTATGACAAAACAATTGCATACACTTTGCCTTAGTCTTGAAATCACAGTGATGTAAAAATAATTTATTATCTAGACAGGATTTCAAGTGTCAAATTAAAAAAAATTCAAGTCATCAAATATAAAAAAATATGTTTTTAATCTAATCTAACTTTAGTCTCTTAATATCTAAAACTATTGTAAATCGCTATGAAGAAAAAGAACAGGATGGTTTCAATAATAAAATTTCATTAGAATTCATTCGGATCCATTAAAGACGAGAAAGCACTTCAATGCTTTGGGGACAGTGCGACCAGTCTCCACTGAGCTATTTGTTAATAAACTTTGTTTTTGAAAAATTTAATTTATTTTAAAACATTTTTAATATAACTTTTTATCGTTAAAAATGAAAGGTACTTTGTGAGTTTGCTATTATCTAAAGCGCGAAACCGAAGTTTGAAAATTTGGAATTGTTTTATTCCTATAGGACATTAAATACACTTGAAAATTAAATAAAACAAATAACAAAACTTTGAATGATACTCGATGTGTGAAATATGTACGTATGAAGTATCATTAAACATTTCGATAATTTGTGAAACTATTAAATTCCATGTGTACAAAAATGTTAAGCATTTTCAAATATTTACGTCGAACATTTCGAGGAATACACAAACTACGTTGACTAGTTGATGCAGTAGGGGGAGGGCGCACAACCAAAATTTCGCACAGGGCGCCACGCCGGGACAACTACGGCCGCCACTGAATGAAACCCGCCGGCGGCCGACCTCCAAATTCAATCACGTGGACCTCCATTGCTAGCAGGCATCCACGTGCTGCAGAATTGAAGGACACTGCGTGAGAGCAAGTGTACAGGAAGTAGATGCGCGCCTCCCTCCCGTCAGAGACAACGGAGGCAGTGCGGCTCGTCGACCTCGGCAGTCGGTGGAGGTTCGAGTAAACGACTTTGAGGCAGGTTATGTTTTGCCTCTTGCTCGCTCGCGCACGTCGTGCCTGTGTCGTAGCTATCGCCGCCGCCGCCGCCACCACTGCCGCTGGTGCAGTAGTCAAAGCGTCAGAACCACTTCACACGATGTTGTGTCAACATAACCACTACCTACACGGCGTCCAAGATCTTCGCACTGACAATCGGTGCTGCCAACTTCAAGGATACTTTTTCTATTTTGGAAATAACTAAAGAAAATTTTCGGAAAACAGTTTTTTAAATTTAAAATAAACAATAACATTTCATTTTTTGAAATATAATCAAATTTTTAATTTTGGAAAAATACACATTCAGATTATTGAACAACGTTAAAGAATCTTCTTTAACATGTCACATATATTAAAAAAGAATTTTGTGAGCTTGTTTCATCAAATCTTCATTCAAAATTTCGCAATGAACTTTTTTTTTAGTATTTGTGAGTTTGACCAATCTTAGACAAACACTCACTGCATATCGTGTCACTCACTCTACGTTACGGATTGAATCCAAAATCCAGTGGTGTACGTAGAAATTAGTTTGGAGGGGGGGTAAATGCTATAAATTACGTAGTTCAAGATTAGTCGCAAAATAAATGCCAATTAATGGCTATTTTTATTAACAGATCTATTACTTATAGTGTGATAATTACTCATAATTATTCGTTAATATACGTATGTGAAACATTAATGTACGTGACTGCATGTGTTTTCATTTCATAAATACATACAAATATAAAAAATAAACGAAATGTTGGTTGATTGGTTATTTTAAGTTAATTGGATATGATATTAATATTTTGAACTGAAATTGTTACATTGCTTTTCTATATATCTTTGTCTCTGTAGACGAATACTAATGATCCTACACTAAACGTATGCGATATATTTAGCTTCACGTCCTCATAAAAAACATGTTTAGACGAATGATCGAAGAAACAAGCACTGTAGCAAAAAACTAAAGTAGTTGCATTTGCTGAGGTTGGCAATCGCTGCAGTCAATTGAGACTCAATACGTTCTCCCCCTCATCAGAAACGCTAGTCATTGCATTCTCCTCCAAGTACAAGGATGCGTTGAAATGGATAGATGCAGTCTGCATCGATATTAACCTTGAACTCTTTTTACTGTTTACGCTTTGAAATGTTTTCTTTGTGCTGCACTCTCTCGTTTAGAGCATTTGAACGGAATCCAAACACCGACAGTTGATGGTACATCAACAAAAAAATCTGAAGGACCCACATAACATACTGATCTTCGTTAAGTAAATTTATTCATTAGAAGCTGTACACATTGCAATAAACAAACAACTCGAAAGTGAATTACAGTATTGAAATATTAATGACTTGTTGATCGCAAGAGTCATGGTAACAACAAAAGAATAAAATGACTAGGTTTTCTAAACTTTTGATTTCACTTTTTCAATTTCTTTTTATGCCTATTTATCCGCCAACTTAATGTGAAATATTATAAGTCATAAAATGTTAAAGCAAATAAGTTTGTAGAATTTCCATATTCGATTCTGGTTTTCTAATACACCACAGANGATGGTACATCAACAAAAAAATCTGAAGGACCCACATAACATACTGATCTTCGTTAAGTAAATTTATTCATTAGAAGCTGTACACATTGCAATAAACAAACAACTCGAAAGTGAATTACAGTATTGAAATATTAATGACTTGTTGATCGCAAGAGTCATGGTAACAACAAAAGAATAAAATGACTAGGTTTTCTAAACTTTTGATTTCACTTTTTCAATTTCTTTTTATGCCTATTTATCCGCCAACTTAATGTGAAATATTATAAGTCATAAAATGTTAAAGCAAATAAGTTTGTAGAATTTCCATATTCGATTCTGGTTTTCTAATACACCACAGGAAATCGGTGCAATTTACGGTGTAAATTCCGTAGAATTCTAGTGGTTCCAAAAGGAATCGTTCATTAATTTTGCTGAGCACAAGGTCGCACACGTCATTTATTCAATAAAATAGTTTTTGCCTGATAGTTAGTGAAACTTCAATTATTAAATTGATTCTTCATCACAGAAATAGCGATATTAATATGTTCGTCTCGTTATTTACATTGTATGTTCACATTTTTTGGGAGTAATGAATATAAAATAATATAGAGGACTATAGAAGTTTAATACTTTATTTTCTTTTGCTAAAGAATCGTATCAAATAAATGGAATAGTGATATTTTCTAAAGGTTTTGCATAAACTGTGTAACGTTTTTCATTTAAACATTTCATGCATTTGCGCACCTGACCGTTGTTGTTGAAATGACATGTGACAATATCCACTTATGTTTGAAACAACTAAACCTGTTATCGAATAACTGATATAAAGCGAAAATTAATTTCAATGCGAAATTTCGTTTTATAAACCCTTTAGTATACCCAAACATTGCCTTCAACTCTCCGAAAATCTTCGGGGAAAACAGTTTCTACTCATTTTTGGTCTACAGACTGAATACAAAATTCGGGATTGTTCATATTCGTGACTATCCTTCCTGGTCGCTTCCATGGCAGATGAAGTGAGTATTAAAATGATATTAAATTGTGACATGTTTCAATTTTTTGTTACAACATTATCTATTTTATTTACTTATTTATTTGTTTATTTTCATTTTAAACATATTACAATATATCGCAACACGCTACAGACCACGATCTTCTGAAAATCGGTAATGAATAATATTACACTGCTCGATCCACTTAATTTANCTTCTGAAAATCGGTAATGAATAATATTACACTGCTCGATGCACTTAATTTAAGTTGTTTGTAGGAACAGTCCTCCAAAGTACAATCCAGAATTACACATCGAATTACAATCTCAAAGTTTTGTTCGATTTGGTGTACAAAATATTCTGGTTTTAAAAACGAAAATCTTGCGTTTTGACCAGATTTTGTATTTGTCTACTGTAAAATCCCATTCTGATCACATTTTCTTGTCAAATTTGTCCAGTTGTTTCAATAAATATATTTATTTTTTGTTTCCTTCTCATCCCTTCCCTACGCTCTCACTTCACCCTCCATAACACAATTTAACCTCTCAAACAAAAATAAAAAAATAGTCACCACAAAACTGAATCAAACTGAAGAGCTTTCAACAATAAATGAGTTAATGTTTCTTTGACTAGTTGCTTGTACCTGATATTTTACTTTTTAAAATTAATATTACTTTTTTAAAATTAATATTACTTTTTTAAACCGGAAATATTTGAAGAAAAAAACATTGACGGTTAATATTTTTACTGTTTTTGCCGATACGTCGACTTTTTTTAAAATAGCCAAAAGATTGCCAAAAATATTTCTTTTTCAGCAAATGATCTATATTGTATTTGTGACTATATTTCATAATTTCAGCATTTACTTACCAAATAAAATGAGTTATTAATTAAAAAAACAACCAGACGCGTTATTAAGGAATAAAATATGAACTGTCGCACTCAAAAAAATGCCGTGATCGCATTTTAATTAAAGTAAAACATAAATATTTACTCAATCTCCAGCAAGTGATAAATAAAACCATGGTGTTAGTTAGTTTTTTCTACGATTTTTTGTGACATTCACAGCAGTTTAAAGTGAAGGGACTATAATAAAAAATCGGAGAGGTGGTCTTTGAAATAATTATTCTCGAATTTAGTTTTATTTTAATAGTTACGACTTATAAACAATATTTTCCTAGTTGATACTAAAACATACTAGTGAAATATCTTTTTGTGTTTTATTTAATATAATAATAATAATAATAATAATAATAATAATCATACACATCATAGATAAGCAGTAACCAACACCCACAATCTACAAACTACTTACAATGATAAAATTCAAAAATATGAAGATTTAAAACAGAAATTCTTCGCTTATGGAATATGGAATGTGTATATATAGTTCCTATAGCCCTGTCCACCACTGGAGTCATCCCTCACAGTCTGCATCTGAGTATCAATCGGCTTCAACTCCCCAAAAACATATTTCAAAATTTACAAAAAAACAGCCATCCTTAACACCTGTAGAATAGAAGATTTTTTAAATTGTGATATTGCTTGAGGAGGGGTTGTTGGTATACCCCGCACCTTACCAGAATCCAACAACAACTTGCTGAAAAAAAGTTCATGAAATAATAATAATAATAATAATAATAATAATAATAATAATAGAGTGTCTTTATTCTGGCGAGACTCAGACAAGGTCTGCTCTTCCGTCTAGCCATTTAAAACACATTTTAAAATACAAGATGAGAATTGGGAGGATCGTATTTGCATTTAATTATACAAAATTTGTTGGTATTCTGTTAATATTATAACACGTACCGAATTACTCTTATACTTAGGAGTGTGTTGAAATTTTAAACCCGTCTCTGCCTTAGGGTTCTTGACCGGAATTGATGGGATGGTCCCTTGCTTGTTTCCGGAGAGTAAATTACTTTATCTTTTTCCACGCGTTCATTCGCAGAGTGTAGCTGCTTTTTTGACAGTAAATTTATTATTAATTAACTAATCAACCATTTTTAACGTAGATATAGAATTCTTGAAGAATTAGTAACATATAGAGTGAGAAAGATGGGTCCTGATAAGACCTTTGGCGAATCACGCAGTTCCTGAGTGGGGTATGAGATTCACAAAATGTGTAGTCGCGTCTATACAGATAGGGATGGGGAGATAAAGGGAAATTTGGTTTGGTGCTCTGAGCTTTACGGGGTTCCGTGATAAACTTTACATTAGCCAGATCATTGAAGGAGGTGATGCAATATATGAAGTATATATCAGCAAAAAATGAGCACTCAATGCGTCATTTATGATACATCTGCGGAAATATATGTTTGTTTTTTTATTTGACGTATGTAAGACGATAGTTGAATAATGAAAAAGTGCCCAAACTCCGGGGACAGATAAAACTTAGATTGAAATTGATTTACATTAAAACAATTATAACACAAGCACAGTTGTTTGATACTTTAGCTTGATTTATGACTTTTTACTTGAAGCTTGCTTCGTATTTCCTTGTTTTCCTTGGTTACATGATAAGGCAAATTTGACAAATTTTAGGCTGATTACAGGAGTAATACGAATTACTGATGGGGGATATTCCATTATGCGTGCAATCTTCGATTGCGACTGTATAACAATTGTACTAACTGTGTAACAATGTTGTATGTTTATTGAGATTCGCGTAGTCAAGGTGATCGCAAGGAAGTGCTGCCAGATGCAAGAAAATAAAATTCGTTCCTTCGAAGAATTACGAATAGGACATTATTCCGCATGCGCTATCCAGTTTATTGTCTAGATGATCGTTAATCTAAACTAAATTCATAGGCCGTTGATAGTTTGGGGGTTGTCTAATACAACAGATATATGCTAATACTATAAAATTTATACGATATATGAGAAATATCTGTAATAAGGAAACAAAACTTTGTCTTCTTCTTCTGAGTACACAATACTTTGCTGCTTATTTATGCACAAAATTATTTATATTAGATTTATTATATCAACAGAAGAAATAAAAAAATTTATTTTCTAAGAAAGAATTCACTTTGAACTATCAGACGTACAAGAAAGAGAATGAACGGAGGGAGGCTCATAGACTCTAGTAATATTCCTTCCAACAATGCCATAGATGGACCGAGGATATGAGGAAAACGCATCCATAGTAAAAGAAAGACGAATGTCGAAGAGCAAAAATACCACCAGTGCATTGCGGTTGGGTAATAACGACAATTGCTTACGTATCAGATCATTATCGACCAAGGTAGGATCGGATGCACCGTCGTTTTTATGTCGTCTGGGCACTTCAACGCGAGACGTTCAAGGTTCACGCTTCAAATATAAATGATGTTCCATTCTCTTGTTCTTTTCATTACTTTTCTTCATGTATACAGAGACTCCGTTATTAATAATTCAGAGAGAAAAACGTATTTCCTGGCAATAAGAGAAATAATGTTACAGTAAACGAATGTTGAAAGACTAATTTGACTCAAGTTTCCTGGCATTAAAAATGTTGTAACATTTTTCCATACATACTTTATAATAGTGATTTATCAGTCATACTATTCGTCTCCAGCAATTTTCAATACAGAATATATTTTTGATATTAACTTGTAGTTTTTTTAATTATTCAGAACATTCAATAAGATATCGAAGGGATGCTTATCATACATAGAACGTTAAAACGCGTAAAAATATCTACAAGGGAATAAGATACACGCAGTCGTTTCCGATGTGTTATCAATCAAGGGCAATTATGTCGAGGCCCATATAAACTTCCACAGGGGACGTGACAAAATTCAAATACTTATCATTCAGTCGCTATATCGTAGACAATTTTCAAAAAAAAGAAACATTTCAATGACTTCCGTTGTGAAATTGGCCTCTTGATAATGGATTCCAAGCCTTACTTGCTGTTCCTAGAAGATAACTATAACTTTTGGAGAAAAAAATCTTGGTTACCAATAGTAAAATCCGAGCACAGATTTGTTACAGATATACATTGATCTGCTTCTGCAATCGAATTCTAGGCAGTTTTCTTTTCGAAAGAGCTAAATGAAACTATTGCCAGTTCAACAGAGCTTGGTGGGACGGAGCCCTAAATAGGGTTAAGGGGTTCCCAGTGAAATGAGTCAATAAAATTAAATTGATGAAAAACGATTTAATAAAAATGACATGTAATATTATTATGAGCTAGTAAAAGGTTTTTGGGTAAATTGATTTTTATTCTTTCTTAAATGAAATAATTAAAGCGACCTTTTCCGTATACAATTATTTATTACATGACACAATGTTTCAGTAGTAGATTGCTGCCATCGTCAGGTGAAGTTATCTATTGGAACATATAAAAAATGTGCTTGATTTATCTTGGTAACAAGTAGAAAACAAATTAACCACATATACAAATAAAGCAAATTCATTATTCTTTTTCAGTTGTAATAAATACGTTTTCTTTTTATTTCGATTTATCGACTTTAAAAATATGTTCATTGAGGATTTCTAAATCTTAAACAAAATGTGACTTGAGTTTCGAGTTCTTAGCCACAATAGTAATGAATAGTAGAGCCGCCGAATAGTTAATCTAGGATTCGGAGGACTTGTGCAAAACTGTCCTAAGCATGATGAATACTATGGTCCCATGAATACCAACAGCACCTTCAACACCATGGTCGTGGGTCTCAACTCACCAACAGAAAATCGTACCCTGTGACATGAGGGTAGGATTAACACACCATCTTCCTGTAGCTCTCGATGATTTGAAAATAAAAAGTAATATCTTAACTACAGCATACGTGATTAATGGGCCCGGTCAAGATGTCGAAGAGTTGGAAGTCGTCCCCTTGCCTTCCGTAACATGTATTCGGGACGATTACTCACGCAAATGATTTGAAGATCATTCCATGCTTTTATTAATCATTGTTGAACGATAAATTAAATTGTGGTGAGTAGAGTAGCATCACATTGATAACTTTCTCAATTTTAAACTTTAGAGAAGCGACCTGCGAAAAATTTAAATCAACGATTGTGGAACATTCAGCCTTGAAAATGTTTGCCCTCAATCCCCTTCCCCAAATTTATCCAAAAGTTCTGAAATATTTTGATGGTGGTTTCATTAATTAAACGTAGAAAGTTAAGTTGCTAATTCCTCTATGAGATCAAACTTAGTCATGATTGTTTGGGTAGCAGGTCATTCCTCTTTTAAAGAAGAAATAGACCAGATTATGTACACTATGATATAAATGTGATCTAAAATGCAAAGGAACATAATTTACAATCTCTTTAGCAGTCGAAGACCGTGTATGAGCACGTACTCTATTTTATGGGTCCCCACCCCACCTATTAGTCCTCCGACCCGCAAGGGCGGGGTGTGAAGAGCAGCGCTACGCCTGGGGACGGAACTAGCCCAGACGTCTAGACGCCTAGACGTAAAAATCGCAGCTGGTGATGGTGGCGGTGGAGGTTGGCGTTAGGGTGCCCTTGAGGAGTCTGCACGCAAAACAGCAACGTCTACACACGTGTCTCCGGACACCCGCCCGCCCGTCTCCATTGCGTCGCCCGATGCACCCAGCTCTCGGGTCACCATGGACGCGTCAACTATTCAGACGGCCAGAATCGTAAATAGATGAGCTCATAGTCAACAATTAAGCCTAACAACAGGAGCATAAACTGGTTTAGCTCGACTATGCAATTATAAATTCTCAGGACGTTGATTCGGCGTTGCCAATAAATTACGTAATGCAACAAAGTTTATTTTTAACACCCTCTACCACTCCATAACTCTTATCCACCCAATAATTACCGAACTTTAACCCATCCCCTCCGTTATGAAAAGTTTTGTTTTGTTTTGTTTTATTTTATTTTATATATTTATTTATTTATTTTGTTTATCGGAAAATGTGGGGACAAAATTAAATACTCTGACTTAATCATTGCTTTGTAATCTCACTGAGTCGTTAAGTACTCGGATTACACTTTAAAATAAAAAGCACGCTAAAAATACCGAGGTTAATATCCATCGACCGTACCGTGACGCTAAGTAACGGTATCACTCCCCCCTCTAAAATGCGTTATGTAATTTAGTACTCAGGTGTACTCATCTTCCGGGATATGCCACTTTATAAGGAGGAACCACACTCATGCAATAACACGCCCTTGTTTCGATCTGAAAGAACTGGAAGAAATCAAAATCATTAATCATATAAATTTTAAATATACATTTATTGTCAAATTTATTGTCAAAGACAGAGGCGGATTCAAAAATTTAAGCAAAAATTCCTAGATAAGATAAAAAGTTAGCTGCGATTTATAATACTAAAAGAATGTCAATATGTTTGTAATTTAACGCAACAAAGTTTACATGTACAAATTATTATCGAACTATAGATTATTCTGAGTATTGTGTTTAAAAATCATAAGAATTGAAATATCACTAAATTCACATTTTTTGTTACAATAAACACGCCCCTAGACAAAGCCTAGAGAATCTGTATAAGAAATCCACCTCTATTCGAAGGAAAACCGGAGCAAAACCCGGGTCAGGATGGGGCTACAGAATTAATGTACACAACCCTGCCAAAGTACACACAAAACTAAATTAATATAAATCGTAAGACAACACAATCATGCAAGAAAATAGTTTTTGAAATTGTTGTAAGTTATTTAAAAAGTACCACTGGTAGTCAGTGCTATAAAAAATGTGCGCTAGTCGGAGGGTTAAGGAAGGACCAGCCCTCCAAGTTAGTCAAATCACTTAGATGTCTAATTGCTTTCTTTTCATTTATTCTACTTCTTTTAAAACACAACAATATGCATAATAATGAAGAAAAAACATGATTTACTTTTTTATATATCCCTTAATAGTAGAATAAAAGTATTTTTCACAAACTGAGTTGACTTGTATGAATAATTTAAGAGCACGTAGAAGATGGCTACCTAGGAAAATATCATTCTCAAATGTCAGGTGACGTAGATAAAAGTTAAGTAAATATTACTAGGGAAAATTTACTACGAATCAATCATAAACTTTCATCACTTTGGTGGTTTAAATAAGTGTTTTGGAAATAAGTGTTTCCTCCATAATATTATGTATTACACAACCAATTATAATTGCAATTATTTCATTTAGATGACAGGTGAGATATGTTTTCAAGTTGTAATCACAATAAACTCATATTATGGGTTTATTTTAACCGATTTCAGATGTCTTAGTGATTTAATTCTAACCACGATCGAAGGGGCAGGTAAATTATGTTGTCTAGAAGACCATATTAGCATAGCACTGCAACTTGAATGAATGGTTAGAAGAAATCTACGTATGAATCCACTTTCGCTTGCAAACTGATTCCATCTCTGAGAGTTGTCGTCTTCGTCGTAACGTATACGCAAATTCATGTAATTTAACCGAAAATAATGCAATATCGCTACCTAATATGAATTGCCAACTTCCACGAATTTTAGTAATATCCGAATAAATATTAATTGTAGTCACAAAAGCGACTATTTTCAGTGAAACTGTTCGTAACACAACAAAGACATTATTCGTTTCAAGTGCTCGATGCAGAAGGAACAGAATAGCGCCACAAGTGAACTGAATTGATGGCCGATGTTGTCTATAGATTAAGTTTGTATTATTTATAATCTTAGCGTTTAACTGTACTCAGACTTGGTATATTTAGCTCAGTTTAGGCAGTTTGAACGAACGTGTAATCTTGGAATATTTTTCTTACCTCATCAATCATTCCGTAGCCTTGTCGGTAGAGTAACCTACACAAGACTTGTCCGTGTAAAAAAAAAATGACGCAAGATAATGCAATGCAGGTCTAAAAATATGTTCGACCTTCAATACTCGTATTTGGCTAGTCAAACAAGTTGTTTTCACCACAATGGAAATACCGCACTAATCTGAATTCAAGATGAGTTTTTTTCATGGAATTGTGTCCAAAATTGTTTCTTAATGGAAAGGGTAACGATTATTTCATGGAAATGTTTTATGAAATTGGGACCTTGTAGAAAGCGCAAGAAAACATTAGATTTTTACAAAAAATATAAAAAATAGAATTCTTATAGTGGAGTATTAGTGAGGAAATTAAAAAAAACATCCCGAAAGGGGGAAGGGGAAAATACGCGAGAATATACAATCTGTGAGATCGAAAACACGGTCGTCGTGGTGCGGCCAGGTTTAATAAATATACTACAATTAAATTTGGCCAATAATAAACGTCTTTGTTATGAATTGATTTTAAAATATATACAACAAATGTAAATAAAACTCATGTAACTCATCTTTATACGGACTTTTCAACACTATGAACCTGAATGTTAGTCAGAAAGCTGATAAACTTATTGGCCAAGTCAAGTGTCGTTTTTTCCTATAACTTTTTAGAATTTATTATATTTGAAAATTTTGTTTAATTCCTCCGACATTTTTATATGAGCAAGGGATGACATGCACTCTATTAAGTAATGCCACATAACGCACCGTAGGAGAAACATTGACGAGAGCGCATTTAATGGTACTTTTTTATTATTGTTTGAGAAAATCACTCCTTTTTAAAGAGATTGTGGGAGTCGTAACTTCCAAATGCGAACTTGTTTCTTCACAAGTTTCTCGGTTATTCTATTTTTATTATGACATTAGAGTAATGCATATTTAAAACAAATTCGTCGTAAAAAATTGTATTTATTTTCAAAAATTGAAAATTGGATTTATAATAGCTATTACAAAATTTTCGTAAAATATCACTGTTGAGTAACTATAGCAAGAAATGAATTTTGAACTGAACGCTTCTTAAGTTAGCAAGAAATTGTGCTACTGTCATACCTAATGCAATGATAAATATTTCCTCCTTAACATCAATTTAGGCTCACATTAAAATACTTCACACGAAATATCACTCGCAGTTATGACGTTGTAGCATCACGGAAGTGGAACATAGCAACAATGCCACAATGATGTATCCAACATCTAGTGCAAAACGGAAGAGACATTTTTGCCATTGTTTTCCAAGGTGCTGTAGCATTTCAGGAATATTATGGTGCGAATGTCACATTTTTAGAGAGAAAAAATCATTTGCATCATTGGATTTCCAAAATAGGAAATATGCATCGCACTCAAGTTACCGCTCATAACGGGAAGGGATTCCCTGGCTCATCAAATTACTCTTTTGACTTATAATTACCTTTTTATGATCAAAATCATTATACATGATGTTTTATATTTTGTGACCGAGACGCCTCACGATACAAAAAGATATGGTGTCATAAAAAGTGTTAAGGTTGAACTTTTCAACAAACCGGAAAATGCAGTAAATATTTTTCGTATTAATTATCCCTTGTTAAGCTATCGGAGCGATCATTGAATCAGTTCAGACCCAACTGGAAATAATATGCGGGAACGCATTGTTCTACCTTATGACTTTATCTTGAATCACATGAAGTTCGTGAAATGTGCTTGAAATATAGAAAATTCATATTTCACTTTTATTCCTTTATTTGGAAAAATTCTTTCTTAGTGAGTACCCAATATAAATGCAAACGCTTTAAAATGTCAGGTTCCTATACCTAATAGTTCCAGATCTGCGTTGATGAATGTCAGTCCGTCATACCAGTCAATCCAGTCAATTAGTCCAGTCAAACCAGTCAGGCAGTCTAGTCAGTCAAATTATTCAGTCAGACCAGTCGGTTAGACCAATCAGTTAATCCAGTCATTCATACCAGACGGTCAGACCAGTCGGTCAGTCCAGACAGTCAGTCTAGACAGTCAGTTAGCTCAGTCAGCCAGTCCAGTTAATGAGTTAGTTCAGTCAGTTAGTCCAGTCAGTCAAGTCGGTCCGTCAGCCTTTCAGGATGAAAATGTAAGAGACAGATTTCTATTTTCCCTCATTAATTCGTGGTTTCCAAGAATGTCATTTCAGGGGTTAGGAATCAAAGTTCCGGGATTCGTTGAAAATTCGTCCTCAATTGTTTTCAAGACGATCCCTATGAACCCTCTATCAAATCTCCATATGTCTGGTAATGCATATCAGTTAGTGTAACCGCCAAGCTCATGTTTATCGGCGGAAATGGGTGACGCGACTTGCGTACTTATCTTGATTTCGAGGATGAGCTTCAAAATGGCCAAGAAAGGCACGAATACTAGCAATCAAATTTTATATAAAGTTGTAAACATAAGTGTACCGAAAGCGGAAGGGAAGGTAGTAAAGTGACTCGTCTCTATATGGGTTTGCAATATGTTACACGTGTCCGTGAGTTGAAATTCACATCCTATTGACTTCATTTTATCATAATCTGCTAACGTTTAAGAAAATCTGATAACCTGATAACGTATAAGTGTACAACACGGTGCCGATCATTTTTGTTGCATCCGATACTTCCTTCATCTTCCTTCAGTCAAAATTCATCGGCGCGCGGCGGATAATCTGCAAAATAAATAATGCTCCCGTGGATAGTCAAAAGTTTATTGTATAGGAGGAGACAAAAATGATTGAGGAAGAGAAAGTTAATTATGAGCTTATCCGATAAATAATAATAATAATATGTAGTTACAAATATGAAATAAAAAACTAATGAAGCATGTTAACAGAATAATATCATAAAACCTTGCGTAACTTATCTATACAAATATGAAATATATATTTTAAAACTGGCATCCATGTACTATTTTTCTAGAAACCAGGAACATTAGAAATAAATCGGAAGTTATATCAATTGTTCAAATTTTAAAATGGTTTTCGTTTTGTCTAACTGGTAATTTTTTATGAAATAACAATACATTTGAAGAAACTAATATCTTGGTTTTCGTTGACTCGATTATCATCGGTTTCGGTTTCTGTCAATTTTTTCTCGATTGCCTTTAACTTCGGTGGCGTGGCTACGTAATCCCGCAACTAGTTTTGCGAACACAATGTTTGCAAAAGGGGCATTTCAAGTGAAACGGACAACCAACAAAACTCCAGTCTTTCATATAGTTTCGTTTCTACGTCCATTACACTACTACAAATTCTTCACACGAATATTAAGTGATTTTTCTCTGTGATACCTGTCGATTTCTAGGCTTTCGAATATTGGGTGCTATACGCTGTAGGGTTTATTTCAAGAACAATTATTGATTAATTCAAAAATAAATTATAAGAAATTTACTTCCCTTTTCAATGGCATCAAATATGAGATTTACTTTTTGGTTCGTACATGAAAATGGAAATTTAAAGTTAATATTAATTTTTCAACCACTTGGACAATTTTTTTTTAAATAACTTAAAACATATAAATAATGAATACAATGTTTCATTTCGGGATCCTTATTAGTTTAGATAACTTTCAGTGAATCGGTGTTGCGCCAGCTCAAGCCACTCGTAAGAAACGAAAGCACATAGAAACAGACCTGTTTGGAGACCTATCTTGTGCGTCATCAGTCCACTTAGAAGCTTGTTCTAGTGCCAAAAGACCAAAGTGGAAAGTGTTCCCAGATAGTGCCTCGATACCTTAAGTCATTCTGGGTAGGATTGTTGAATGTTTTTTTTATTTACTGAATAGTCTTTTATAATTATTTTATATTAATTTATTATTGCACACTTTATTTATTCCCCCCACAGAATGTGTTTTTGGTACGTATTTATGTTGCTACTCGAGTATATGTATTTTAATTGACCCATGTGGAAATATATACTGTATTTGGTTTTGGCCTCCGGTTTAATATAGTAGTTGCAGTTTTCCAAAACTGAAACACAACTTCCTTTGCGAATGGCGCCAAACGTATTTGCAATGCAACAGGATGTAATTCAGCAGAAAATCGGTCTCACGTGGATTCTCCCGTAGCCTTCTTCAATTTTCCTCTTACACAAATCTAACCATTTGAACTTCAAAGCTTGACAACTTAATGACTGCACTTCCTCAAGTGTTGACGGTAAACAACAGGTGGGAGCGGTTACGTGTTGGACGAGGTGCTCGTACCAGTTCGGCTCATGAACAATCTGCACAGTATCCGCCAACTCAATTTGATGTTCCGTCCATCTACACGGTGCACAGACGGAGAACACTATGGAGACTGTCGCTGTCCGTAGAGATAAGGACAAACTGACTTAAGGTATCGGGGAGTTTTTGCATACCATACCTGCGAGTCATCGTATACGCTATTCGCATGCAAGTTACTTCTGCGCATGCTCAGAAGTTAGTGGTACAGTATTGTTCCTAGAGTAATTCGTTACTACGCCTCTACTTGCGTACGGTATTAGTGGTGCGCTGGTGAGAGAGGTCACGGGAGATTCCGGCGTGGATTTGAGGTTATGTTGATATCTAAGAGGCTATACGAGAGATTTGTTGGTTGTGTGCACCGAATGAGCACGTGCTGGTGTACTCACAGTAATGTTTATTTGTGTACGCTCGCGTAGAAGTAGTTTGTTTGGGTTTACAATTTATTATTTTTAGTATAATTTGAGTGGAAGGTACGCTACGCAAAATGCATCAATTATATTAGTTATTTCCATGTGCGTTACGCGGTTAGCGCCATCAACGTAACGTATTCGCTAGGAAGCGTGTTCATAAGCAAAAACTCTCTATTTGCTTCGTCAGAGTGACCAGGCTAAAGTACCCGACCCCTCAAAAAAATGTTTCAAAGAATAGTTTCAACCATTCCCTATCCAGTGGCGATAAATTTTCAGACCCTTACGGCATAAAATTTTGAATTATTTGACATTAAATTACTATGGAGAAACTTTTGCGGGTGTAGGTTTTTTGTACGCCCTGTCAGAAGTCTCGGCTTAACATACCTAAAAAACCTACTAAAACATAGCAAATGGAAATAAGAAGGCAATGGCGTTAAGATTTTTGTACCTCACGCGGTATTTACAAGAATAATTCGCCAAAAGTTGTTATAACAGAAATGACAGCCGCATCACGTGGCTGAAGACAATGCGACCCTTATCAAAGAAAGAGTCAAACGACAAACTACAAGATTACTATCAAGATTTAAAATCCGAAAATAATAGTCTTTTTTCAACAGTAAAAATATCTAGAATGAATAATTAATTGGTTAATATTTCCACGTTTCGTGAATAGATGGCAACTTGGCTTCAGTCAACGGGGGTATAATACCTTAATGAAGAAAAGACGACG
This sequence comes from Laupala kohalensis, assembly GCA_002313205.1. Taxonomy (NCBI): domain Eukaryota; kingdom Metazoa; phylum Arthropoda; class Insecta; order Orthoptera; family Trigonidiidae; genus Laupala; species Laupala kohalensis. The sequence goes on along the minus strand of NNCF01127265.1, from coordinate 538,583 downwards.
TAGATGAAGATGATGAGTTATAGGAAAGGCTGACAAAATGTTGTCACATTCCGGAAAGGATATATAGGGGGAATCACCATGAAATGTCGTATACAGTACACATAACACTAAAAAATAAATGAAATAAATATGAAATAAGTGGCTACTGTTGATCGGAAAACATCCTTTTTAACATTGTGATAAGAAAGATGAAGCGAGAAAATGTGTTAGTTGCTGACATATGAATCGTGATACCAATATAAGAACAGTAAAGTTAAAATAACATTAAGAGCGTAATGACAGTTAAAAATAAGGCAATATATTATAAGAAAGGGAATAATAAAAAAATCAGTGTTATATCTAAATTAATATTACTGATTAAGTTCACGTGTTCTATATTTACGAATACTTGGTGAAGTAAATAATATAAGTATCCAACATACCCCTTCAAAATAAGAAATGGGTATACGCTGCTGCACCATGTCACCTGTCGGCCACGCAGTCTCTACTCTGTTACGCCGAAGTTACTCTACTCTGTTACAGTATGCTCAAAGCATACCGTATTTTGTGGGTTGTACACGCTATATTTTCTTTGTTCTATTCTACGGAATGTTAATAAATGTTTGTTTTTTTTTGTTACGAATGCTTTGAATCTTCCTTCCAGCAACTAACCAACATAATCAGTTATTTTCCTTATATTATGAGATCTAGGTAGAAAGGTTCGACCCGGCTAGCGGCTCTAGAAT
>NNCF01127265.1:509736-534594 GCA_002313205.1 Laupala kohalensis | reverse complement strand
AAAAAAAACTATAAATACTAAGGTAACTTGCACAAGTGTGTCTAGATTAAGCACAGAAAAAATAATACTATTAAAAGTAACAAAAAATTATGGAAACAAGGATAATTTACACCTCAATATCAAACACACAAGATTGCTTCTCTATCGCTATTTCAACACCAATGTTTGTTCTTAATACGGTTCTTCCCATTGTTCAGGAAATTGTTCCGTTATCAAATTCTTCGAGAATACTTACAGAATCCAAGCTTGATCCCATTTCTTCTCATATTATCCTGATAAGATTAATTAAGTAAGTTGCTATAGCAAATTCCTTTAAATCATGTCTAACATACATATCCTCTGGAAAATGCTCCGGTCGAACTATGTACTTCTTGACATCAGCATTGGTTTTTTCTGCAATTGAAATAAATAATAATTGCAAAATTTCCATGACAATTATAATAAACGTGAAAATAGTGAAAGAAGTGTTAATAACTTACCATAAAGAATCAGCAGGGTAATTTTGGGTAACCACTACTTGCTTTCTGACTTGGCATTTTTTCGCGAAGTATGATATTTATGAACACAGATACACATATTTATAAACACAAACTAGGATTATGACACGTATATCTAACTTTCGCCTCCAACATGCGCCAACAGCTGACATTAGAGCAACCGTCGATGCTCAGCGCGAACTCATTTTCAACTCTACTGCGCAGGCCACCGTGGCGCTAACTACTTCGATCTGGCGATCGAACTAACGATTTGTCACCCGAGTTAGTGGCCCCTGGGAAAGTCTCTCTACCGCTCCGATCGGGACTCACCTGTCCGCCGGCGATTACAGCGCTTGCGCGAGGATTGAAGAAAACAAAAGGCGTAAAGACAGCGAGCAGATCCTCGAACGGCCACTGTGGGAGGAGGTTGTAGCCAGCACCTATATGGTCCCACCTCCACCAGTCCCTCTCCCCCCACCCACACCTAAACTTCCCCACTCCCGCTCCACTACTCTCACGAGAAATATTTTGCACTTGGGATTGTTTGGACGATGAGAAATTGAGCTGTAGAGGGGCATTGTTTCCTATCGTCTGATCACTTCGAGACGCGGTGTACAGATCAAACGATAAGATCTGAAGGAAAAGAATATCAACTTGCAGATACGAAATGAGAGGTTACGAAAGAATATCAACTTTCTTCGTTCTGATTTTTATAGCAGCCAAAATTCCAAAATCTATTTCTCCTAATAATGAATCATCCGAAAATGAATATAAGAGGATGAATGCAATATTTATGTAGATATTCAATATTTCGAGTAAAAGAATTTTTAACAAGAACATGAAGTTTAATTCTCTGCGACTAACAACAGTTGTAATACTCGGATACAGCAATCTGGAAAGACGCTGTTCTAGACGCTGTTCCTCCGATCTCGGTAAAATTCACGATGTGTCTAGTGAGTAAACTCACACAAAAACTGAGCCTTACTGGCACCCGTCATTCGTGGTCCTTAGCTGACCGAAACGAGATACATACATAAAGTTTAATTACAATATTTATTCTGAGAACTAATTGTTGCAATTTCAAAACATAGAGTCCGAGTAAGTAAAATTATGATTTATATTTATTTTATACATAAATAAATATAGCACAAAATTAATTTATAGAAATGAAGTATTTAACAGCACAATTTTAATGCTTTTCCATCACTACACTCTTCGTCCCAAGAAAAAATATCTATTTTAAGTTACAATTCCATACGATACTGAGGAAATTGTACCCAAAATGATATCATGCGAACATCAAAAATATAATATTCGTCGAAAATAGAATAATACTAGACGTTCTTTCTTCATATTCCCTTTCAGACTTCACTATCTCTGACAGAGTAATCCATATTTTAATGAGTTCTGCTCGGCAGCTTATAAATACGTCGAACTGCAGGTACAATGAGCTGCACCCTGATTCGCGAACTGAGAATCTGAGTTCTCTCCGCAAAAATAAACCATGAAAACTCATTCACTTCACCTTTCAACAAAACAAGAACAAACAATCACCAAACGTCTTCGTAGTGAATTCTGTATTTTCAATAAATTTATGATCTTCAATGTTTCCATAATATCAATTTAGGGAGGTTTTTATAATTTCATACAAAACTTAATTACACTTTGGTACTTGAACTCAATCGTGAATCAAGCTCTGAAGTTATCAAATATCTCGTTACTTTTTGATGAACAAAATGTGTGCTAGAATGAGAATATTGACTTGTGTGCATAAAAACAATACAAATGCTTCTACTCTGCTTAGTGTAATGTTGCTATCGTTTGGTTTCTATGTAAAATAAAATAAAAAGTGCTGCATGTGCTTCACCCTTTTGTTTCGTAGTGAAATACGTGTTGCAGATACTAAGTAGAAGTAGTGTGTCGGGTACATAAAAATTATCCTCTGAAGGTAATGCTTCAAAAAATCGTAGCATGTGTCTTACCATGCATTGATTTTTGAAGCTTTGCCTTCAGAGGTAACTATTCATGCAAGGTAAGCAAAGTTGTTTTTCGAATTACGTCTGTGCGATTCCCAGGAAATGGAAATGCGAATATTATTCGTGCTTCGTATCCGTGTATGTATGTATATGTATTCAGATTTGTAAATAAATTGTATTGATTCCCTTCCATTCAACTGACCATATTCCAATGAGTGGAAAGAAAATGTACCAGCAACACTGGACTATTCAATCTTGATTTTATGAGTACAGCACATTTTGGAATGAAATATAAATACAAATTTTATTCTCTTGTCAATTAAATTTTAAATGTTATTTTATGGAAGTTCCTTTTTTGCAGCAATTATGTACGAGTATAAATATTTTTCTGCCATGTGCGGTTTTGAATTGAAGATAGAAACCACAACAGTTTGAATTTCAAAACGTCGATTACATGCCATTCACTTTTCATTGAGTGACAAGAATGTTGATTATCACTGTCACTAATGGAGCTGTCGTTTAAATGTTTAGAAAACATGCGACGGCCACTGATTAGGACCGCGCGTGGCAAGACAACGTACGGCGATGGAGGCGACGGACGCCGCGCGGTTTGGAAGTTGCACGAGTCAAAGATTGCACCTCGACCCCACACGTGGCTTAAGTGGTACACACGAACATGTTTTCAGTTTTAGACACATTAGTCACTAATGAATGAAAGGAATGATGAGGCGGTTCTCAACGATTTAATTTGCATTACGCATAATTTCCTTGGGTTACGTATAAGCTTGCGGTGTTGTGTATTCATTTTTTTTACATTTTCTAGAATACAGGGATTTGAAAGAGGAAATCATTGCATATAAAATAAGAGACACACTGAGCATGCGCCTAGAGCGCAAAATTTTATAAAATACGATATTCCAAAATATTTCCTATAATGTAAAAATTTAGGTAACATATATTAATGGCACTGTTTTACGACCATGAAAAATATGTGAATATGAAATAATAGGTCTAGAATGAAGCCATTGTCTTATAAACATTTTTTCAATAATAATACACTCTTTTAAGATACTTGTTTGGAGAAAGGAGAGTATATTATTAAATTGTTTTTTCTGTGTAATACGTTTGAGATCTTTTCTTTTATCTCGGTAATAGAAAACATAAATAAACCATTCTTGTCAAAATTTCTGAGACTCTCTTTTTAAACTTCTCAAAATAACATAATATTAAAATGTTTAACAAATTTAAAAAAATGAATATTATATTTACGACGAGAAAATATGGTGAAAGTATGAGGTACGGAAGGAGGATTAGAAATGTTGGGTTCAATGGTGGTAAGAACGAGGGTGTGAGGAGTCGACCCCATGCGTGCGGAGGGGCGCCTGAATCTTAAATAAAGTATCAGAAACAAAATCTTTAAACCTTCTTTTAAAGGAGAGATGCTAATTAAAGGAAACAGAAATGGCTGTCCGGAGTACGTCACGCATAATTTGGAATGTCAGTACGTCACGCATAATTTGGAATGTCTAAGTTAACATCCTGACTGAATGATTAGGAAACCGAGGGAATTAATTTGAAAGCGTATGCTGATGATATCTCCAGAGTGGTATTTAAAGGAAAGGAAGAACAATATACTCAAGTTATCAAAAGTTTGGACACCAAAAGAACAAAGATAGCGGACTCGAGCGGTGTTTCAGGACAGCCACCACCAATATTTTAGGACGAAACCTCTGACACTCGTTATGACTTGGACTGCCTCAGATTGTCGTTTGATATTAAAATCATAGTTTGATAGCACTTACACGTACCTTACGGATGTACCAACGCTATGGAAACAACACAGAGACTACCGTAAAATGAATTTCGTTGAAAGTAGATTAAAAAATTTAGATTTCTTGGATAATTTATGCCCTGTATTTTATTAATAGGAATATTAATTTTGTGCTACCACAAAAGATAAAAAACGAGTATTTTAAGGACAGGCTCTGCTAGAGGTATTTTGTCAAGATTGGTGGTAGTGAATACAACGTATAAGATGAAAATATCACTAAGACGAGTAATGTACGACATAGGAGGAATCAATTGAGTAGGTTGGCAGATCTCCCGAATTTGGTAACTTTTTCTACAGCAGCTAGACTTTAGTAATGGGAAAGAAATTCTTAAATTTTGTGAACAAAAATTCACAACACTTGGTCCAGAAATATCAAAACAAAAACCTTGGGAATTGGAAGTAATTATAAGAATAGAAGGCATCAAAAATTGCTAATAACGCCATTTAAAATAGACAGAAAAATAAAATATCTCGGTATTATTTTGGAGAACAAACTAAGTTTCACCGAACTCATTAGATTCTTTTCTACCTATACTATTCTGTAACAACAGTTAGGTACAATGAGTAGAACCTAAATAACAATTAGTTAAATTACACAGAGGTGAACAAACCAAATAATGGGAAATACTGCAAGTATGTGAGCACTTGATACGTTGAATGTTCACACATTGTACATTAGACATGTTCAAAAGTTATGCTTAGTAAAAATAACATCCAAACCAAATTTTGTCAGGAACATACCAGTGAAATTAATCATTATTTTCGACGTCTTGGCCCCTCAAATGGGTAGTCCTTCTCAAGAAATTAAAACTTAGAGGTATACCCAGTCATTAAAAGATTTGTCGGAACACACATAACCTCAATGTGTTATAGGCAGTATACCGCATAGTTCCGCTTTAACAACGTGTATTAAAGTAATTTTTATTCGTTTATATACAGACCTCTGTAATTTGCGTTATGTTTCTGTGTTCCTGATACGGTAACGAAATATATTATCAGTATAGTAACAGTAACAGCAGAGAGAGAAATTTAATACTGAACTTTCGAGTAAAATAACTCGGACACTGATGCCATAATTTTATTTTATGAATACAAAATTAAAGAATTTAATTACGAACCGCTTTTAAGAAACTTTGTGCTTTGATGTATTTTGATCTTCATATGAAGTACCATTTTGATTATTGTGATCAAAATTATAGAACACGTAAATATATTTTACAAGAAACAATGACTACTCCAAATATGAAATTCGCGTGAAATTGATTCAACCATTTAGTTCAATTCGCTGCGTATACGTGGACGGAAATATAAATATATTGTTGGTATACTCAATATGAACATTTTTCTCAAAATCTAGCTATTGAAAATATTCCCGATTACGATACTTTCTAAAAACAAAGTTAGTTGAAATTTTAGTTATCAAAATCGTTTTCATTCTGTCTCATTTTAGGTTAATGACAACATACACAGTTTCCTACATGTTTTTAATAACTCAAACAGCAAATACACGTTTATTGAAGATTACTCGACCCTGCCCGGTAAGACACGTGGGTTTTTTGTTGATATGATCCAGTTCACTCATCTTTAAAATTTAGTGTAGACAAAGTAGCAGACCTACGAACAATAACCATGATGATACCTTCATTAGTTCGTGAGATAAAGTAAAAATCCGTAAAAACACATTTCACCCACAATGACGCCGTTAAAATAGAAATTTCGAAACATCCTTTCTTAGCGGGTCTCTGTAATACACTAGTAACATCTCTTCAAAATTTATTACATAAAATTCCTATCTTAAATATTTATATGCTTTGATGAATATAACACTCAGTCGAGACTGCGCACCGAACACTTCCATCCCACTTTACCCATTTAAAAAAATTCTAAAATTCCAGATGTTTTTCAGATACAGGACTCAACAACAGTGATATTCAAGACTCGAGACGATACCTCAATTACTTCGTAAAATAAAGAGAAATAATGAAATTAACATTTTTAGTTCCTGCCTCAAAAAGTTATATCTCTGGGTTGATTGTGTAATCTAGTGACAGACCTGACTTCTCTTTAAATGTCCGCTCATAGAGAGACTTACCGACCCTGCGCTGGATTTGTATTTTTGCTGTTATGATACGGTTCACCCTTCGTTATAATTTGACGTAAACTAAAATGCATATTTACATACAAAAAATCATAACGGTATTTTAATATATGAAGTAAGCGAAAATTCGCAAAATCACAATTATTAAAATAATTATTGTTATATTGTTATCGTTATGAAATTTATTGAGATAATTACAATAATATTGGCCTAAATGCAAGAACCTATATCCCTATTATTGAAATCGTTATTTGAGAAAACACATTTCACCCCAAATATCCCTTTAAAATGAGAATTTTAAAATGTCTTTTCTTAGAGCCTCACCAGTAAAAATATAACGAAAAATCCTGTAAAAAGTTTAAGTTCCTATCTCCAATGGTTTTGTTTGCATTGAAGAATAAATGAGTGGTTTAATCAATCTATCAATCAATGAATCAATCTGTCGATCAATGTCAGTAAGTCAGACTGTCAATCAGTTAGTTGTCTGTCAATCAGTTATTCAGGAAAACGCCGCTTACACTTTTTGTAGCTTAAAATTCCTTTTTTTTTTCATTCATTTTTGCTTTCCAATCTTAATGGAAACCCTTGAATTTCTAGGTCACCCTTTGGGGCGAACCTTAACTGTGTCGTGAATGAGGTTCAGAAACAGAATATTCTTGTTTCCATCTCCCGATCTCGATTAAAATATAACCCACTCGACACCCACAGCATCTGACATCACTGAAAAACAAGCTCTCCCTGACCTAAACTGCCAAAATCTGTTTAGAACACAATTTTGTTTACCAACTTTCCTCACATCATAATACTATGTAAAAAAACAGGACTATATTTATTTTATTTCCGAGAAAGATTTTTTACTTACAGGCAACATTTATAGTGAATTTACCGAGAGTATTAATGCTGATAGCTATTACATTACTGCCCGGAAAATAATATTTTTAGAGAAGAAATATTACAAGTAAAATCAACCACATTTGAAAAATTAAATTTATCAAAACAATAAAAACTGTAATATTTCTTAAATGTAATATTTAGAGCATGTGAGGTATTAACCTTTGATAGAAATACCTAACACTTGGGTAGAAGCGAAGGTTCCTCATGAGCATTGGACTCAAAAAGCATTATTGAAATTCTTCCATCAAGCCGTAGTAATCCAGCCATTGCAAACTTAGATTACGGCGGGTAGGATTATCACGAGCAATTGAAAACATATGAAAGAAATTACGAAATGAATAGTAATTATTAAGAATTAAATTATATAAATGTCAAAAACGTGTTTCATTCATTGGAAATTATAAAACCACGTCGCTTTGCTCCATGGGAAAATACTTGTTCGATTTATATAGTTGACACTATAAAAACATATTTCTGTACATAAAATCTAAGAGTAGTATAATAAATGCAACACGCATTGCGTACATGTATAATCAAATTTATGGTTGCCTAACGTATGCATTTCAATAAAATCTTCCATTTTACAAATGAAACGATTGAAAAGTAACGAATCGATTACTTCATTACTGAAAATATTTTTGAATATCTGTGTAAATTAAAAAAAGTCTTACCTCTGAAAATGCTAATAGTATTTATTGTTGAATTGGAAGGTCAAGCACGGTTGTTACGTGTTGAAACGACGTCGGAAGGAAATTTAAAACTGCACACGATAAAGCGAGGACAAGAAGAAATCAAAAGACCATCCCTTCAATTGCGATGAAAGCATAAAAAACAAGAAGGCAAACCCTAGAAACTGGAAGTTTGAGAACATCGTCAGGAGAACGATGTATTTATTTTGTAGTCTGATTGCTTGAACGATTTCATGAATGAAATCACTCTCGCAAACATTCACGCCTTACTTCAGACATAAATCAACAACCATTGGCACAATGATTTCAAGTAAATTCGTAGCTCACGCGCTCACGCTGACGTCGAGAAATACGAACAACTGCAACGTACGATAGAACGATACGATCTGCAACGTACGATAGAAAATAAAAACAATGCTATCTGATTTCATAAGTTCCAATCATATCGGTACTCTTGAATTATTGAAAGAAAATAAAGAAAAGGATTTTGTTAGGTTTCGGTAAGACCGGTATTACACGGTCATATTTCTATGTCATGTATTTTATCAAAGAACTTAGATGAAACAAATGTCCGTCATGTATAACCTTTGACAATAGTTGAGCTATGATCATATACCTTTGACATGCGTTCTCGTTGAGAACCTTTGTCATGTATCTTTGATAATAGACATAAGACATAGAAATATGACCGTGTAATACCGGTCTTACGACAATTCGTCGATGCTTGTTATGGTTTCGGTTTATCGGTAAACTTTGAAACGGATTTCTTTGTCCATTTAATTAATTCACTAACTGATTTTTTAAAGGTTTATTTATTTTAAAGTCCAATTTATGAACTAATGGTTAGAAAAAAGTTTTTTGAACTTTTTTTTGTATAAAGTACTAGCTGAGTTCCTACGATTTGTCTTGCGTCAGGTTTTTAATTTTTGCGTCAATAATTGTTTTTGAATCTCATTGACATCTATTGATATTACTGACAGAAAACCACGCATGATAAACAAAACAAATAAATTAATAGAAAGAAGCTCGCCTACAATAAGTATCAAAGTGTGCATATCTGTATTTTTAGGAAAATGAAAAAATCTGGATCGTGCCCCACTCAACTTTTCAATTACAACTCTTCAAGAATGATTATACTAGTAAGCAGCCTACATAACAATAAAACTAAGTCGGAAAAAAATTATATATAAAAAGTAAAACAGGCGTAATTGTATAAAATAGCATATTAAACAGATCAATATATTTAAAAATATTTGTCCTCTCAACCATAAAAAAATTTGCTGTCTAATTTCATATCAGCTCATTCGACTACATATTGCCAGAATTATTATTTTCAACCCTAAACTCCTTGCATTGCCTCTAAATAACGTGCCTCCAATAAATTCCTTTTTTTTAGTGATAACTTTTCGCCGTCGACACCGGTGTGACGTCGGGAAATGCTATTTAGCAATGTACGCATAATTTATTGTACAAAAAAATAGTTTATATTCAATTTTTGCGAGGTGTGTAAACGAAGTCGGAATGAGTTGTTCAGATACAGGCTTGTATTCCAAGTCAATACTCTACTTTGGTTTGATTTCATTAACTTATCCGTGAGTTACAGGATAAACAAAATTCTTCACACACATACGTCACTGGACTTCATCGCAAAAATTTGAAAATAGACTCTCTAGGAGCCACTTCATATAGATCTGAAAATATCCTGAAATTCTTTTTCAACCGATTACAATACTTTCCTTGCACGTATTGTATAATTGGAAAGCGGCAATATGTTCGCCGAGAATCTGCAATTTATGCTAATTTAATGTTTCTGCATAATACTTTTAAAAAATCTAGCTAATACTTCGATAACACATTAAAAATCTTCTTCAGTACTTCCTCCAACCATATACTGTATGTTGTTTATTTGGTTTTGGATTTGCTGGATGTTTAATGTTTACCTCAATCGAAAATTCAAATTTCTCGTTCAATAGTAATACTATTTTAAGATATTAAGGAAAAAAAAGCAAAAATATTATTTCTGAAATTCCGCTCTTACCTTATCTCTTAAGTTAGTTATGTACAATGAAAATATCTTAAATCGGCATAAATAAACAGAGCAACATGTACGTATTGTGGTTTTAACTTGAAAAACATAACTCACCAGCCATTTAAATGAAATAATTGCAATTGTTATTCATTGCATCATATGGAGAAAAAACTCTCATTTTAAAAACACGATCAACTTTTATATCATGAAAGTTAGGGAAGTGTTCTTTGAGTTGTAGTGAATTTTCCATAGCATTTTCTTGTATCACTTTTATGTACATGCCACCGGACATTACAAAAAATATTTTGCTGTTTCTGAGGTGTGATGCATAAATGACGAAACTTTTGCGCTCAGCTGCCATGCTTTTACACGCTTTTGTGCATTTCAAAAGAGTCAAGCGAGTTCTTGACTATTGATTATACTTTACTAAAGCGTGTTGTTTTAGAGGTTTCGTTTTTAAATTGGCAACACTGTTCGGGAATCGTTCTATATAATTCCCTACCCAAGAATATAAAAGACATTATGAAATTGAATGTCTTCAAATCCGCGGTTAAAAACTACCTTCTGCACCAGTGCTTCTACACTGTAAAAGAATTTATTGATTTTAATCAAAGTTAAATTCGTCTTGTACTTTATCACGCCATTGCTGTAGCACTTTTTAAATAACTTATAACAATTTCAAAAACTACTTTCTTGCATGATTGTGTTGCCGTATGGCTCATATTAATTTAGTTTTATGTGTACTCAACTTTGGCACGGTTGTGTACATTAATTCTATAGCCCCATCCTGGCCCGAGTTTTTCTCCGTTTTTCCTTCGGGTAGAGGCGGATTTCTTATACAGGTTCTCTAGGCTTTGTCTAGGGGCGTGTTTATTGTAACAATAAATCGTGAATTTAGTGTTTTTTCAACTCTTATGATTTTTAAACACTATACTCAGAATAATCTATAGTTCGATAATAACTTGTACATGTAAATTTACAAACATATTTGCGTTAAATTACAAACATATTGACATTATATATGTATTATAACTCGCAGCTAACTTTTTATCTTATCTAGGAACTTTTGCTGAATTTTTTGAATCCGCCTCTGCCTTAGGGCCCTTGATCGGAATTGATGGGATGGTCCCTTGCTTGCTTCCGGAGAGTAAATTAGTTTTTTTTCCCTCCACGTGGTCATACGCAGTTTGTACTGTTTTTTGACAATAAATTTATTATAAATGTTTCTAGTGATTGTCAATTTGACAGTTTATAGTTGATTTGTGGTCAGTACGTTTTGCCATTTCACCATGAATAGACTTACGCCCGAACAAAGCTTGCAAATTGTGCAAATTTATTTTCAGAATCATGGATCAGTTCACCAAACTTACCGTGCGCTACGACCATTTTACGGTCGACCTAAACGTCCATCCGAACAAGTTATTCGGAAAACCATGGATGCTTTTCGCACCCCGCACACTCTAGTTGATAATACGCATCCACAAACGCCATACAGTGCGCTCAGAAGAAGTTTTTGCTGCTGTGGAGCGTAGTGTTGAGGAGGACCCTATTGAGTCTATTCGCCATCGTGCACAGCAATTGGAGCTGTACCCATCCACTTTGTGGAAGATTTTGCGGAAAGATCTTGGCTTACGAGCATACAAGATCCAGCTTGTGCAAGAGGTGAAACCGCGTGACCATTATGCGCGCCGTACGTTCAGTGAATGGGCCGAAAACAATATTCAACTTGATCCTCTTTTTCAACGCAAAATTTTGTTCAGTGATGAGGCTCATTTTTTGTTGAACGGTTACGCCAATAAGCAAAATTACCGAATTTGGAGTAGAGAAAACCCAGAAGCCTTAGTTGAGACGCCCTTATATCCATTAAAAGTCCCTGTTAGATGTGCTTTATGGACAGGTGGAATCAGTGGCCCATATTTCTTTAAAGATGACGGCCAGAATGTTACTAACAATGGAGAGCGCAATCGAGCCATGATTGCTGACTCCTCCTTTCCTCAGTTGAATGGTATTGATGTGACGGAGCTTTGGTTTCAACAAGATGGAGCAACATGCCACATAGCGCGCGACACCAATTTATTGCAGGAAACATTCGATGAGCGCATAATTTCGCGTAACGGACCTGTCAACTGGCCTCCACGATCGTGTGATCTCACACCTATAGATTACTTTCTTCGGAGATATGTGAAGTCACTAGTCTACGCCGATAAACCACAGACGTTAGACCATATGGAATTCAACCTTCGCCGCGTTATTACCGATATACGGCCCCAGATGCTCGATAAAGTCGTCAAAAATTGGACTTCCCTATTGCGCTTCATTCGATTTTTTTTGTGGGGCATTACGGCTCGTCAACATCGAGGTTATTAGATCCCTAAAGACCTGTACAGGTAGGGGAAATGCAGTTACGCACAAGGGAGAGCCAAAATGACTCTCCCCGCGTGTGGGACTCGCCGAATGACTCAACCATACCCACTAAAAACCCTCCTGAATTAGAATATATCAAAACATATACCAAAAAATTACAAAAAATGAAAATGAAAGATACCCTAGCCCTAATAGCGTCGGGATCGAAAAGAACAAGAGGTGACCAAGGTCACGAAGGTCAGGAAAGAGAAAGGAAGGAGCCCGGCACCAGCAAGTGGAAGCAATGCGAGACTCAGCTCGGGGTCCCGTGTTTGCCAAACACGTACTTACAAGATGTAAGTCCCCTGGAAGGAAAATGAAAGATACCCTAACCCTAATAGCGTCGGGATAAAAAAGAACAAGGTCAGGAAAGGAAGGTCAGGAAAGAGAAAGGAAGGAGCCCAGCAAAGTAAGTGGAAGTAAAGCCTGACTCAGCTCGGGGCTCCGTGTTCGCCAAATACGTACTTACTAGATGTAAGTACCCTGGGGGTTGGGGGCTTCATTCGAGCCAGCCGTGGCATCCATATGCCCGAAGTCGTGTTTAAACACTAATTGCATAAAATTATCTTTTAATAAAGCCAACACCTTGGTCATTAATATTATTTGTACGTGTTTTATTTCATTTTAAATTTGTATACCTCTAAAAACAACCCTTTATTAATTGATAGAAATTAAATCGTGTTTTTTCTGCATTATAAATCATAATGTTGTGTAAAAAGAACAATTACCACAAAATAAAGAAAACAATCATACATCTCAGCGATTTGACTAGCTTCGAGAGCTACTCCCACCTAAATTGGAAACAACGGCGCAGAGAAGACACTATGTAAAGGGTTTCCATGGAATAAAGAGAATGTGAAAGAGAGGAGGAATGAAGATGAGGCGCACTTGTGCTTACCTGGCGTCCTCGCTACACTCTCTTCCCCTCAAACTTCCTACGAGAGAGACTCCCACGCCGTGCGTTTCCGCGCCGATCCGAGGAAAAAGAACGAGCTTCTGCACGTCAACTCTGTTCCACCGATCAAGGTGATGCGCTCGAACAAGTGCGTGGAGTTGTATGAAGAGAGCTCAGCAAGGCACTCATTGAAAAAAATTCATTTATTTATGTACTAAGAGAGCCCAGCTCTCGTAGTTTTTAAAAATGTATTATCAGAAGAGATATATAAAAATGAGACTTTACGAAAGTTCATGTAACATGTGTTTAAGATTATCACGTAATACCCCTGATGGAGACGTGAAATGATAAATAATTCAATAATTTTATAATTATAATAATTATTTAATATAAAATTTAACATTACAGAAATTTTTCGAAATCAACATAACTTTTCGAAAGAACTTTAACAAATTAAAAAATAAAAATATTATAGTTGAAAAAAAACAGCATGACAAACAGACAATTTTCATTAGCTTGATAATATTACGTTCAATACAAAATATTGAGACTATTATTTGTATTTTATAATATTTCTTCCTTCTAAGTCAACCTGTCCCACAACGGGCCCAAAGATGTGCCCATGGAATTTACGTAACAGGTTCCTACTCTATAGAAAAATTAAAAATATTATTTGTCATCTATTAACTAAAACGCGAGATGCAAACTCGCGATCCTTGTATGCGGCTTTAAGTGAGTCTCGTAAGTTAAGATTCTAAACGGAAAAACCACCGAGGTCAACTCCGCCAGTCTTCCGAAAGTAGATCCCATAACCTTGGCCCATCAGCGGAGTCATCAACAAGGACATGTAACACATAGCTAATAGTGTTGCGGCATCATACTATTAATTTCAATTAAAACACTTGTATTGTACAGAAGTACAAAATATTCACACGACTCTTCAAGATGTTTGATGTTTGTCGGAAAGAATCATATTCTACTTCTGAAGTGAATACTAATGAACGAAATTATACGTAGCAACGAAGTAGATGGTACAGTTCAGTGATAGTGAAACTGGAAACTGCGAAAATCCAAATTTTCATTTACGGTAACGTAACATTTTGTGTCCACTCAACATGCAGTTTCTCAAATCTCTCCCCTCTTCCCCCCACAAAAAAATAAATAAATAAATAAATAAAGTTGGAATATAACATCCTCCGAAAGTAATGTAAACTTTTGTAAAGGAGATTATGTACTCTAGTTTTTCCTTTCAGTGCCCTAATTTTATTTATTTTCAGTATTGTCCAGTAATTTAACAGTGAGGTAAATGTACCCTAGTTAAATGTGGCTTCAATGTTCATTTAATATGAGTGTTGTCTAGTAACTTGCTCTTTACAATATGTGATTTTTTGGATGCCCAATTCATGGAGTGATATTAGGTGGTATTTTTATCTTAGTGTTGGTATCTGGAGAGAATGTGTGCGACTGTATAAACTTTACTAATCCCTGATGAAGATAACGTTCTTTCCCGAAACGTTGGCATAGTAATAACAAATAATTGGCCAAACCGCAAGAATTTTTTCTGGTAATCTCCAATGGCTAATAACATCATCACATTGAATATTTTTGTAAAATACTTCAATATTGAAGTTAATACTATAAAAACTGGATTTGTAGTTCGTTTTCAAATTATTTTTTTTTGCGCTGTTGGATAGAATGAGAGGAGAGGTATCTTACAATCCACGTCATCGTGCGTAGTTTTAAATAGATTTACGCCAACACAATTTATTATTTTATTCAGGCGATATATCTAAACTAAAAGAAAAGAATTTTTCTACTAAGCGGGAGCTAATAAATCAGAAACTGACAATTTTTTTGTAATAGTATTGGAATAAATCGGATACTGTGTACTTCAATTATTTACTGAAATATAAAATATAAAATATAAAATAGACGCTGGATTTCATATCCAGAATTTAAGTCAGAAAATATTTGAAAGTAGATAAGTTTTGCCCAACTAATCTTCATACTGTTCCATTTAAAATCGTGCACTTTTATTTAAGAGTTTTGACCGGTGTAGTGAATGTTGACTTCGTTATTTAAATAATGGATGTTAGAATAATTCTCTCGTTTGTGTATTATTTCCAGTCTCCTATTCGACGTATTTGTCACTCAAACTATATAAACGGGGTTTTTATATAGTTTTCTTTCTCCCAGATATTCGAAAAAAATCATGCTACTTATATATATGTAAAAACTCAAGAATTTTGATTAATACGGTGCAATAATAAAAAAATCGATGAATTTAAGGTAAGCAGGTAACTTTTCCCTTAATTTTTCACAAAAACAATAATTACTTTTTAAGTTTTTCATTTTATCTATGAAGAATTATAGCACAGCCTATCAAAGTTAAATGCTGAAGTTATAACAGAAAAACATTTCAGAAACAGCAACTCGAAAATACAAGGAGAACACTCACATGGTTATTTCTGGGAGCCATAGAAATTATTGCACATCAATGAACCAACAAAATTGAATATTGCGTTATAAACTTCACTCACAGCAATGCCAAAAAGTAAAATGTGTCATGATTTTTAGTTTTATTTAATATCCGAGTTCACCAACTGTTTTCGGGTATTGACAAAAATTACGGGAAATTTTAACTTTTCATTCTATTGCATAAACTTTTCTGTCCGTCTTAACCGTCGACCGTTAGGCTAAGATCGGTTCCAAGGAGCTCTCACAATCCTCGGCCAGATCTAGCCTTGACAATACCCTGTGATCGCCAGCAGTGGCGGATCCATGCACTTGTACACGTGTTACATCTCGCCACGCGCGGGCAGACACGCGTCGCCCTCTTGTTTACGGCGGTTATCAGCGCACGCGCGTTACGGGTCCGTCGACCTCGGTGACTATATGACGCTCGCTCACTCTGTTCACCCACTAACCTCAACCCCTTTACCCGTGACCTTCGGATCTTGGCGGAATGTGCGCACCGCCTCTCGCCTTGCGTTGGCTCTGCTCGAAGGAACCCTTTTTCCCTTCCTATCAAAGTACATTACCACCCATTGTGAAGTTCAGTAGAAACTATTTAGTCCGGCTCGATACTTGATCTGTACTCGACTATCTGGAGTGTTTTGTAATCCGACGTCTTCAGCAATATCATTAAGGACTCTTTCAATACCTCACCGTCACCTAACATCTTCAGCAATAACCGTTAATTGAAAAAACAGCTGTTTTTACTTAATATTTATGTCATACCTTTAACATTTCCCGCAAATGTGACCGTTAACTCAATTGTGTAATTAATTGATCAATATTATTTTTATTTATCACATTTGTTACTTTTTGTTTCAATAATAAACGATGTATATAACACAAATTTAATAAATATATATACTCCTGGAAATATAAAAGGGCTCAGGTAAATATTCTAAGTCCCGCGCGCTTGGTTTGGAGTCGTTAGGTTTGCAACGCCACGTCTCTGTGACGGGGGAAAAACTCCTCACCTTCGTTTGACCAATCGTAGGCTTGAAACTGCTTCCATATTTGGCGGACCAATAGAAGACTAGTACTGGCGAACATACCTCTATTAAATCGTAGCGAGTGAAAATGTTTTATTACGCCGCTATTAAAGAAATAATTCGTACATTTTGAACTTCCATAACAAAAAATATTCTGTATATTCTTAACTTCAATAAACTTTATGTAAATTCTATATTTAAATAACATCTCAAGATTCGTTGTCTCACAACGCCTTCCTAGAGAATACAAAAGATATTAGAGTTTCTGTAAAGAAGTTTTCATCTTACTGTAAAATCAACATTGTTTTTGTCATAGAATTTGGATATCATCGCAAGATATCGTACGTATTTTGTAAAATTCGAATCAGGAATTACTTATAAATATTCCTATAATTTCTGAACTTTATACAGTGTCGTAAAGAACTCAAAGCTCATGTATTGTGTATTGTCTATCGTATTTTCACATTATCGCAATTTTTTAATACTATTCTTATTTGTCAATCGGAATTCAAGAATTATGGAAAACAATTGTAAAAAATATGAATAAATAACACTAAATGTTAATTCTAGTGATATCATTGATAATGTTAAACCACTTAAAGAATAAATAAATTACATCTACTAGAAATATATTGATCCCAGATATAACACTTTGGCTCTTAGACATTAAACATAATATTACCGTAAATTAAAATAGCAGCGAGGCAGTTGACAAAGTACATGAAAATTTAACTATGAAGTTATTGTAACCAGTTGGTCTCAGCATTCCAGATTCAGTGTCATATTTTAAGAACTTGCTATTTTAAATCTAGAAATCTCCTCTAATTAACATAATTTTTTTACCATCAATACAAAAGAGAATTTCGTATTTTCAGAAAGCGTTAAACAAAAAAGTGAAATTATTCGAATAAGGTTTTTTAATGTGTATTACGCGGAGTATTTAAATGGCGTTCTACTTTTTACTTCTTTTTAAAATATAAATTTAGATCGCAGAAGTGTTCATCCCGGACAGACCTCGGAGACGGAGATGTTAAGTCTTCTAAGTTAATGTTTGAAACTAAAAAAAAAATACAAATGAAAGTGGATTTGAACTAGGTAAATTCACTTCATACTTTCCATATAGCAGTTAGTTTGTCAATGTGCCAAATAGTGTGTTTAAAACCTATTGCTCTTACTTCTTGATTCCATGCTATTAAATTATAAGATCTTTTTAATTATACAAAAATCATTTTTTGAAATTAAAGTTTATTTCGCATGTTAGTAATTATCATTAGAGTAATAAGGCTATTATTAATTTTGTTGTTCATTCTACCGCGTCAAAAACTATCCAAGTGTAATAAAGACGTGTAGTTCTTCATCCATCTTATTTCTATTCTTAGCAAGACATACAAATACGAATGCTATTTTATTGCTACCAATACTGTTAGTTTAAACCAATAAGTACATATAACTTTTTTTCTTTATTAAATATTGTGCTCCAAGTGTATAATATGAAAAATCTAGATGCTATATGAATGTAATATTATTGAAAATATTGTTTGGATATAAATTAGACAACTTAAGGCATATCAATTTCATACTCAATATTTTTATTAAAATCAAGTATACTTTTACATATTTCCAACTTAACATATTTTGGTGAGCTCAGTAAACAATGCTCTGGTGTTTTGTCATATTTAATACTTTTGATCAACATTTCTATAAAATAATTTCTATACATGAATTCGTAAGTTACGGTATTTTTAGTTTGTTCATTTGTGAATGATAGTACACAATAATATATTTCAGGACGAAATTATGTTTAGTTCTCAAAATTGAAATTACCCTATGACTACATTCTTAAATATTCCGTTAAGAAAAAACAATCTACATAAAATTACAGAGAATCTTGATAAAAAAGAAAACAATTCTAGAGTTTCTAATTTCTATGACAATTATGCAATATAATTTGTTGTATTGTAGTTACCGGAAATACGTGTGATACACCAGATCACTGTTTACTGAACTCACCAAAAGTTAAGAAATATGTAAAAGCAAACTCCATTTTAATAAGGATATTGAGTAGAAAATTGATATGCTTTAGATCGTGTAATTCATAACCAAACAATATTTTCAATAAAAAATATATTAATATAGCATCTCAAATTTATCTTCTAATATTTTTGGAGCACAATGTTCTGCACAGAAAAATGTTATATGCACTTTCTGTATGTCTTGCTACGAATTGAAATTAGGTGGGTAATTTGTAAACGTTATTCAAAACAAAATAATTTTTATAAGATGTTTGTTGTAAAAGTAATCTAGCTTCTTCATGTACGTTATAGGACGATGGTCTCGCGGGACACTATTTGTTTACACTTTTCTATGCGGCTTTTTCGGTTTCAAAGTCGATAAAAAAAGTGTGTTTTTTCCACACAGTGAAATCTATGATGAAGATAAATGGTAATTTTTAGAATTCTTTATTCACAATCTACAGTTTCAGCACGTTCCTCATAACGAACAAAATATTTTTAAAAACCTCTTAATAATAAACTACTAATAAGCATGTATTTTTCTATCATAGAATATTCCAATAATTACATTAACTTTATATTAATGAAATTTTTTAAAATTGTTTTCATTAAGATATAGATGAATGATTTAAGTACATACTTATTGAAATTTTTAATTGTTCTGTTTGTGTTTGGATTTGAAACGCTTCTTGTAATATCCTATTTTTCATTTCCCTTTAAATACGCTAGTCACACTCCCATCTCTGCTTCCAGAAGAACACTCAAATAGCGTAGAGACCGAAATATCCAGGGATAGCACACAATCTGAGAAGCAATGAGTGATGACTAAAATATAAATATTTATAATTTATAAGAAGGCGAATGTTTTTCTCATTAAAATATTCGTCGTACTGCCAAAATTTCGACTTTTAGTCAGACTTCCTCAAGGTTACATATACCTGGCGCCTGTAACTTCACTTACAAGAAAAAGTAGTCATAAGGAAGAAACATTCCATCCATAAAAATTAATATCGGAAGCGTATAATAAATCCAAAACCAAAAAAGTATTTTGGTAACTCGATATATTTATTTTTGTGGTTATTATGTAGCTATCATTTCTTCTTCTCTTATGAAAAAAAGTAACAAGACTAAAGATTCTGGTAAGTGATGTCACACTAAAAAACGTATCTTTGAGACCATAGAAATACGTAGAGATGACAACAAATTAAACATATCGAAAATATTTGTTTTTCAGGTCACTGTGAATGCATGTAAGCAAGATCTTCTGTTTTTAACACTTTATTAAGTGCAAAATATATTGTGCTTTCAATAACGAATAACCATTATTCTAGTTTAATTCCTCTGCAAGCGTAGTAAAAGAGTGAATTGGATGGCTGATGACAAATTTGATATTGCGATCGCTCTCCAAAATTATGTTTGTCTTCTAAAACGATGCATTCTAAAGTGGTATTATTTCAGGTCATAGAACATGAAATTCTACCAATTTCTATTAAATTACGAAAGTTTCATCTTCGAAGACCAGCATAAATCCAACAACGAAATATTCTGAAATTTAAACACAATTGATGTGTTTGCTCCGATCAAATCTACATTTAGTGTCATTCATGAGTTTGAGAGCAGGTTTTTCATAAGTTAAATAAGTCTGAACGTTATATTTTAATAAAATTTTATGTATATTATTATGATTTTAAGGTTGTATTAATGGTTGTATTAATTAGTTATCAGATTTTGTTTCAATACCCATTTTCGGATTGTTTTGATACCCATTTTTTCACATTTTGTTCGTTTATTAAAATAACTTCTTACAAAATGACCCTGAATCTGGAGTGCTGGAACTTACTAGTCACAATAACTTTGTATTTAGTTTTGTGTTGTTATCTCATCAACTGCTTCTCTGATTTTTTATCCTTACTCTTAAAATCATGTTTAATGTCTAATCAATATATTTATCTTCACAAATATGAACAATCATGTTGATTCGTAAAAAGTTATATAAAGAATGCTTCTGAATTGCCTCGTTTGCTCCGTGCTATTGAAATCAATGTATTCGATAGTAACCATGTCGATAGTAACGAAAGAAAGTGGACAAAATAATGAAATTGATATCTAGGATCTGAAAATGACCTTCTTCGCAACGTTACTCTCTGAGCATATTGTTCCATGTGTTTACAGCCATGCGTTGTATCTTGCATCAATACATTTCTTACAGACGTAATTTATTTATTAGTTTAAAATTATTGAAGATATCATTAAAATTATCATTTAGTGTTATTTATTCATTTTATTTCAAATTCCTATCTGTAATGCTTGGTTTCTGATTGACCTCTAAAAATAGTGTAAAAGAGCTGCATATCATTTGAAATTACAATAAGCAACTCAATAATTGATGCCAATCACCTTGTGTTTTTTGCGCCACTGAATAAAATTCAGAGGTTATAAGAATATTAATAATTCCTGAATACGTATCTCACGAAATTCATACGATACCTTGCGATGGTATTCAAATCTGTGATTAAACAATGTCGATTTTACAGTAAGAAGTAAATCTTTTTACGGATAAGTTTAATTTGTTTTATATTCCCTAGGACGGCGTTGTGAGACAACAAAACTTGAGATGTCATTTAAATATAGAGAGTAATAAAGTTTATCGAAGTTAAGAACATAAGGATTATTTTTGTTATGGAAGTCCAAGACGTGTATAATAGAAATTTAAAAAATATTTCTTTCATAGCGGCGTAATAAAACACTTTCTTTCGTTATGATTTAACAGGGGTATGTTCACCAGTACTAGTCATCTATTGGTCTGCCAAATATGGAAGCAGTTTCAAGTTTGCTTTGGTCGAACGGTGAGGCGCTTTTTCCCCGTCGCAGAGGAGTGGCGTTGCAAAGCTAATAAATCCAAACTACTAGGAGCGCGGGACTTAGAATATTTTCGTCCGCCCTTTTATTATTCCAGGACTGCACATAACTGTAATTCAATAATCGTAAAAATCTTTTTTCAAAAGTATTGTCCAGTAAAATCACTAGTTCCATATATCTAAGTTCCCGAGTGTGTCGGATTTAAGAGATGGGTCATGTATAGCGTTTGACATGACCCGGGGCGGCAACTGACTACCTTTCTTATATTTTATATATAAATATATAACATAGCAAGCCCCGTTCTTTGTCACGCAACTTTATGGTGTTACGTACACTCGAAGTTAAATTAAAATTGTTTGATCGTGTAGCTTTTGACTCAATGGAGTGGACTATCACAATTTTATTTATACACGGAACACTATACTTCGAATAACAAATCAACCCGATGTTGTCCCTTAAGCAAACATTGGATGTGAGTAACAACGTTTTGCTGTCGATACCTGGAAGATACCCACGTTTCGAGTCTGACTTGGGCGAATTACGAAAGAGTGTTTGAAGGTACAACTAATGACGTTCCATCTTAATTTTGTTTGTATTATTTCAGAAAAAACATATGTTAATTGGAGAGCATACTAAAACAAAGCAAGAAAAAAATTGCACCCCATTGTTGAATGGTGGTTCCTGCGAATTCATATACACGCGGGATTTTACAGCAAGCAATAAGAATCAGGTTAGAAGGAGTAAACTGACATCTTAGGAATTAATTTTCAAGATAGTTTTCATCTCCTGTTCTTGTTTCAGAACTTTAATGAAAGTTTAACTAACTGGAATTTACAATACATATATTTTTCAATTTCCTGATAAATATTGACAAATGTATTTTTTTATTGTGGCGAGGCTAAGGAAAAATGTTGCTGTTTGTAAAAAGATTTGCTTATCCACTTCAATCTAAGTTTGAAGGAAAGGAAGTTGGGAAAGAGAGATTTTGTCATCACGTAGTAGATACGGTTACAGGGGCAAAGTTTCTGATCAGTTATTCTGTGCCAGCGTTGTCAGTAGAGTGCACACAGTCGTCAGTGAGCACTGCCATGTCGCTGTCAGATAACTGACGTACTTTGCCATCGAATTTTCTCATACTGTGTAAACACTGTCACTTGTCAACACAAACACTGACGTTCATGACAGCTCTGACAGAAGGCCACACCAGATATTCATTCACTGACGATGAACGCCAGCCGATAGCGGGATTTCTATAGTTTAATCGCGAAGAATAATGTGCTAGAATTTATTGTTGAAGAGATTTTTGTTTGAGGCTGTTTATACCTGTAATACATAATTGTTGATCAACCATAGTCGTTAGTTGTTAAAATACAATGTCTGAAGAATGTTTACTTTTGTTCATTTACTGTATAGTCAAATTGATTGGGATGAATGTCACCGACACGAACCTACATAACCTCACTTGCCTTGAACGTATCAAGGTAAGTCTTCGTGAGCGGACAACGTTCACTGGCATGCACCAGCGGACAGCGTTCACTGACAGAAGTGACGTTTTCATGAGCACTGCCATAGCTTTCGTTGTCAGTGCGAACGCTGACATGTAGCAGCTGTCGTATAATCCGTGGACAGTGCGTTGGCAGCCAATTTCTCAGAACGTTTACAGCGAAACACTGCCCGTGTATTCGTACCTTAGGCCGCCGTACGAACACCGCTTTCGAATCCAATTCCTGTTTATGAAGCGGGTATTTGAACCAAATTAACGTCGGAGCAACGACACTATCACATATGCCACCACTATCATTTATATTCAGGGGTAGTATTATTTAATGGCCCGGGGCGTTAAATATGTTGACGGTTAGCTAATGACCAATTTTATACAAAATTGCGATACGAAACAAAATTAGACGAGTGAGAGAAATGATAATGTGTTCACCCCTATCACCGTCAAAGCTAAGGGTGGTCGAAAATTTCTCCTTTTCCTTGGTTACACATACTTTTATCTTTTCTGCTATTTATGAATTTTATTAATAATATTTTGGGGTCTGGATGTCTAAAATCTAAAAAGAACTTGGGAAAATGATATAATATTTCGTCAAAAACTTCGAAAATTTAATTCTCCTTTCCTTAGGAATAGCTGATATTAATCCCAGAAAATGTCTACAATATTTTGGGGGTATGATTGAAATCACGACGATTATTATCAATCGTGAACGAATACTTCTGAAGAAAGAAATGTTTAAATACAAAAATATAAAATTCAGCTCTGTTGCTTATGATATTTCTGAATACATTTAGCGCTGGTTAAAATTAAAATGAAACTCTTATTGAGAACTGAAAATTTAATTATTTCCGTTGTGAATATTAAACAAAATTTAAAAAACGACGCACATAATACAGTAAAGTAATGACAAGCGTGATGAGATTGAATGGATTAGATTTCCGACCAGAAAGAGGAACATAAAGGAAGCTGTCTTGCTGTTATTTCTCGATGATTTATTTTTCGATATAATACTGTTTTTTTTAAATTGATTCAGCTAGTAGGATGTTAACTGCTTTCTCCGATTTTTTGAACCAAAATTTGCTTCAGTGTTTTTATTTTTCTAGTCGGCCTTCTTTTCCTGGTTGGCTCGTGTGATATACGACTCACTCAATTGAAGCAAAGTCTGAGGGAGAAAGAGTAGGCGATTTTTATTGCTATCTCAATTCATCAGACGGATTCCTCTCATTGATGGAAGGCTACCACTAGCCCGCGATGCAAAGCAACAACTTGGAAGAGACTCTGACCACAACAAGGTCATTTGAGTCATTCTCTCGAAGAAAATCGAAAGGAAACACGAGAGAGTGGGTGTCAGTGCGCACGCGAGACCTTGAATGAGGAACAGGTGGGCAAGGAACCCAGGACGGTGTCATCTGCCCCACCGTCGCCCCTATCTTCCGAACCGGCGCGTGGTCGACAACCGTGACCTTGGCTACACGTGCCTTGTCTTTGCAGCGACGCATCCCAACATCCTAAAAGGCGCTCAGATCTCGACCGTGCGCTAATGGTCTCCCGAGGCCGCTTTCCTAATTCACAAATGCGACACGTGGCGTTTTGTTTTCCATTTCACAGCAGAACTGCATTCGTTTCGAACTTACTGGGACTGTCCGTAAATTACGAAACGTACCAGGGGAAAGGGGGGTGTATACACTAAAA
>NNCF01127265.1:494480-505544 GCA_002313205.1 Laupala kohalensis | reverse complement strand
ATGCAATTTGGAAAGGAGAATTTCGTGATCGATGAGATCGAAAGCTTTGGATAAGTCAAGAAAATCACCCTGAGGATTTTCTCCACGGTCAAGAGATGTGGTAACTTCGTTTAAGAAGGAAAATATGGCGCTTGTTTAATGTTTTTTTAATGGATAACGTTTTTTTAATGGCTAATAAAGTAAACAGTGTACTAAACAACAGTTCAGGTCTATGGGCAAAATGGAGTAATAAAATTCTGTAGCTTCATTACGTCTGATGTTTCACACATACAAATATTTTGAACTTACATATTACTATTATAATCGATACTAACAAGAATACAATTTTTATTGTTCTTGTTCGACATTTCGAAATTTTGAATTATTGAGGTTCGGATTAACAGGGTTCTACTGAATTAGGATTGTGAATCATCTACAAAGAAAAAGGAAGAGAGGTTATGGTAGGGAATCATTGATTAAGAGTGGGAGGACGATATAATATTAAACTGCTATCAAAAAAAATCGTATTCCAAGCTCCAACCTCCCTTTCAGTTTGCTCAGTAGGTCATAAAAAGATTTCAGCGCAACTTATGTCGAAGTCTATTCATGTAATGAAATGTGAAGTATCGTAAATTCGGTTAATCTCGATAGAAATGGGATGTATCGAAATAAGATAAATAACAAAAATATTTTACTTAAATGTAAATGTAACCTTTATATTTAATATTCCTAAAAATAAATTTTAATCTTATCAGTACACACGAAAGTGCATGCATTTATTATCTAACTTACAACACATGATATATCAAGATATTAGCTTCATTTCACAGTCCAAGATGTTAATATCGGCGGCTGATTACTAGATATCTTGAAAGTAACATAGTTAAATGGAAAGGTTTTCTTCAGTAAAAGATTTCTGAAAAAACTATACATTTTGTTGTATTATTTAAACCATGACTATCCCGAGAAAACGATACCGTGGTACAGCTAGTACTTATATACACAAAAAACATTATGTAGAATTTAAAAAATATATATTTTAATTTTAAGACCCATGAAAACTCTTCGAATTTAAATCAAGTGTCGGAAAAGTTATTGATGTTGCTTCTAAACCCGCGAACAAGACAGCAAAAGAATAAATTTATTTGTAGATCGCTATAAAAAATTTTCAAACGTTAAAATATTTTTGACTACATTTAAAAATAAATAAATAAATCATATCAAAGATTTGAAAGGTAATTTATATTCAAAAATAAATTCTTTTCTCATAATAGGCAACGTATTTCATACAAATATCCAATTCTTTCTATATTAAGGTAGTAAGAGTAACTTGGTGACGTTTTCAATTTTCTCAATTTTTTTTCAATGAAAGAATAAACTTATCTTTCAACTCGCCTAATAAAACTTGGATTATGAGGGGTTAATATTTGGCTTAACTATCTTGAAGTTGTACGGGCGCTTACACATTAAGGCTCTGGTGGGACGGTGTTTCAGTAAAAGCTCATATAATTTCTCATGGAATCGATATGAAAAATGTAGCACTTGCCACAAATTTAATCTAGAAAAGAACAGTACAAAATCCGTCTTGCCTATCGCAGCAATTACGANACTTGCCACAAATTTAATCTAGAAAAGAACAGTACAAAATCCGTCTTGCCTATCGCAGCAATTACGAGAATTTTCAAAAAAACTGTCGCAAAACGTGCGTACTCAAATGAAACTGGAAACCAAATGCATTGCTTCAATTTAAACGGAAAATCAGGCAATGTACACAGTGCCTAGGTAATGTGGAGAATGCTTTAAACTATCAGGCGAAGAATGAAACGATTTATATTTCAAGCATTGCCTAAGCTTTGTTTACAATACCTAACGTTAAACAGGCAAAGTAAGTACACTACCTTCTCGTGAATACATCGCGTCTTATTCCGAACTGGACCTATTGCTAAGCGTTACTTGCTACACGAAGTAGTATTGTTAGATATCCTTCCATTTTTAGTGTCGGAGTGAATTCTCTACCGTTTGTCTTAGCTTGTTAAGTGAATTCAACTGTTTAAAAAGGTAGAATAAATATTGCTGTAACAGGTATACAAAAAATAACAATATTCAACATAATTGTAGCTCTTGGTAAAAATTGAGGGACGTATTGTAGTATACTTGCTCCACTATTGTAGGACATAGCCTTTTTAAAAAAAGGAGCAATATTAGTACTTATGACTCTTGACGCCTCAAGCGTTTAAAATTTGTTTCATATTTTAAAAATATTCATATTTATTTACCTTCGATGTACTTGCACGTATGATGAGTAACCAAGATAGGAACTTCTTTGAACTTATGCATTTTCGATTTTTTATTTTGACAGAACATAAATTTTTACTTTTGGGACAGTAATTATTATATATAGGAGCTAGTTTAAAAAAGTTTTTTACTTTTATTTTATATTTTTAGTAGTAGAATTTTTCATTTATTTGTCAAATGTGCACATACTGCAGTGTCTTACCATTTGTGACAACACTAACTAATAGGTAGACTTCAGTTTCGAACGATGCAACCTGTTACACTTCACTATATAACGCACGTCATTCTAATATTAAATGTTTTAGCTTAGGCTTATAAACACGACGAAGTAGTAATAGTATATACGATTTACCCCTAACCTCTATCAGTTCCATAATCGTTATAGTCATGCAAACCACGCATATCTGNAGTAATAGTATATACGATTTACCCCTAACCTCTATCAGTTCCATAATCGTTATAGTCATGCAAACCACGCATATCTGTAAAATTTCAACTCGATTGGAAACTTGGAAGTGACCGAAAAGTCAACTACAAGTTTTGAAACTGAAGGACTACATACATTCCACGTTAAATCTTGTAAAATCTTGTAAAAACAGTAATCATCATTTTCCATTAGGCAGCACAGTTGCTAATGTCAGAAAAATTTCATGGTTCATACTTTGTGATATTCGAAATTGTTTTCACTGAGTAACATTTCTAACTCAAGAGAAATGACTGACAAAATGCAGATAAATTAAAGGAATCATAATGATTGTTATATTTTAAAGCCAAATATTTTGTATTACTAGCTCTGCCAGTCTTCCAATATATTAGACGATGTCAAACAATGCCTTCAGACATTCTTCTCATTGCCTAGGAATTGTTCACAATTCCTGAATTTCTTATATTGCCGGTAACCAGTGGAGGATCCAGAAGAGATAGCAATATAAATAAAAAACAGGTTTTTACTTCGAAAAAAAAATTCAGCATGCCCATTGAATGTAACACGAACTAAAAAGAAATCTGAATTTTATAAGACAAAAATGTGACTTACTTTGCTTTTATAGATTTCCACTCCTACATGTGAACATGAGCATATGGTTGTTAAATTTCACTATCTTTCTCTGTCCACGCATTTGGTACAAAATTATTTACCTTATTTTCGATGTCCAAGATTGTATTTCAATTTTACCACTTTCGTCCTTGCATTAAATACCATTGAATTTTTATAATGGTGTAGTTTTAGATGGAACGCCGGAACGTTTTTGATTTTATATGAATTACCGTTGAAATTAAATTGATTTTTTGTGGGGTTTTAGGGCTCGTCAACGTCATGGTCGTTAGAGCCCTTGAAATTAAATTGAGTAAATCTGAAGCAGTAAATAGACTTGTTAGCAAAAATCACGAACTATTTCAAAATCGTTACTTTTAAATTTTTTTGTGTGAAAACTGCAATTTAAGTGAACGTGTTGTTAATGAATAGAAATATCTTAAATTTCAGTCTCAAGAGGATTTCTTTTTTTAATTTACAGTGGAGGGACTAGCACACTGGTATTTCTCTTTATCCTCCCAATATCAAATCCTGCATCCGCCCCTGCCGCCCGAAACACAGACAGTGGCGGATCTATGAGGAGGTGCTAAGGGGGCTATAGCTTCACCCCCTATTGGACCTAAACTCTTAACAGATAAAATTGAAGTTGATAAATGGCATACTTTGTAAAAGTGTTATCAGTTTAATAATTTTTATTATTTATAATTGTTATAAATATTATAATTTTATTGTTATTATTAATAATATCATATTAATAAAATTATTAATACCTTTAATAAATAATTGTTATTGTTATTAATAATACGATATTGTTTATTTATTTGAAGCATTTTATTTACAGGTAATATTTATAAAATTTGTGTGGCAAAACCAAAACATTTAAACTAAAATGTTCCCACCCTTGATAACGGTCTAGATCCGGCACTGAACACGTACTATTGCATCCATTAATACAAATTCTAACCGTTCATCGGTTTCAATTCTCTATCGGTAGAAATATCGTCATGCACGAACAAGGAAAACTCGACTAGTTGAAAGTACGCGATCTGAATGAGACGAAAGACGTACGAAATGTGCGTACAGACATAGCTCATGGTGAGTGCGAGTGAGTCGTCCGAGAGACGACCTCGCACGTGGAGTCTGGCATAGCAGACGGACGCGTGTCTCCTCCAGAGCCCCACCCCCGTCGTGTTCGTCGGGGCTCGCAGGCAGCCAGTCGTCCAAGGTCAGTGCATTGGAGAGGCGTGAGTTGCACTTAGTAGCTGAAGCAGCGGTTGCGCCCGCGTGATAGGTACACAGAGAAGGGGAACGTTCTCAAGGTGACTTGTTACCAGCATATCTCATTTCGATGCCTCTCCGAACTCCCACGTGGAGGCTCTTTGTTCAAAAAGTTTTTTTTTTTTTTTTTTTTTTCATAAAATAACATCTATTATTTTATCTATTTAAAATTTTTAAGTACAAACATATTTTGTAAAAAACATGTTTTGTATTCGTACGTTCACGCTGTAAGACATTCTAATAACAATGTATTGCTTTTAAACTGAGTGATGTGTAGGAAAAGTTTAGTTACAAATAAGTTTATTTCCAATGAATAAACAATATTTAATTTCAATTCCAAATATTTTTTTCAGGGAACACCAATTTTATCTTATGCACACCTCACTAGAATTTCTTGGACGCTCCTAAGAATCGAGCTTAAGTATCGATATTCTACTATAACATTATCACAAACATATCAGACGAAAAATGCTCTTTAAAAACGATTGCAGTCATCAAAAGAAGTGCTGAAGCAGATGGTTTTTGGAAGGACCAAATACACAAACATACACGACAATTTCAAAATATGTCTAGTGCACATTCTCGTGATTTAATATGAAATTGAAGAAAACTGGAAATACAAAGTAATCAAACTATTTATACTTTACGAAGTTAATTAAATTTCACACGAAATACTTCGTTTCATCAGTCAGTTATTTTTTACAATCGATATTATAATGAATTTTTTAATGTTATTTGTATATTGATGTAATAATATTGTAGCTATAAATTAAACGAATTTTCAATAAATGAACAATATTTATTACGTATTTCAAATACTCGTTCGGAAAAGGGAACCCCCTTTAAATTTTATCTTCTGAACGCTTCCGTAGAATTTCTTGGACGCTCCCAAGTTCACAGTAACACGGACGTTTACCTACCAGTACAAATAAGTTCTTCGTGCGTTATCAATTCTGTCACTTTAAGAAGTTTATTAGAAGAGGATGTCAATTTTATAGATACACTTCATGTCAGAACTTCAAAAAACAGTGATGCTGTTTTAATCAATTCACAGGCCTTAAAAAAGTCGTAATATCTACACNCTTCAAAAAACAGTGATGCTGTTTTAATCAATTCACAGGCCTCAAAAAAGTCGTAATATCTACACGGATATTCGATAATACTCAATATGAGTTTGTAAATCCGTAAGAATAAGTATGAAGTATCAGTATGGAGCTATTGTTGCTTCATTTCCAAGATGACTTTATTTTATTCAAAATGAATTTTATTTTTTCTTGCATCCGCATTATTTCTTCTTATTCTTGCATTTTCAATTTTTCTTGCATCTTCATTGTACTTATAAGAACTTAATAGAACGACATTAACAGAAGGAAGAGAGAAAATAGAATGAAATATTTTGCATTATAAAAATAATACGTCAGCGTGCATAATAGCATTAGGTAAGTATATAATTCCACACGAAAGCACCTAGAAAAGGCAGATACCTGACAGGTTTTATTTCTTATGTAACGTCATTAACGTAACAAGACACATAGTTCATTTAACAGGGTTTAAGATATTATCCATGAAAATTGCTACCGTCTTCTGAACAGAGTAGATAAAAGTGGAGGGTTGGACGAAATTCTTAATTTCCCTTACGGCAACCCGTGAAACTATGCAACGCACACAATTGTATACATATTTTATTTGGATTAGATCCGTGCTTTTGACAACCTTAGCCAACATTTCGACAAATGTATTATTTGCCTTTATCTGCGAATATCTGTACACATTTTGTTTCGAAAACCATTAACTCATGAGCATGCCATTAACCATGAATTCTAACATGATAAATTTTTACCACTAAGAAATGGATGAAGACGAAAATGAATCATCAAAATGCTGAATAAATAATGTATTCCAACAATAGAGAAAAACTTTTGAATTAAGAATACACAAATTTTAAATTCAGTTTCAATAAACAAATCACTCTCGAACCTTCAAAATCTCTTTATAATTGACGATTATTCAGTAATCATTCTGTACGTCTTTTCTGAATCCTGCTACGTCTAGAACGTACGAAAATAGTTGAGTGAAATCGAGTCAGAATTGCTCCTGTATTAGAATGAAGCACTAGATGAAAACCCGAGAAAAGATTAGTACAATTCATTGAATTTGAAAATACAACAGCGATAAAACAAGTCCATGAATGTTTAAATATTTGGCTATTCGGGCAGGAGAAATTAATACTTATTGGAATTACCAGAACACGGTCTTCTGAAGACCTCACCTCGATGCGAGATAAGGCCATCCCTTAACCATGTTCTTTATTAGGCAATGTTTAAATATTCGCGATGCTATTACACTGTTGTCATTCGTACAAATTTAAGCAATGTGTGAAACTATATCTGCTCGAACATTTTCGAAGGGCTAACATGACAGGTGCATTTAAAACTTCAAAGTGTCAATATACCTGCAACTGAAAGAATTATACGACTTATTTTAGAGAAATAATTTCGATATCCATTTATGTAATACTTGAGGTGAATATTCTTACTAAATAAAGCTGCATACTACAAACATAAGTAAAACTAATTTGTGATTATTATTATTCTTACGAATAATTGAAAATGTAACAATTTTTATTTTTATTTATTTATTTTTTTACTTTTAGCGTTCACAAATATTCTGGAAAATTTGTTCGCGGCACCCCGGTGCGCTTGGTGCCGTGCACTACCTCGAAACCGACTCTGTAATGTGGGAAATTTTTTGTTCTACTAGAAAACGAAACAAACACTAGTTGAACTTGAAATTCATTAGCGTAAGTAAAAACGTACTTAACTATCCCATAATTTACGCACGTAGACCTTAATGGTACAACATTCCTTAGTCACGTTAACAACTATCCCAAAGCGCCAGTCATAGTCTCGGACACGTGAGGTCGATGTCCGCAGCTCTAACGTAACTAGTTGCAGCCATTACTCAAAATTACGGCCATTGATACGATCAAAATTACAGTGCATACATGTTGGAGATAAACCGACAGTTAAAGAGAGGACGGAGAAATAATTTAAATGCAGAAAAATAATAGGGGATAGATAAAGTCGAATAAAAATCGTCGAAACAAACGAGTAACCTCTGGAACTAAAATGAAGAGTGCTTAGAAGAGACTGGTAAAAAATATACGCAATTTCTTGTCTAATGAGGCGAGAGTGATTCTGTAATACACGAGCAGCAAATTGAAGACGTCAGCAAAAAATTAAATGAACACGCTTTTGCAAACTCCCGACCTACCCTACACACTTACGAGTTATCCGAGGGAAATGTTTCTTTTCTTGCTCCGCAGAGGATAATAATAATAAATTCACTTTAATGGGTCAAGACATAAATCGGAATCTACAGCAGGGATGTCCAACACTTAAGTTTCTGGAAGAAGTAGAAGACGAATGGTTTTAGATAAACGTTAAATTCATGAATAGAAATGGTAGTTGATTAGCAAAATGAAAATTAAGTGCAGAAAACGAAGTTCATATGGTAATTTGAACATCATTAATCCATGCAACGTCAACAGCCAGGTGAAAATTGCGACGGACCGAGACTCGAACCCGGGATCACCTGTTCTGGCCGCAGGTGTGCTATCCACTACACACCCTCAATTTTTTCGAACGACGGATCGGGACACAATAGTGGATAGCACACCTGCGGCCAGAGCAGGATTCCCGGGGTCGAGTCCCGGTCCGTCGCAATTTTCACCTGGCTGTTGACGTTGCCAACATTCCTCCACGAGTAGGTACTCGGAAGTTGAGTTAAAATATCATTTATCCATGATTTTTTTTAACGAATGTAATAAACAAGAAACAAATTGAAGTTACTAAGATGATAACTTTCAGTCAGGTGTAAATGGCGAGCCTGGAATCGAACCAGGGATTTCTGCATTGATCGCAGTGGTGTTAACCATTGCAATTTGGGGAACGGGTGTGCGGTGGGCAACACCACTTCGATCAATGCAGGAGTCCCAGGTTCGACTCCCGGTTAGTCGCTATCCACGTCTAGACACGTCAGATGTATATGCATAAGTTACTAAGATGTTTGCACTTAGGTTTTGAGACAGTGTAGGAAATAATATACTTCTCAATAAAAAATTTTCAACGTAGATCTTCATTACTCTTCAAATATTTTGGTTCTTGTATGTTTTGAGTATCTTATCCTTGACAAAAGCTTCTCAAAAACTTATACGACATGCTCATTTTATAATATTGTTCACAACATTTTGACTTTTCATTGTATTACTTGCACAGTGCAATACCCTTACAAATACCGCAAGGCGTTGAAAAGGAACAAGAGTGAATGACTTTTGTTTGTGTGTGGTGGCTTCCCGCGCTCATGCGCTCTTGCGGCAGGACAGAGAGACGCGTGCAGTACGAGTAGCGGCGGAAAGTGACAGGTTCAGGCACGAGTAGCCCTATCTGGGAAACTAAATATTATGAACATACCCTGCTTATGTAAAATTACCCGAAGTACTTGTTAATATTTGAGATAAAAGTGTATTTTGATATCAATATTGCAGAATGTATCTAAAATATTAAGAGATGTTCTTGAGCTTTCAAAAGAGTAGTGCGACGTGTGGTTTATGTTGATGGAATGTAAAAGTGGGGAAGAAAATAAAACTTTGGTTACTTTCCAGTTGATGTGGAATTTGGTACACACTACTTTTGGTGACTGTAGCTATGAACCGTGAGCAATTGGTAGCACCACTGGACAAACAACTTCCTTGTACACTTTTCTGCGCAACAGTCGTAGGGCATAGTCTATTAAGTAGAAGTGACTAGTGGATCCACTAGTAGCTCACGGCTAATAACAACCTGAGACATCAGTATTTGTCTGAAGAATGCATAAGTCTTAAGTATAAGTGCAAGACAATGCATAAACCAATGTATAAGTGGTGACCAGAGAGAAAGTGCACGCGAATGAAGTTGAGTTCAGCCACGTGTACCGGGCGTGCTCGAGGTCTTCATCGCGCTCTGAATTTTTCTACAGACGCTCTGAAATTTGATCCACTCGTTCTGGAATTTGCTGCAAAACCTCTTCCGTCCCGCATAATGGCTTATTGGTAACACTCGTTGCAACCTGTGTCGACAGGAAGCGCGCACGGCCTACTCTACCGGAGCACACCGTGCCCTGCTACCATTTAGTTCTTCCATTTACATAAGTATCAATTTTACCCTGATTCACCAATAGATTGCGTCCGGAAACCTACAATAAAGAGGTTGAAAATAGGTCTGCCCAGCCAATCACATTACTCCCTATTAAAAGCGACGATGCAATCAATGCGAGATGAATAAAAACAATTAACATAGAAACGGATAGAATAAATCACTAGCAATCAAGAGCAATAGAAATTGTATTTAGATCAGACCAACCTTGTGGGTAGAAATCCATTTGACATGCTGAAGTAAAACGAAGTCGCCGCCATTAATAGGAGAAAGTGACTGGCTGGGGACTTTTTTTCAGTTCTTTTGTTGTGGCGTATTAAATGACTAAATATCCTCTTTTATCCAACAAGAATATTCTGTGACGTTCTTACGTTCATTTTACACAATAACTTTTCAGTTTTTAATTTAATTTTAATTTTTTTCCCCAAGGAAAACATGTTACTTTCGACAACTAGACCACTTAGTAGTTGATTGATTACTAGGAGAGAAATACATCAACACTTTCAAATACATGTAATACCTGAAGTAGGGAATACAAAGAAAAAATTACAGCCAATGACCTTCCCCAAATATACAAATACTACATACGGTTTATAGGTTGTAAATACTATATACGGTCGATCATTACCTTGCGCATACAACATTCGATTCAAAATTTCACTCTAAAACTAATGATTCTGAATTGTAAATATTTCTTCCGCGTACTCTACACATGGAGAAGATATGTACTAATTTTCGGTCAGGTGAAATGTCGACGAGCCGGGAATCGAACCCGAAACTCCTGCTTTGATCGCAGGGGTGTTAACCACTACACCACCGGTTCGCCTTCGACAACTGTACACATTTCCACCCAGATTCTTAAGTGTTCACTTGAGTCTGAGAAAATGACAAACAAACAAGATGTCCGGAAGTTTAAATACATTATTCTAAACGGGTAAATTATTTTTGCGGGAAGACTATTTGGTGTGTCAGGTTAATCGAAATAAATAAAAGAGTATTTTAGTTTCGAGACAAGTCACTTAAACAGAAAACTCATTATTTATAATTATCACTATGGTTTTCATACAATAACCACGTTTTGCTAATTGTATTATACCATATAAAAAATTTGATTTTATTTATATACCCCGCAAACTTTGTTAGATGCATATCTTTTGTTCGTACTCCAACGGGCTGAATAGATAACTTTTGAAAATTCCACGTTCAAATAAAATGAAGGATTATTAGAAAATAAAAGAAAATGAAACGGACATTCGACATAATTATGGTGCTCCACTAATCATAGTC
>NNCF01127265.1:469235-490541 GCA_002313205.1 Laupala kohalensis | reverse complement strand
ATATATATATATATATATATATATATATATATATATATATATATATATATATATATATAAACTGTCAGATAGTAAGAAGTAGTAACGAGTGATGCACAAAACAAACTCAACACAATAACATTCTTGGAATTGGTTTCTCTAGAATTCTGATGAAAAAGTTCAATTCAAGGATATTTATAAAATATAACGGTACCTATTTATTCAAACGTATTTATTGCATTAATGAAACAAAATATAAAGCGGATTTTATATGTATGTTGTTCGTGTGGATCTTGTTTAACACTGTTGATTACAGAAATATTTGTTTTTATTATTAGTTTCTTATTTCTCAGATATGGTTCTTAAATATAAATAAAATTTACTCTCAAAAAAGCAGTTGCAAATTGCATATAATCATATAGGGGATAATAAATTTAGTTCAATAAGCTAGGGATCATCCCATCAATTCCGATCAAGGAACCAAGAACAATGGCGGATTTAATATTTATAAAAGGAACTATTTAATAAATACGAACTGATATTCATTTATTATTCCAAAATGAACCGTTGTACAATTTCGAGATTAATAATAATAAAAGTATTGCCATAACATATGACATTGCCGCCTATCAAGGATCCTCCAGAACCCGGAGAAAAACCCTGACCAGGATGCGGCTACAGAGATAATGTATAAAACCTTGCCAAGGTTGCGTACAGTTAGAAGGAAATTATTATAATTAAAAATTATCAAAAACAACATGTTTGAAAAACGGAATTTAATCAGTATCTAAAGTACTATAACAATGTCGTAACAAAATATAAGAGAAATTAACATCATTTACATCATCCGAAATCATGTGGAAAAAAATATTTATTGAAAAATTGAAACTCTAACTTCTCTTATAAGTAAATTCTTTAACATTATAAAAACAATATCCGATAGAAAGCTTTTAATCGCGGACTTAAAGAGGTTAAATTTATTTATATCTTTTATATTTTTGGGATGGGAATTATACAAAAGTATTGTTGTAATAAAATTTTAAATGTGAAAGACTTTTTGAAATTACATGAAAAATTTCGGATAGTAGCGCATTTTGCAATATTTGCCCAGAAAGTTTTGTGAAACAAGAAAGATTTTTTGAAATAGTTGAATGATTTTTTGGATAAAAAAGTCTGAGGCGAATAATTTGGCTTGGAACAGGCGATAAAGAGAACGGACGCCTCAATGCCGAGAGCGACGTCTCCAGTTGACAGTCGTTTATATTTTCACTTCTATTCATGTGCATTGTCATTCATTCAATAAATAATAAATGTAGGTTGTATAATTTGTATTTGAAATAATGAAAGGAAATGAAATGATTTTCAATTTTGGTCAGTAAAATATAGTCAAATGTGCCTGTTATATACAAGCGTTTAATATTATTTTTGTAAATCAAAGAATTTCCCCGCACAATTATTGTGTTTTAAATCAGGATAATGATAATAATTGCGCAAGAAAAACCCTTTAATTTATAAAAATTATATTAAAACTTAAGATACGTGAGGGCTCTAATGACTCAGTTGTTCGTGAGCCCTAAAGTCCCAATAATAATAATAATAATAATAATCAGAAGCTCAGCGAAATGATGAGACACAGAACGGCCACAATACATCCCAAAGGGCTGTAACTATTGAACGTGCTTCTCAGGACAATAATCCTGGGCCCACCTCAGCAGAACCACGTTGGGCAATCAAATGGAGCAACGACATGAATAAATTCATTGTCAGAAACTATTTCCGGGTTTTGAATGAAATTCATAATACAAGCGGTTATGCCGAAGCACTTAGATCTTGTTTCATCCAGAACTACCCTAACCTTTCCCACATCACAACTCAAAACATCGAAGATAGGAAAAACTACATTCTCAATGAAAGGGGACAGCGACGACCCGTGCCACAATCTATAATAGATCAGATCAAATACAAAGTTAACTTACAATATACAGAAACCACATCAGAAACAAGACAAGAAGAAAGGACTCAGATGAGTTCAATATATGAATCAGAAGGAATCCCAATTACACATCAAATTATCAGAGAAGGACAGTTAAAAGTCAGTACTAACAAAGATATCATTGCAATCAGTGAAAAGTTAGATGGAACTTTCATAAAATACAACAACAGTGAAAATGACACACTAACTGCAATCCTAAAACTGTTAAGAACGAAAAAGATCATCAAACTAACAACATTACTGAATGAAAATTTCCTACCAGACTATACAAACCAAATAGAAGAACTCAAAGACTGGCAGCTTGTGACATATATTGTAGCATTAACAACCAGTGAGATGTGTATAGGAAAACCCATAGTAAACAGCAATCGGGAAAAATTCAAATCCCCCCAAAACCCAAGTGGATGATAAGACTTGAAACTAAATTAGAAACCATTAGACAAGATCTAGGTAGGATTAATCAATACTTAAGAGGTAACAGGGGAGAAAGATTAATGAGAAACACAGACATGCAAAATTAGGTATAAACATGACACTAATTATGATTCACTAAATAGAACTTTAGTAGGGGACATGGACACCACCAAACAAAGACTGAATGTATATGCAAAAAGGTTAAAAAAGTATAAAACCACTTTGACAAGGAAGAAGGAAAACACACAGTTTAATAAAAACGAAAACGGATTTTACAAACATTTACTGATTAAATGCACAATAGAAGGAGCACCCCCAACCACAGAAAATGTTGAACAATTCTAGTCAGATATATACTGAACAGGGACCACTCATAACCCAAATACGTCATGGCTACATGTAGTAGAAAAGGAGGCAGAAAGACTGACAAAGATGGAAAACCCAGTTTTATCAGCGAATGAACTTGGACAAATAATCTCTAAGACCCACAAATGGAAATGTCCCGGACCAGATAGAATCCAAAACTACTGGATAAAAAAGTTCACGACACTATAACCAGTATTACTTAAAGTAATCAATTCCATGATACAACACCCAGAAATATTACCAGAAGAATTATGTAAAGGAAACACCTACCTCAAACCCAAACACAATGATACAGAGAAACTCGCCAAATACAGATCAATCACAGGTCTCAACAACTACTACAAACACATCACAGTCAGCATTAGCAAGAAGATACAACAACACTGCGCAAATAACAATATAATTGCTGAAGAACAGAAAGGAAGCAGACCTAACTCAATGAGCTGTAAAGAACAACTTTTAATATATAAAGTCGTGATGAACCTTGCTATTCAGAAACAACGAAATATAGCTACAGGATACATAGACTACAGAAAGGCGTACGACATGATATCCCACAGTTGGCTCCTTTACACTTTACGCTCAAAGTCCATCCAATGGTAACAAAGTTTTTCGAAAACACTATGACAAAATGGAGCACTAGACTCATCCTTACCAATAAAGACAGAAGCGGAGAAAGCAACCAAACAATCAGTAAGACCTCTAATACAAATGAAAACAAAATACGCATCAACAGAGGAATATTTCAAGGAAATTCAATCAATGGATTACTTTTTTGTTTAGCTTTAAACCCTTTATGCACTATCATCAAACAACAAGGGAAGTGCTTAAGATTCAATATCAAGAACTGAAATGTCGAATACAGTATCACACATTTGATGTACATGGATGACATTAAGAACTCAATTTACGCAAGAAATGCAGGAAGTCTGAAAAAGATCTTGAAAACCATAGAAGAATTTAGCAATGACATCAGAATGGAATTTGGTAAAAATAAATGTAAATTACAAAACCTTGTTCGTGGAAAAGTTAACGAAACAAAACCGGTCACTACAGTGAGCGATCAAGATATGGAACAACTAAAAACTAATAAACTGTACAAATACTTGGGGATAATGAAAACAAAAATAACAGAGCAATAGTCAAAGAACATATCACTAAATAATTCAAGAGAAGGATGGGAATAACAACAAAAACTCATTTAAATTCACGTAAACTGACAAAAGCTATACTCTCATTAGTCATCCCCATACAATCCTACTCCTTTGGGGTAATAAAATGGTCAACTAGAGATCTGGAAAATTTAGAGAGGAAAATCAGAACCACGATGACAAACAACAATAAACACCTTCCTAAATCAACATTAGAACGAATGTTTATCCCACTTAACCATGGCGGACGAGGCATCATACCAATCAAAGACGTTCATGAAAGATAAAAGTACATCCTCAATAAGTTTTCTCCGTAACAAAGCGTTTACCTCATCACTACTCCAAGCAATTACAACCAGTGATAAAAACTATACACAATGCCACCTGAATGAGTCTCTTTCCCAATCAATACAAGAAAACAGATTGACAACCTGGCAAGATAACCAAAACACGGGAACAACCCCAACCAACTGACGAATAGCAAAATAAATAAAATAGAATCAGTTAAGTGGTTAATGAACGGTAAATTATTCCCAGAAACAGAAGGCTTCATAGTATCAATGCAGGATGGCGTCACACCAACCAGAAACTACAGGAAACTAATCCTAAAACAAACTGGAATTACAGATTCATGTTGCCGATGTAACCAAATTAAAGAAACTCTGAAGCGTATCATTAGATGTTGCACACAGTTGGACCAAAATGGTTACAAAACTAGATACGACAATATGGGAAAAATAATTCATCTAGAAATTGCAAAAGCACTGAAATGCATTAAGAACCCCATACCACCAGACCATCAGTATAAACCTCAACCAGTTCTGCAAGATGATTTGAAGTCAAGTATTTTCTACTGGGACAGAAGCATTCTCACTGACCTAACAACAATTCACAACAGACCTGATACCATCCTTTGGAAAAGAAAAGAATCAAAAGTGAACATCATCAATTTAGCTGTCGTAAATTACAACAACCTAGAAAAAACAAAGAACGACAAAATATCAAAAAAACAACAACAACTAACCTTTGAAGTAAAATAACTCTGGAATGTTCAAGAAGTGATCATAGTGCCTATTATTTTATCTACCCTAGGACTAGTACCCCAATCCCTAGTTGATTCCATTAAAAAACTCAAAATCAACACCAATATAATAAGTAGATTGCAACACAGCGTCCTTCTGTCCTCAGCCCACATTACCAGAAAGTTCTTGGACCTGAAATAGATTCTTCCTCCCAGCAGAACTTGATTTAATAATCCACTGCTGAGAGAAAAAATAATATAATATTAATAATAATAATAATAATGTCGACTGTGCCAATAGTACGAAGAAACAATAGACCATATTCTGGCTATACTAGGAAAAAAATGAATACATACACCACCATGATAATGTTTGCAAAATTGTACATTACAGAATCTGTAAAGAATACAAGGTAGATGTAACCGACAAGTGGTATGAACATATCCCACGACCAGTTACGACCAAAGAAGACATAATTATTATTTGGAACCAGCAAGTAGTAACTGATAGATCGGTATTTGCTAACAAACCTGATATTATAGTGCGAAACAATAAATTAATAGATATTGCAGTGCCTAAAGATATGAACGTCTCACAAAAAGAAGCTGAAAAAATAATAAAATACACAGGCTTAAAAATAGAAATTCGGAGAATGTGGAAAACAAAAACAAACGTCATACCTGTAGTAATAGGGGCACTAGGAACTAACAATAAAACAATGGAGCAATATATACAGAAAATACCAGGAAATATAAATCTAAATGAAATTTAAAAAACAGCACTATTGGGAACTGCCAATATCCTGAGAAAAGTATTGTAGCTGCTATATGGATTATATCCAACTGTACAAATGTGGTTGGAAGAAACCAGAGACAATATGTCAACCAGAGACAATGTTAAAGAGAAAAAATATCCATGAATTATATTTTGATCGAGCCATCCTCACTGACAAATCCGTCGACCACAACCGTCCAGATATAACGTTCATTGACATAGTAGTAAGACCGCATTCGTCATAGAAATTGCAGTGCCAAACTCAAATAACCTTCAGTAGACAATAGCTGAGAAAATTTCAAAATGCATCCCTCTCTCTCAGGAAGATCATAGAATTTGGAAGATGAAACAAGTCCGTATAATCCCAATAGTAATCTCTGCAACAGGAGTAACTCCAAAAACTATACGTTCCACTTTAAAAACATTAAATTTACCCAAGCACATTTACACATCTGTTCAGAAAAACATCATTGCAACATCCCACGTAGTTAGAAAGTTTTTATCACTAGAAAATTGAATGGGAAATGGACACTTGACCACTAAGCCCGTGCCATTTTATCAATCGGTGTTTGCGGAGAATACAAAATTGAACTACATAATAATAATAATAATAATAATAATAATAATAATAAGAGAACTTGATTTAATAATCCACTGCTGAAAGAAAAACCAACACAAGTTGAGAGAACTAAATAAAAATAAATATAATAATAATATTAATAGTACATCCACCATAACGCTGCATTCCGCATTTCCTTATTCCTTAGCTCAGGAACAGTTTCCCCAACACTCCCCTATAAACATCAATGACACGAACGAAATCCCGCGTCGATTTTCGTGTCACAAAAGGCTCAAAGAAGTTTGACTTCATAACCAGCAATATAAAAAAAGCACAGACACGCACCCAAAATCGGTGTATTCCCAAGACCAGACCCATATATCCTTAGATATTATGAAACACTGAATTCGAATCCGGGGCCAGAGTTGTTCCACCACATTCAGTTTTTTTTAATCGCGAAAAACCGTCCTTAAATACAGAAAATACGGATTTTAAATAATACGGTGAGGGGGTAAACAATTCTTAATTCGAATTCAGCGCGTCAAAATACGTAAGGATACATAGTTATAGTATTTGAAACAGATTGTATTCTTATGTGTGTTATTTTTCTTCTGTATTTAAAGATGGTTTCTCGTTATTTTAAAAAAATGGAGGAAGATGGACCAATTCTGGACTCGGATTCGGACTTAGCGCATCTGAATACAAAATAATACGTAGGTTTTGTCTTTGGAACAACTTTTTTTCGTGCGCACCAATGTAATTTTGACTTAGTAATACAAGCTCCTATTGACAGGTTTTTAGCTTCCATTAATGAAAATAAATATATATACCAATCGTAAAAATCCACCGGTAAAGAAGTTTTAATTTGTTTTACATTTCTGCACATGTCGCCATACAAGCCACAACTGATGATAAGCATTTACTCTTACATTCGAAAAATGTTTCTCTTTCAATTTTTAATTCAATAAAAAGAGGAAATTACATTCAAAATTTAAATGATATGACGTGTTTCAAGTTTCATTTGAGGTATACACTTTGATGCAACAGAGAGATAGAGAGAAAAGAAAATATCTTCATTATACATACTATATTGTGTTCAACATCATTGTTCTACCACTATACTGCATCAAGAAATGATGAAGCTGATCATTTGGAATCCAGTGGTATTGACAAAACAAAAAATATGGTATTACTGTGTCAATTTTAACCGACACCATAGCCTATCTTGCATGAAGCTGGTGGACCTGAAAAGGAAACTAGCGTTACGCACACTATGTACGTACGGAAAAAATCCTAAACTGTACGTACTACAAGGGCTCTAATACCTTGACGTTGACGAGTCCTAAAGCCCGCCCTCCCCCCTCCCCAAATAAAAAGTACGAACTACTGGTATATGAAGTGGGATTGTATAAAACATCTAAAGCCACTTGGGATGACTTTGGGAATAATATCCTTCCATATTAAGACTTAGGTCCATCAAACTCATTTCCCCCCCCCTTCATAGTTGTGGCCAAAGTTAGAAAAACCGTAGTTTCTGTACAACAAGGCAATTTTTTCCGAGATTAGGATAATTGGACTTCAGATGATTGTATTTCTACTGTATTTTAATACCGATGTAAATAAATTTATTTTCAACAGAGCAGTAACAAACTGCGTGCGCTCACGTGGAGGACAATAAACTAATTCACAAATAAGCAATCAAAGGACCATCTCATCATTTATTATATATAATAAATAATTAAAAATGTAATGAATCTAATAGATAATTTATTATTTATTACATCTGTATCACATTTTCTTTTATTGCATTATAGTTCTTAAGTACTCTATTAAACATTTAAAAATATGAAATAACTGTTTCTAATTGGTAAGGCAGTGTTTAATTTAAAAACGTTAGGAAGGGAAATATAGCAGAAAACTATATTAATAATCATTTTTTTTAACACAATGAATCTTTCAAATCATCACATCGACATTTCAGATTAAGTACATTAAAATCTTTTCAGGTTTTA
The DNA here is from genome assembly GCA_002313205.1 of Laupala kohalensis. NCBI lineage: Eukaryota > Metazoa > Arthropoda > Insecta > Orthoptera > Trigonidiidae > Laupala > Laupala kohalensis. Next base: position 482,271 of record NNCF01127265.1, on the reverse strand, counting down.
CCTCGTATACAAAATAAATAAATTAAAAAATATATATAAAATGCTTCAAGCCTAACACAGAAATATATCATAAAATGTCCAAAATCACAGACACAATGCGAATGAGAAGAATTCAGTTCATGGGACACTTAGAAAGACTAACGTAAAAAATACATACATTCTTAAAGAACAAGGTTACTGGACAAAATTGGTACAAACAGACAGAAAAGGACCTGAAAGAATTAGGATCAGCAAACTTACAAGACCGAAAAGAAATCAGAAAAATCACTCAAACGCAGGGTTTCGAGGAAGAAGAGAGAAGGACCACCCAATCTACATGGTCAGCACAATGGAAACACACTCACTCATTGCGCATGAATGAATACTGGGCCAAAAGGAAGGTTAGAAAAGTGTTGATTCCGCGTGGACCTAAGTGACTCCTCATTCGCGAAGAAAAGAAGAAGAAGAAGAAGAAGAAGAAAATGCTTCATAAACGTGAGAAAAGAACAAGAAATTAAATTCCCAACAGAAATCCCCTTTTTTTCGTTATGGAATCGAACACTGCTATCAAAACGAAATTGTTTTTTACAACGCAGTTAACAAAGAAAATACGTGCTCTGAGAAGGAAATCAGGAATTTGCTGATACATGATCACAAAGAGAATCCGCTGGCGTTCTGCTTTTTTGAGTTATTGATGCACTGATACGTGTCTATTATGTTGTCTTCCGCGAGAGGAATCCTCCTTCAATCGGCAGAACGCTATCAGAAAACCAGTAGCTTCTGCCTGAGAATAATCTTCCTAGGCACATATTTGGAGGCTGACATGATTCAGAAACAACACGGATAGCGACAGTTGTTTACTGCAAACATGAGAGAAGACACAAGAACTGGTTTGTGTGAATCCCGTTGCAATTGTATGGAGAAACGTGAAAGATTCGTTTTCATCTCGGGTAAATTGCCCAGGATGCTCGCACGGATTGCCCGTAAAATGCGTGAGATACCGCTCTATAAGAAGAAAAATTCGCTAATAAACTTGAAATTGATAGTGTTCGAGTCAGTAATGCTAGTGAAATTACTTTATTGCCCCTTCGGTGAATCAGAGCTAGCTCGCATGCTCGCTCACCATGAATCAACCCGGATTCAATTCCCGGCGACCCAGAAAAAAATTGTGACATTTCACTTTATGCCCTGGTACACATAGTTGTGGAAATTGATAAGCGAACCCTCGTTTTTCTATCCACCATCTATTACTCCAAGTATCATTAACTCTTACTATTACTAATTACGGCTCCACGTGGGTCAACTCGTTGGTAAACCCAGCTATCCGGCCCACTTTATAACAATAGCCCTTCTGTCCACCTCCTACCTCCTATCGCCCCATGTAGATAAGCTTCATTAGCACGCTACATTTCCCTTTAACAACTACTACATAAAAAGTACTTTATTGCTACACTGACTGAGTTCTCACCGGGTTTCAAATAACCTACGTTTTACGTTAATATAATCGTTGTTAAATCTCCATTGATCTCTATTAAAATGGAATATTTTTCGTTGACGAAGAAGGCGAAGAAGAAAATTATGAAATCAATCCACTTGTGTGAACAAAACAAAGAACTTGAACATTAAATAAATCAGAATACGTGCTACTTGAAACCATGGGAAAAAAGAAAGACAGAAATATGCTCACCGAAAATCTACGCAAAGCTAATTTAAGGTATTATTTACCAAAGTAGTCCTAATTAATTAATAAATCATTCTACTGATTTTTTATTATGGATGAGGACGATTGAGCTGGAGAGAATGAGAGTGGAGTATGTCAATGTTTCCCTGATTTGAGATTTTTAAGGGTTTATTAGACTCTGTATAGAAAGATCCCATTACACTGTAAAACAAAACAACTGATTTATGTACTAAAATTTTCCTTCTTTTTTAACATGTAAGCTTTATAAAGCTAATATTCAGATAAACAATTATACGGGGTCTAAATGACTTATACTATAAACCTCAATAGAGCTAACACCATTAAATAAAGATTTTAACTCAGGGACAAAAATCCTCCAGACACGAAACTTGGCAAACAGTTAGGTTTCGGTTGTCACTTTAAAGGGGAAAGAAAATTGGACACTCCAGAGAACCGGAGGACCCCACTGTGGGGCAGGGGGACAAAAGGGGACGCAAAACGGTTTTTTCTAAATATCCCAAAAAATACGCAAGATATCAAAAAAGTTGAAAGAAAACAGTTTTGCTGACAAAATTTGCAACAAATTTGGTCATAAGTAATTTTTTGTCAGACGCACAAAAACCGAGATATGAGCACTTTAAGGCATGTTTGCGGAAATACGAGAAAATTACATTTTTTACAATTTAGACTGATTTTTGTGGAGTAAAAAGCGCCGAATATGGCTATGTAAGTATTTGTACACGTACTACTTTGTAATTGGATGAGAAGTTTTGCATGTGTGTATTTATGCTTTATATATTACTTGTCTTAATCCAAAAATGCACATACAACTATATACGTATGGGGATTAGTCAACATAGAAATGTAAAAGTGCTAAAACAAAACTAGTTTTTTTTAAGTAATTCTTTTTTTCGAATATTTTCTTTAAATTTAACATTTCTGTGCATTTACTGTCTTATATCAATATATCATCTGACACATAAAATGTACTAAAAAATATATTTGCATACTGCTACTGATGTTCCTTGATTTGACAAAGTAGTATTTATTTGACACACCCCTTAAAATTTCACCCTCTTTTAACATCATTTCTTTATAAAAAGCAAAATACATATATTTGCAGTTTAATACAATCAATTTCCAGAAAGATTGAGAGCTGAATTGTCACTCTTTGGTTCTTACTTTTTCATGACGCACCATTTTAAAGTTACTGTGGACATCTGAGAATGTTTTCTTTGCAGTTGTGAGACCATTTATTTTCATATATCTCTCCTTAGAGCTCATCAGGATTTTAGCAATGCTTTTTGTGGTATTCAGGTTTCCTGAACCTTTTTCTAATTTTAACTTTATATAGCGGATCGACGAAACCATTAGTTTCATCGGACTGAGTATTTGAGACTGGCGTACTAGAAAGTAATCTATTTCTTCTTACCATATGGTCAAGTCTTTGTTCAAAAGGCGTAAACCTCTCATCGGTGTTGTAGTCTGGATTCCTATCTACATCGCCGTTTGATTCAACAGAGTTAGATTCACTGGGAAGTTGTAACCATTTATAAGTTTTCCGCTTAGGCCTACTCATTTTTTTGGTTGAATTTTAAAAAAATTTATATTAAATGACACCTGAATTTATAAGCATAACTTTTCACAATAAACATAAATGTTTTTTTATAAATATAAAACCCTATTTTTATTTAAAAAACATCAATCCATAAATATAGGCATAACATCAAAATATCAATAGAAGTATTTTTCTGACTCATCAATTCTAAAAACAAGATTACCTCCTTTCCATATCTCCTTACTGTGACAATGTCAATTATGTAGGACTTCGTACCACCATTAGTATGTAATAAACCAAATTATAGCACTTAGCATCAACGTTTGCATCAACATAAATTCATCGACAGCTTACACCACTCCTATTCTAAACATATTGGCAGTTTTGTTTCGGATGAGAATGATGTGGGGCTCCCAGACGGCAATGGGTGTACCACTGACGTACTTCACCCTCAAACTAAATAGAATAATGCATAAGGATGCTAAATATTGACAACTCATTTTTTTTATTTTCTTGACTTACACCTCTCTGATTCTCACTAGCTCAATTATTTTGTGATTGTAAAACTTGACAATAAATTTAGGCTGTCGTTTTACTCCTTCTTTGACAAGTATCGCATTGTAAATGTAGGTTTCCGCGGCCGGAGTCAGTATGAACTAGTTTGTCCGGGACAAACCGCGTCGTAGTAGATAAAACTACCAACGTTTCGACCATCATGCTGCGGCCTTCTTCAGGACAATGTCAGAGTCGTACATACCTAAGGCAACAACATGATGGCCGAAACGTTGGTAGTTTTATCTACTAAGACGCGGTTTGTCCCGGACAAACAAGTTCATAAGGATTGCATTGTCTTGTTATGCGGCTGTCATTTCCGTTATAACCGTATTTTCCTCAGTTTTTGGTGAATTATTCTTGTAAATGCCCCGTAAGGTATGAAAATCTTAACGTCATTGCGTTCCTATTTCCATTTGCTATGTTTTACTAGGTTTTTTTGCTATGTTAAGCCAGTACTTTTGCCAGAATATCAAAAAACATAAACCCGCCAAAGTTTCTTCATATAAGCCGATAGTAATTTAAAGTCAAATAATTCAAAATTCTGCGCCGTGAGGGTATAAAAATTCATCGCCACTGGATAGAGAATGGTTCAAACTATCACTTAAAACATTTTTGGGGGTTACTTAAGCTTAGTCGCTCTGACGAACATAATACTTTAAGAAATAGTGGAATGACTCAATGTGTGACCGTCCCAATGTGCGCAGTGCAAGCCATCCGTATTCAAGACATTTTTCGGAGCGGGAGTATCAGGATATCTCTTCACGCCTATATCGCAGTCAAATATATACTATTACGTAAATCTGTACAACACCATCTCTCTCTCACCCTCTCAAAAAATGTATTGCGTTTCATTGGCTAGCCAACGTCCCCTCCTCATTGTGTGTATTGTATGAATTTAACGTGGGATTAGCGCTCAAGTAAGTCAAATTATCGAGAAGTATTATTGTTGTTTTATTTTGTTATAATTGTTATGAGTTATAATGACGGAAAAGCATCATTCAATTTCTATCACTTAAAAGTACACTATAATCAATATTGAGGAACTCGCTTGACTCGTTTCAAGAACCCAAGAGTACGTAAAAACTTGGCGGCCGAGCGCAAAGGTTTCGTGATTTGTGCATCACACTTAGGAAAGAGTGAAATATCTCTTTGTCCGGTAACATATAAAGTGATGTTACAAAAAGTCTACGGAAAATTTTCTACAAATCAAAGTAAACTTACATCACTTTCGTGATTTAAAAGTTGGTCACTTTGAAAATAAGAGTTTCCTCCATGAGATGCAATGTATTGCACAATCAATTTTAATAGCAGATTATTTCATTTAAATAGCCTTATTAAGTTAAAATCACAATAATTACAAGTTAATCTGTTTATTTATACAGACTCCAGATACTTTAGTGATTTATCTCTTAGATTGCGGTGAACCTCACCGCCAGGTAACAGATTAATCACGTTACGTCGAATGAAAATGGGAGACGGGACCGGGGATCGAACCCGGGACCTTGAGCTTCGCGCGCTCATGCGCCTACCGACTGCGCCATCCCGTTCGCCACCCGTGCCCGTCTACCATTCTCATTCAACTTGTGAAACCCAAAGACCTCTGAGGTGGCCTCGTAGAGACTAAACTCCTCATCTGAGGCGACTCCCTTAGGAAGTATTTTATTTGGGTAGTATTTTTCCATTTCTGGTTCACAAACATAGAAATCTCTTAGATTGCGGTGAACCTCACCGCCAGGTAACAGATTAATCATGTTACGTCGAATGAAAATGGGAGACGGGACCTACTGTTAAATGTGGAACTGAAAATTTTGGATCCCAGATCAAAATAATATAGATGATATAGGACGTAAGAATTCAAACCCATAAATAAACTACACACACTATATAAATGGCTCCTTATCGTTAGAAATAGGACTTCAAAATTGGTCCCGTCCGATGACTCCCCTGCATTCGAATTTTTGATAAGACAAATAAAAGCATATAAATTCAAATAGTTTGATTGAAGGGCGATGACACAAATATAAGCGAACAAAAATCTTGCAATATGACATAACACTCTCAGAAATGTAAATATAATGTCCAAATTCACATCACTAATAAATCGGTCCAACCAGCTTAGTCTAACCACTGGTTTTCTGAGGTTCCTTTCAGTGTTTTAGGAGCATTTCATTGCTTACGCACAATTTCGAGTGACTTACTTCACAATATTGTTTATCAAGGGCAGAAATATATTTTAACAGGAAAAAAAATCAATGACGAAAACCATGATGATTATGTCTCCGTAATTCACTTCCAAAACTGAGAGTTTCACTTAGATCGGCAGTTACGCCAAAAATGTAATTAAACGCAAATTACTAATTACATTTTAAATTACCGCGTTGCATATTACATTTACTAACTGTATAACTCCACCATTTAAGTCCGTTATTTAATATCCCGAGTCGAAACGTTGAGAATTAGTAAAATACAAAGATCGTCCAAATTTATAATCCTGAGTTATAATTTATTTATTTATCTACTGTACATAAATAACGTAATTATGATTATAATTACTCACATACTTATTCAGGTTTCCAGTCTGTTGTAAAAACGTAAAAATATCCACATAAATCACATGAAACAATATTATTCTGAATGGTACGAGTTTAATGTACTAAAAGTCTAGTTAGTATGGGGTAAATGAGAATAGTACATTTTATTCCATATACTAAACAGTTATATCAGTGCTTAGACAAATCTTCAATATTCATATTTATTATTAACATAATTTCTATTTTTAACCTATTTACACAACGTTTTTCGTATAACTCAGGTTGCTCTAAAAAATAACCTTTTGAAATACAAGTCGCTTTAACAATACAAAATACAAATTCCTTCTCAGTTTGGAGGATTAATTAGATCCACTAAAGAAAATAATGTTTCTATAGCTGCAGATACCCGTAGACTTGTGTTATGCGATTAATATATAAAATAAAGATTAATAGAAGTATTTGAGAACAATATATAAATGACACACGAAATAAACATAAAACTACTCATAGTGAATGTCATTTACCAATTAATTTTTATTCACATTACTTTAATCATATTAAAAACTATTTAAAAGAATTTTAATTACATCTAAATCGAAATATTTTAAAGTAATTAAATATCAATTTCAGTAAGTAAATACTAATAAAAAATTTAAATTATAAGATACAAAACACCATATTAATTTATTTGGGTTAATATACCGCACCAGCCCTGTAGTGAATTGTGCATACTCACGTTTTGAAATTAACTAAAACCGTATGTTAATATACTGTAGAAAAGGTCAGTTCTATTGGATCCGAATCTTTCCTTCTAATAATCGCTTTCACATCAGCTCGAGGTAAGACACTGAATGCGGTATCTTGCACTTAACATTGGAATGCAAAGGTAATAGAATGTAACGCCAGAACCGGCGAAACGTCGATATTATTCCTGAATGTAAGCATTCATTGCAGCCAACTTTGTTTTGAAAACATAAATTGGACTGTCGTACACGTTCAAAAGAAACTTTATCACACTTTCTCCCACATAATTTCAGACACCAGAATTCGCTTGAACTCGTACTCACTGCGCTAACATTGAAGTTTCTCGCTGTCTGTAATAAGCTTACGATCACCCTTCCCCTTCACTGTGCAAATGCTGCTCGCATCTGTTCACATGCGCCAGCAACTATTTTCCACTTTAGAGATATCCCCTACCTCTTCTGCCCCTCCCAGAACGCGAGCACGCGGCTTCTTGCCTCTTGATCTCGATGTACATACGGGTCGAAATGTCATGTCGATAAGCATCGGGGGGGCGAATTACATTTCCGCATTTGCATTGCTCGCCACTCCACCGTCAACTGTTGGCGCAGAACGTAGATACATTCGGAGAACAAAATTAACGCGCTGATTTATATTCTGTCCAAATCAGGGCTCTACTGCTCCGGTGGCTCCGGTGTTAGCGTTCTTGCTCGTCACGAGTCATCCCGGGTTTGCAAGCGAACGAGTCGAGTACAATTCAAACTCTCCAGTAGATTAAAATACTTGAATTTTTTGTATTAAATAAAAAGTGCATTTATTTATTTTATGATTATAAAATGGTTATAGTGTACACTTATGTTCAAATTTACGTACTTAAATGATATATGACGACATATTTGGGGGTACTTTACAGGATGATCCCACATTGGTACGATACCGGGGACAACGGCGCCGATTGCCGTGGGGATTACGAATAAGCAAAATAATTCAAGTTATATAAAGTATTTCAATTTATTGTAGGGTATTCCGGTTTGCAAAGTATATACCGATTGTAACATCCATAAGAATGGCCTATTTTTTATTACGTGCACTGACAGTCACAAACAAAAATACTTAAAATAATGCACCAAAACAAATTCACATCTGATTCTTCAATTCGGTACGTCGATTGCTTACTCATGATTATTTAGATTAAATATTTATTGAATATGATATAACTAAACTGAGTTTTTAGAAGCTTTTCTATGGCACAAAGGAAGATTTCACCTCCACCTGGTACTGGGTTCGGAACAAGTGATATTTGTCCGGACTGATAGCATGTGACTCGTAACTGGCTATGCCGATGGAATCGTTTAATATTTACTTAGGACCAATTATCAAACTCGTATGTATTAAGATGCATAAGTCGTCATCCCCGCTACCGCTAGGGAGTCTCCAGCCGTGGTCCCGTGACCACTGGTCTCCTAGGAAAAGGGAAATGCTTGGGAGAGAGGGTGTGTGTGATCAGCCAAGAATACGACAGCGCATGACGCATCATCTGTAGTTAAATTAACACGGCCTTCAGGAGCACTTGGCCGCTAGTTCAGTGGCCTTGGTAACGAAGCATCGCGGTCAAAGGGATGCTTCTCGCGCCAAAACATCCAGCGAGATGAAAAATCCGTTTGGGAAACGCACGGAATAAACGAGAGGTATGCTAAAGGAAATTAGGAAAAAATATATAGGAGATAAAACTACATATGAAATTATGGAGGAATATGCAAATAGAATATTGAGTGTTAGGAGAGCAATGAAAATAGAAATAGACAAATAGATAACAGATGTAACTTCCTTGTGATGGGGACGTCAGTGTTGCAGTAGCGTTTCCATGAGCAGCTTAGAAGAGGCATAAAAATGGTAAAGAAACCAAAGGAAGGAAAATATGAAAGTAATATAATTAGATAATGGTGTTGTATTCGTTTTTTAACTGAAATTAGAAACAAAGTTATAGTCAACCGAAAAATATTTTTTGGTTGACTATAATGTTACAAACCAAACGTTTGTAAGGAGTTGTTAATTATTATTATTTTTAATTGTTTATTTATTGTTATTAATTATATTCATTGTTATAAACATTTGTATTTGTGTATAATTATGTAGCGTCTTTAAAGACACTTATTCAAAGTAGGCGCTCTTTGAGCTATACGCTCCATGATGAGTAATCGATACCTATCGATACTCTACTTCGATGCAATCGATATACTCGATAGTATCTATACTGTGTAAACTCCATGAACCAGATAATCATGAACGTACCCATTATGTACGCTCCATGAATTACCATTCGTGAACATACCCTACATGTATGTTCCGTGGATCAGCTATATATACAGCTGTATTCTACAACTCATTCTCCAGTTGACTCCACTCCAGTGTCGTGTACTCCAGTAGTATCTACAGTCGTCGTAGACTCTAGTATCCAGTCCATCATCGTGTGTCGTGATGTAAACATTCATATTTATCAGAGTGCGTCGCCATGTATTCGCGTGTTTACTCGTGGTCTAACCAAACTGCAATGTGCAGTGTGTTGCCACATGTTAAAGAGGAAGCACGATGTAGCATTACATTCAAGGCGTAATCATGTCACTCTGAAATATTCATTCTAGTATACATCGTCTATGCTTAGCGTATAGTTACGTCGTAAATGTAATACTTAAACTATTGTACTATTCTCATATAGTGCGATACCATGAAACTTATGGTTTACTTCTAAGCGAATCTTATGGACAGCGATTTCCATAATTGAAGTTATACAATTGTTGTGTTAATGTGCCGTATAGTGCAACGTACGCCGTTAAACAACTACGAGCATAAATGCTCATAATACGTTTTGAGTTTCAGCAGAAGGTTCAACAGGCAACGCTGCTGATTTGGTACGACCTCAGCCTCCAGCCATTAGCAGCAGGGGTTTCGAGTCGGCCATCCAAGCTAATCAACCACTTCGCAGAAGTCCAGGTCGGAAGTAACCGTGACAGCGAAGTCAAGGCTATTCTAAGCCATCTACTAAGTATACTTTCTCGTATTCACGAGACTACCGCATTATGATCGCTAGATCTTATGCAAATTATTCCTCGTAAGTGGGGACCACATCGGGAAACCTTCCCGATGGATTAAAATCCTGCATCCATTTAAGGTTATATATTAACCAATTCTATTATGTACAAGCAGGTACTTTGTAACTTATCAATTCGTTGATATCGGGGGGTTGTTCTTGAAAACTCAAGAACGGTGGGGTTTTTTGTATGTGGGGATTGAAAGATCACACTTCAAATTTGTTAATGTCACTAGTAATTCTGTATTAATGGGGAAATGGGTTATAAGGGGATTTTCATATGAACAAAGGTTCGTATATATGTAATCATTCAAAACTCTGTTGAACTTGTTATTCACAGAGAATTGGTCGCCCACAACGACCAATATCAATTTTGCTATTTATCATGTCAAATTAGTCATGCAGCTTTTGTAGATATAAGGAAATGTATATGTAATCTTTGTAATATAATAAATGTGAATTTGTTTGAACCGAAGCGTGTCTGCAAAAAGAATCCTAACATTCAATAATCTCCCCCGCTTGTTGAAACACACAAGCTCCCTTTGTATATTAGTTATGGTTTACGTCGAATGGTTATTCGTTTGTAACATATAACTTCGTAATGAAAATAATATTGTTGTAAATCAGACATAAATAATATCACAAAGATCCTGGTAATAGCTTATAGCTGAGGAACAGGGTTTTACTAGTTTAAATAAAATTGTTAAAAAATGTAAACGGAACATAGAGCAACTAAGGGAGAGTAAGAGACATACAAAAAGAGGTGACGCTATTAGGGATTTCGATTTCGGGCACAAGCGGACTGGGTTAAGATTCTATGGATAAATGTCGGTCTGAAACATCGCGTACACAGTCTACGTCATAAAACACAAATAAAGAGAAGAACGGTTTGTACATACATGTATACTTCGTTAATGCTTGTANATCCATATGATCCAATATACCCAAGTTAGACCTAATACAGACGAAACACTCCCCATTTTATATTTAAAATAGGGAGGCTCCCGAACTGCCACTACAGATAGGGAGGGTTGACTACTCCTATGTTAACCGAAGAGAAGAGTTCCTACGCTGCAAAATTCTGCTCCACATCCCCCCTTAAAAGTACTTGCACGTACACAGTGGTGGATCTAGACCGTCGTTAAGGGTGGGAGCTATCTAACCGGGGCGGGATCTGGGGAACATTTGTTTTAAACTCATGGTTTTACAACACAAATTTTATAAATATTATCTTTTAAATAAAATACAACTCCTCAGATAGATAATTAACAATATTAAATAATAACCAAATGTATTAATAGTCTGAAGTGGCAAAGTATGCCTTTATCTGTTGAGAGTTCAAGTCCAATGGGGGGGGGGGTGACTAGCCCCCTTAACCTCCCATCCTCCCCATGGATCCGACACTGCTCTCAGCATACTGCCGTTCCCTCGCTCAGCAAAACTGTGTGAAGGTTTTTGCTGGGGTTTTCCACTCTCATTCTAGACCAACGCGAATGCGGTACCATGTTCCCCGGTAACCCGACACCTCTCCTTCCCAATTCCTTCACTCAAAGCATGATTAGATGGAAAAGATGGAATTGTGGCAAGCACTTTGCTATAAATCAGATAAATGGGCTACTGACAATATAGGCTGGCTACAATTTGTATATATACTTCATTCATGCTTATTGTCATAAATAAACAAATAAAGCAATAAGTAAATTAAATTTATTTAAACACGATATATTGAATAAATATTATGTTCAAACTATTTGCTACCAAAAACCAAGTTTTATAATTAAATTTCAAACTCGAACACTTTTTAATAAGCACAGTTCCAAATAAAATACGATAGAATTGTCCTTGACGGCTCTATGGCAAACAGATCACGCAATTCTTTGTACAAGATACTGAGAAGACGCTACGACAGCATTTTGAATACTGTATAAGTAAAAAGGAACGCATAAGAAACCAACTAAGCTGTCATAATTAATCTTTATTATTTTCAATTCCATTCCCTGCTTCTAAGACTTATGAAAAATGTAAGTTCACAAACTATTGTGTTTCACGTGGACATAAGAATATCATTAGATGCTAGGATTGTGTTATACAATAAATTACCCATTATTTAATTGTTCTCTCCATTATCCCTCAAATTACGTCGGGCGCAACGGATATCGGCACTCTTATTTCCAGTCGTGAGCGTACACATTACTTTTAGAGTCAGTTGAATTATATAAATATTTTTTATCATTATAATAATCATAAATATAATTTATCAGAACAGATCTAATTTTGCTCCCATTCTAGGTACGAGCATATTAATTCTGTTGTCCCGCTTACATACAAATTGACGGCGAGAATTCTGAAAGTCACTTTGAATCTGCGATCCCAAAATAATTATTTCCATTGTTTCTCTATATTATTAATATAATAATTGGGATAAAATAGCGATGCAAGTTGTCATCAACCACCATAAATAATCACAAAACGGTATGAGAATGAACAGGGAATACTTCCAAATAATTTTCTTTCGGAAGCAGCAATGAATAATGTATACACTAATGACGTGTTTATCACGTTCTTGATTAAGAAATGTTATGTCCGCACATTAGGGTAGCAGGGATTAAAATCTCGCTGAAGTATTAACAGATTTTGATTCATACCTCAGAGTTCAGATATTCCCAGACCTACTCAGCCTGTTATCTATGAGTGCCGGGTTTATCATTGGGATGTGATACTGGCATGATACTGATTCTCCTTGTACCCTTCCCCTAAGGAATGTTAAACTGCATATATAGATATTTGAATATATAGATATTTTACAGAGTGGTTGACACGCTAGGACAATGAATAATATTAGACCTAGAATGTGTTAGGTTCGTGCACAGGACTCCTTCTAAGGCAGGGGTGGGATTTTAATA
>NNCF01127265.1:438320-469157 GCA_002313205.1 Laupala kohalensis | reverse complement strand
GAATAGAGTGCTGAAGTAAGTCTTAACTTGCCTGGCCCAATCTGCACCTCTTGAATGATTCGAATACATTTGAAAGGGCGGGGTTTGGCCCATTTAATGTCGTTAAATACACAAATCTTTTCTTCACCAAGAAAAACACAGCTTTCATAAAATTGGTTTAATTGAATAATCAAAAATTACATTATTATCTACCCTACTCATGCACATTGTTCTCCGACATGTACCCCAAAATCACACGCTTACTAACCGTACCACTTGGTTCAACAATAAAATGTTGCTTAACAGTTCCAACATGACATTACTCTGGACATAACTCTTTTACAAATATTAATTAATAACAATACTGCTTGTCTCTAATGATTGTCATTCATTACACATAGACAAATTTCACAAACGTTTTTGTCATCGTAGCACACGCTCGATTTAGTTCATTTACCACTTGCCACTCTAGCGAAGATACAGGGCGCAGCCAGTCATGCTAATTACCTTTCCCATTGACATTGGAGCTCGACCACCAGTCATCAAAACAGCAAGGGCATGCCGTGTCCCTCGGAGATCAATGACCCAGATACCACTAGGACCTTCGCTTCTCCGTCCAGCAGATGCCGGTCGCTTACGTTGATACTAAGACCAGTCGACCCTTGGCGTAGTCTCTCGAAAAACAATTTAAAGTTGTTCCAGATCAACTTGATGTCACGTTATTGGCGTAACTCATAATGAGAACTACTGCCGAATTCAGATGACGATCAAAATGAAACAATTAATTGATGATCATTTAATCATTAGTTAAGAAAAATCGAGTTCATCATCGTACTTCGTTAATGATAAACTTCGTCGTTGTTCTAAGTCAGACTAGATTCTCAGAATAATCTAATCCAACTGATCTCCGGTCGCGTAATGATCTGATGATAATCTGAGTAATATATAAAGATGCTATCTGAATGATAAAAGATCTCTCAATAATGATGTTCTCAATGATAATCTAACAATAATAACCTCAATAATCCTAATGATCTCGAGCGCCCCTGCGCACTACATTAAATAGCAATCTCCCCACTAGATTCCCAAAAATTTGGTAAGAAAGACCACACCCTTCTTGACGTCACACCCTATTTTAGCCAATAATTAATTTTTACACTCCACGTGGAGAAATTTTGGTTGGCCAAGTCATAATGACGTTTGTTCATTCTATTTTCCATAACGTCACGGCGCCATCCCGTGGCCTTCGTCTCTTCGCTGGTTATATTTAACATACGACAGCTGCCCTTGTCTCTCTTTGTCCTAATCAACAACGTCCTTGTCCCCTCGTCATGGACATTTCTTTATCCTCTTAAAAAAACCCTGCCCATCCTTCTCCGCGAATGTTTTCTTGTCCCCTTGTTAGTACTGCCTATCGTCAGTCATTTCCATTGTCCACTGTCATGTCCTATGTCAATCGAAATTATTCCTAATCTATTCCTTCGTCTTCGCCGTTTTCTTTCTATAACTTTGATTGGGGTTCTGGGTTTTGTCTCGAAAATAACCCTAACCATCCCCACCCCCCGAATTTCTATAGTATCCTTCCTCTAGCTTTTGTGAAGTACATGTCAATCATGTATCTATTCAATTTTCTTTTCTTTAACTTTTGCTCCATGCGAGCTATTGCGTAGGATGTCCCTGCCCTCGGCTGATACTTCTATGATGTTATACAAAAGGAACCTTTGAGTCTGCAGCCCCACGCCCCAGTCTTACAACTGCGTCCCTTCAAAACCCAACATCCTCGGGTGCGAAATTGCTTATTATCCTTTCCTTTTTAATATGTTTCTGAATAAGTCTCAATTAAAAGTAATGAATTAATTATTCATTACAATAGCTAGGAAGACAAATCTACAGTAACTTGGGCAGGGTGTGACTTCGGTTGGGCACAACCTGGCACAAAAATCATGTAAGATGATTATCATTTAACGAGGCAGGTTGTACCCTTCCGAAGCCACTAACAAGACCTGCAGCACGTGAATAATTTCGTACACAACCTGTTCATGACGGGGGATATTTTCCTCTACGGCCTTAAAACGAAGTTTCGTTTGTTTGTTTCTTTTAAATCGAGAATCCACCTTCCCTGGTAATGGAACCTTCTAATATACACTAGAAAATCAATTTTAAGAGTTCATGCTCGAACCTCAGAGTTGGGTATGAATAAATAATAAATAAATAAATTTATTGTCAAAAAACAGTACAAACTGCGTATGACCACGTGGAGGAAAAAAAACTAATTTACTCTCCGGAAGCAAGCAAGGGACCATCCCATCAATTCCGATCAAGGGCCCTAATGAAGAGGCGGATTCAAAAAATTCAGCAAAAATTCCTAGATAAGATAAAAAGTTAGCTGCGAGTTATAATGAACATGTAGCCTGTTGTTATGAGCGTTTCATCGGTGTATCCGTGGAAGGCAATGGGAAACCATCACTAGTTGAATCTAAACATTTTAATCACCCCTGTCTACATTACTTCCTAGAATTAACACACTCCATTGTCATCATTCATTCATCAGCCGTCTCTGGGACGTGGGCGTCAAGAATGCCATCCGACACCCTTGTAATTTCCTCGCCATATCAAAAAGAGGTATATCATATCATCTTCATCTCCAATCCCTACAGAGAAGGGAAAAGGAGTTTAGGTTCACACACTACCAGAAATGAATATAAGAGAAATGCAACGACTAAATTTGAAATCCCCTTCCGTAAAGTTTTTTGGTAATAATTGGGGTAATTTTCCTTCTCGGTCTTTCGCCACTAGGCAAAGTTTCCGAGACACTTATGTAGTCAAAGGAAACCATTCGAATAGGTCTGTTTATGTTTTGCTTAAAATGTGTTAAGACAAGTAATTCAACAAGTTTCCATACATCTTTTTCACAAAAATAGCTGCTACTGAGGTGGACACCTCAACGCAATGAGGCAAATTTTTGAAAAAAATTCGACAAAAACTGAAATACGCAATACCAAAATCAACGGAAGCTGAGGTATTATTGAAGTATGCGGATGAATACGTTTATATGTGGAGAGTAGTTTCCTGAGCCTGGCATTACTTCCACTTACTTGTGCCTGGCTCCTTCCTTTCTCTTTCCTGACCTTCCTTGGTCACCTCTTGTTCTTTTCGATCCCGACGCTATTAGGGCTAGGGTATCTTTCATTTTCCTCTTCTTTTTTTTTTGTTTTAAGTAAAGTCTTGAGATATGTTGGGATTTGAGTTGTAATTCAGGAGGGTTTTTAGTGGGTATGGTTGAGTCATTCGGCGAGTCCCACACGCGGGGAGAGTCATGTTGCTGTCCTTAGTGAGTAACTGCATTTTCCCTACCGGTACAAGTTTTTATGGCTCTAATGACCTCGATGTTGACGAACCCTAAAGCCCCACAAAAAATGGAGTTTCCTAATTAAAATGAAGATATTAACATTACGACGGTGTGCGTTTCAAAGGTCTTATGAAAAGAGCCTAGAGTCCACAAAACTATTAGAATAGCCCACGGAGTGTTACCCAAACGCAAAAGTAAACACCTACAAATGACGTTGATACGCTGGTGCTCTCTAAGTCCTCCTTAAAGACGCTGGATCTAACTCGCTAGCAAGTTGGCTTCTGAGCGAGTGGGAAGTTTCCTGTGTCACTGTCACTTGTTGATTACTCGCTTCTAAACTCGATGGCTTGTAGCTAGTAAATTCGCTCAGTGTCATTGGGCCTTTATACTCGAGGCACACCCGTCATGCTGCTTCACAAGACTTCTTCAGGAACACTTGGGCCACATTGAGAAATTACTCGGGGCATACTCCGTCAAGACGTTTACTTTCGCATTTGGAAACACACTTCATAAGGGAGTCTGTAGAGACGGGCAGGTCCGGATGGAGGTCCGTGGACCCGTATCCGCTCCGGAGTGGATGGATGTAACTCCGATTGCGAGTCGGACACGTATCCTTCGGAACTGGAACGAGATATGGGTCCGCGGAGTGATAGGAACCAGACGTGTACGAGTGGGTCCGTGCGTCCGGAGCTGTATGGAGTGGATGTCGGACGCGTATCCTTCGAAAAAGGATGTGTCTGCGGAGTGAAGGGAAAGAGAGCGAGAGTGAGGAACGGTCGGAGTTGGATGGATTGGATGTTATGATGGGTTATATTATCATATATTATGGAATAATAATATTATTGTTATTTTGATGTGTAATTGTTATAATTAATATTATTGTTTCAAATTGCATTCCTGAAAACATGATTATTTATACGGAAGGATTCTCTTCATATTTTAAATATATTAGAATGTGTAGCAAACTTATTTGTTTTGTAAATAAATATTAAGAAATATTTATAGTTTTGTTTTATATCAGCATCCAGGGGTTATGATTCCATTACCTTTTTAAAGAATAATTCAATTCCATGTTATTCTGTAAGTAGTTTCAAAGCGGACACGCATATGCGGAGCTCGATGTATATATACACGCGCGGGTTGTCTGGAGGGGAAAACGATGAGTTCTGTCTCTCTCGAACATTGCCTTAGGTGAGGGTACTCTGACTGCTGCTCTCAAGTCGTTGCACAGTAACACCTTACACTCCCCTCCATCGGATGTGCGAAGGAAAGGGCGAAATCTCTCAGTATCTTTTGTCTCATTATCACGGACAACCTGCAGCAGAAACGGTTGCCACTATTTATATTTAACTCTATGGTACATCCGGACTTGTCTCCTTAAAAACCTGGGACCCACCCAGTAGTCTGCAAATGAAGGATTGTGACAGGGCACTCTCTAGCGGATAGACCGCTCTCTATTGAGGAAACATGTAACTACTTGCTGCACTTCAGGCGGCAGTTTTGAATTTTCATGTAGTGAGCAAGAAAATTATTTTCATTTTCTAGTAATTAGGTTCCAGCGCAATCTGGGAGGTAATTTACGAATTGGAACACATACCCTACAGAAATATTGAAAGTGTTCATTAACTGTCATAAATTTTCGAATGGTCCGAACAAACAGATAATCTGAACAGGTGTGCCTCAATGAGCATTTATTGGGGTTCTAATGTAAATCATTTCAATATATTTCACCCACAGCTCAATTTTAAAAGAGTAATATCCAATTATAGTCAGCCACACACACTACTTCCATTTTCTTACACAAAGTATTTCAGGACAATGAAACTGATCCTCTTGCGGTCTCCTCAAGGTTTATTAATGTTTTAAGTAGATTTATTTCCAAAACTTTGACAAGAAGTCATTTAAATTTATGAGTTCATTGGAAAATGAGGAAACTGATGGAATTAAACTCACTTCAGACATTTTTTGTTCCAATATTGCATGCAATGTGTGATGCGTCTCCAAAGATGGAAATTTTCAATGTTTCATCGCGTGAAAAGTTGTCTATTATTATAAAAAGAAAAATTATATAATAAAATAGTCAAAAGGAGGTTAAAGAACCCGATTGTCAAAAAATTGTAAATGCACAACATCAAGTGAAGAGGCAGCACAACCCATATTATGGAACACTGTTACAACAAGGGCTACAATAGCACTATTGAATTACCTTCATGGATGTTAGAATTACTGTTTGAAGCCAGAGCACCATAGACAATAAAAACTAATTTTGGCTTTTAAATTCATACAAAGGAGTGAGCAAAATTAATCTCAAATTCAGCTTCATTAACTGGTGTAATCCATTACTCTAAAAGTTAACTGTTAAAAGTTAGCTAAATATCTTAAATGTTAAAAAAGTAAAAAATAATAATTGTGGAAAAAGCAGTTACAAACTGCTTATGACCACTTTGAGGACAAACTAATTTACTCCCCAGAAGCAAGCAAGGGACCATCACATCAATTCCGATCAAGGACCCCAAGGCAGAGGTAGATATAACACTTTAGCACACTCCTAAGATAAGAATAAAAATAGCTAAGTGCTATAATATCAACAGAATACCAACAAATTTGTAATTAATACAACCCAAAAAGGGTCAAGCATTTTAGTCAAATGCACAATAGTTCATTTTAACTTATTGTAGGTAGACTAGCCTGCGTAGAGAATGTACATAAGTTATATTTTTTGTGTATATTGTATTTGAAATCAGAAGGCAATATGTTCTTCAATCAAGATCACCTTGCATGAGGTGTATTTTGTCTATGAACATTTTCATCTCGAGGGGTAATGTTTACTACACAGAATATATTTTTCAGTGAAAACTGAATGCACTGAACGCAAATACATCAAGATCGTCAACTCAATAACATTTTTTTCTATTTAATTTCGTTCATTCTGTAGATTCTAAATTCAAGGTCTGTCGGCAAATCAAGGGGTGGCAACAGACAGAGGGAGAGGGCTGCATCAAGCCGCTAAACAACTTATCTTTTTATTTTTTGTATAGCATTCGTAAATGGAATCCCTGAATCCCAACGTCAACTTAATGACTGTTGGCTGACTACCCAATATGCCCTTGATGACTGTCGGTTTTCAATTTCAGGTCCTTCCTACTATACATAGGGTGGGAATCTCTGACCATACCGAGGTCTAGAGCCCTAGACACTCACTGAGGCAAAAACCTACGATGTCAGAGTAATTACCAAGGAAATAATTATGGGAAAGGACGAGCATTCCTCATGGCCTTGAGCAATAACAAATCGTACATTCAGGCAATGCAAGATAAGATAAATTTCTAACCAGGTGCACTATGCCACCCAGCATAGAAATCTTACTCTTATTACAAGAGCAACAATTTTAAGTTTAAATTAGCTATCTCTTAAACTTATGGTGGGATTTTGCAGAGACTTGACATATAGGAGTATTGTAATATCAGGAATCAAATAGAATAGAATAAGTGACAATATTGTGAAAGTTCGTTTTACAAAATAATTTTTGTAAAACCGTTCTAACTTTGCACTTGGGGTTTTAACAACATTACAACGCTGCACCGTCCTGGTCTCCCTTCACCCATCCTTCGAAGGCCAATATTTCTGTCAACCCCCAAATAAAGTAACTTCTGGGGATGGTCGAGGAAGTCAGTGAAGTCTTCAAATAATTTTTACTGCCCTGGGTGGGCAGCAGCCATCCATGTCAAATCGTTTGGCATGTGCTTCAAGCAAAAGTCGCCAACTTGACCTTTGAAAATCTCAATGTTTAGAACTGAGTCAGCCCATGGGGTCGTATAATATCAGAGTGTCTACAGTCTGTCAACCAAGAAAATCCCCAAGCTATCTTTCGGAAATGGTGGGTCAGTCAGTTTTGCACTAAATCGAAAACATTTACTGCATGACATAAGTATTGTGTTGCAAAGATATATTTATGTGCTGTTGACCCTTGGGTCTGAGATACACCTACTGGGCACCCGGCGCTCACTTACAGGCTGTGACATTTTACTGTTCTGGGGAATGTTTCACACTAAAGCAATGCGCAACACTAGCTACCGATGACTATGAAATAATAAATGACACATTTCCCAGCAATGTGGGAGTCTCTCTGTGACACCTGGATAGTCATCGGTATTGGTATTACGTACAAGAAATAATAATTTATTTATAAAAACAATCAGTATCAGTGTAGGGGTTGGCGATCCCATCGCCCAGTAGTCTTTGACTGTTGCAGTCAGCTCTCCAGAGCTCTACTCCTACTCTTACTTGCTTCTGGAGCTTTCTTTTCTAGAGTGGCATTTCATTAATTGACTTAGCATTGTGCCATTATCTGTCCATTATTTTTGTTTCTCTCATTCTTCTCAAGTCCCTACACTATTAGAAGATTAGAGGGCTAGGGGTATCATTTTATTCTGTTCTTATTTCTTCCATTTACTATAGGCAGGCTTGCCACGGTTATGGCGAAGACCTCAATGACAGCAAAAGCAGAGAAGATGGACTTTGGTATGGCGGAGCTGGCAAAGGTTAAGTGAGCAAAGGGCACAATGGTTTCACATGTTAGTGGCAGTACCCCAACAGCGTCTGTTACACACGCTAGTGGCAGCTGGTTTAATAACTCCTCTGTGGTTAACAACCGTAGTTGTTAATCGGAACTTGCTCCACTTAAGGTTAATTACCTTCGAAAGTCAAATATGGAAAGGTCCTTTACGAAAAAAATTCCACCATTCTCTCTAAAAAGAGAGCAGGAGAAGGATACATCGGATTCAGAGGGTAGCCACCTAGAAGGTAGCTACAAGTAAGAGTGTTTGCAATCACCCAAACATTCACAAACATAAGAACACGATCAAACATAACCAAATCAACTATATCACAACACACAATATTACTTCTCTAATAAAAACTGGAAAACTCAAGAGCTCTACAGATATATTAAGAAAACAAAACATTTTAATAGTCGGACTACAGGAGATGAGAAATACAACAGAAGAACCTTTCAAATCTCAAGGATACAGGATTAACAATGAAAAACCTGGATAAAGGGTCATGAAACATTGTCCCCAATTTGGAGCAGGGTTTATAGTAAATACAAATATAATAGATTTTATAATTGACTTTAAAGCTATCTCACCAAGAATAGCAACTTTGACCTTTAAAACCATAAACAAAATTTATACCATCATAAACATCCATGCCCCTACTAATAAAAATAATTTTTTAACAAAGACCAGAGAAGAAGTGGAAAAATTTTGGGATCTCCTTGAGCAGACAATAAACAAAGTGAATAAAAACAACATTAAGATCTAATTAGGAGACTTCAACGACCAACTGGGAAAAGAAAAGAAATATCGAGATATAATTGGGAAATAGACTCCACAGAAATATACAAACAGTAATGGCCAAGGACTTGTTGAACTTTGTAGAGACAGCATAACTTCATCTCCAAATCCAAATTCTTCAAAAGGAGACCAAACAAACTTAAAACTTGGAAACATCCTGAGGAGAAAAGGGAAATGGCAGCTGGATCATGTATGGACAAATCGTTTCACAGAGAAAGTCACGTTAATGAACAAAGAGGAATAGATACGGATTCAGATCACTATTTAGTCAAAATCAAAATTAAATTCACACCACTAAAAAAGAAGTCAAAAACCGACAAAGAAAAGAGGAATTATGAAACCATATCAGTTAACCAGGAATTAAAAGTATAAAGAAATCACACAAACCATAAAATTAACAGATAATTCAGAAAAACTGATACCAATTCTGAAACAAGCTGAAAACCTGGCTCCTTCAAATCCATGTAAGAGACTTGCCTGGTGGACTTCAGAATGTGATAAAATACATGAAGAAAGGCACCAAGCATGGTTAAAATTTCAAACTGAAGAAAATGCCATCAACCTCAAATACATTAGAAAAAATTCACCCAAATTACCAGGAGCAATCTCAGAAATACCTAATCAACTCAATAGAAAAAAACTACCACAAGACCAATTCTACAGACTATTACAAAACCTTTGGAAGACGACTACAAAAATACATTAACTCTACGTTCATTCAGAAAAATGAGGGTGGAGAAATGGCACACAATAATAAAGAAAATGCTGAAATCATGGCAGAGGCATTGGATAAACTTTTGAACTGCGAAGAACCTCAGAAACTTTTAAATATTAACACAAATATCCCAATAAAGACCAAACCTGACAACATAAATCCCCCAACAGCACAGGAGGTGGAAGCAGCACTCAAGTACTTGAAAAACTACAAAGCATGTGGAGAAGACCAGGTTTTCGCAGAAGTGTGGACATATGCTGGCAGTACAGTTTGGACCTCCTTATCACATTTGGATAAAGGAAACATTCCCCAAACATTGGACCACAGCTGTAATCCACCCACTCCACGAAAAAGGAGATAAGAGTAGTCCGGATAATTACAAAGGTATATCTCTTTTGGACACTACATATAAAATTTTATCCAAAATCCTATACAGTAGAATTAAAGAACTAGAGCAAGAACTTGGTGAATATCAGGGAGGTTTAAGACCGTGGAGAAGCTGGGCAGAAAAGATCATGACTTTGAAATTAGTAATGGCATACTACAGGAAACGAAATAAGCCTTTAAACCTTTGGACTTCAAGAAGGCACATGACTGTATCCATAGACCTTCAATGTTGAAAATTTTAAGAAATTCGGACAGCAACCAAAACGATAGAGCTGATATTAACCAACACACAATCCAAAGACAATATAAGTTTAAACTGTCTGGAATTTGCTGATGACCTTGCTCTCCTGACTAATAACGTTCAAGAAACTCAACAACAGGTTAAGTCAATACAGGAAATAGACCAGAAAATAAGCCACAGAATATCCTATGAAAAAACAGAAATCATGTTAACTCACCTTCCACTTGTAAATAAAATCACAATAGAAGAACAGCAAATCAAAATTGTAGACGAATTTAAATATTTAAGAGAAATCATAACATATAATCTCACCAAGAAGCTGACATAGCATAATAGAACAAACAAATTAATTAAAGCATAATATACCACCAAGAACACACATAACACAAAATGTGTCTACAAAATTAAAGCACTACAAAACAGTTACACAACCAAAAATAACATATGCAAGTAAACCATTTTTAAAACAACTAACACTGCAGAAATAGACAGAGTACCAAAGATTGATAGAAGAATAGTCACAACATGCATAAACAAAATATATCAAGCAAACGGACACTGGAGACTAGCTTCCAACGAAACTGTTTACATGGTAATGGAGTCAGTAATGGGGACAATCAGGAAAAAAAGCATTTCATTCCTTGGACATCTAATCAGAATGCCAGAAGACACAATCATCAGGAGAATAATAGAAAAATTATGGAACAGCAAGGGCAGTATTAGATAGATTATGGAAATCAAGGAGGATACAAGGGAACTACAAATTACAATAGAGGATTTAAAGAACAAAATCAAGGGGCTCAAAGACAAAAAAACAGGACTACAAACGAGGATCAACAAACAGACAATGGGAAGGGTGATTTCAGACCAAGAAAGTAAGTTAAGATCAGAGAGAATGAAGAACTACTGGGCTATCAGGAAACAAAAGAATGCTTTGAATAAAATTGACTAAAGGGGTCCAATGAAGGCCGCAAAATATAAATAAATAAAATAATCAGTAAATCATTCATTAAAATAATAATTCATTCATTAAAAATTTACATGAAAATATTTTTATATTGACTAAATGCAAGAGTTGCTCTGTCCCTTAATACTAAAAGTAAAACAAAAACAAATATATAATTTAAAAAAAATATATTTTAAACATAAATTTCATTAAATTAATGTCAAATTACTTATGAAAAAAGAGTCTAAAAATTCATTTATGTAAAGTGTACTATTTTTATAATGAAATTAATTATTTTTATAATGAATAAATCTGAACCTAGTTCGGTCTCCTGTATTAACTTAAAAGAATGTTTTAACTTATTAAAAATTAACTTAAAAATCAAACAAAATTATAACTTTGTTAATTAACAATTAATTGATTAATGTTTTTCTGCCCAGCTATGATTAATAAGCAATCATTGAATTAATTGAAAATAATTTAATTTAACTAACTTCCAAACAGTAATTAAAATATTGCGAAGATAAATATTTTCAAAATAATTTTTGATGAAATTTCGTCAGATGAAATATTTAATTTAAAATAAACTGCAAAACTGAACCGTGTGTCCAGTCCAAATAATATTTTCAGTGACAATTTATATTTTTTGCAAATGAGTAATAATCATTCAAACCTTTTCCATTCAACAACAATCATTAAAAATGTTTTATTTAGAGAAAGAAGTGTTCAATAAATGAAATATCACATATACATTTCATAGATCATCTTGAATGGAATCTAGGAGCAGCAGCATCATTACTGCTATTGTCGACATATCTCAAATTTTGTGCTGTATCAATACAGACAGTTTACACAAAATTTTAGGAATAATTGCCAGAATTGATATAAGAGTGTATTTGTAAAAATGTTCAGAATATTTTATGAATAATTTCAAGAATTTACATAAGTGGGAGTATGTTAAAAAAGTGTTCTTTTAAAATGTATTGAGAGTAAAACCTGTTTATATTCTGCAGTTATTATAACAATCATTCAACTATTTTGCTTTTATTCTAGTAGGGCGCATGTTGTAATTTTATTTTCAGGTGCAAAACAGCTTAAACCACAGACGGCATAGACTATTAGAATCACTGGATGCAATCTTGTGGCATTGTATTGAGTGAGTTTTAGTCAGCATTAGAAGATGAAAGAGAGAACTCCCAAAATACATTCTAAAAATACCCCTTGAGGACTTACTTGTGTGTTATAATACAATTTTAAGTATAATTAAAGGTGAATTTTTTTCAGAATAGAAACATTTAATTAATACAGAATTATATACTTGAAAACTGATTTATAAAAAATCTTAGCTAAATGAGTCACTAAAATTTTAAAAGCATTCCATAATAAAAAACGCTTGAGTAGTTTGAAATACATAGTTATCAAAACACACAACACGTTCAAAAGCCATTCTTTTCAATATCGGCATTAAAAGCATTATTTATTGTAAGAAACCTGAATTTATTGCAAAATTAAAAGAAAATAATCACAACCTAACGTAAGTACTTGGAAACAGTTCTCAAAACATTTTTATCATTAATTAGTTGTAAGAAAAAAGAAATAAGTGATAAAATATTAATACATGTGCAATATCAACATTTTTCATCAGTATCCAATAACAATATTATATAAAATTCACAATACCAGGGATAATACTTGCTTAAATACACTGATTCAAAAGTCACTACAGTGGTTCACTTTTTTACATACTATTAGTAATGAGAGTAAGGAATAAAATACACGAAAATGTCAAACACTCAAAGATAGAATTAACTTAATTGTGTAGCATAATCTATTTACATTAAATACCCCCATATTCTTCATATTGTTATAAAACTACATCAGAATGTTTTGTACAAGAAAAAAAAAGTCTCATGTAAACAACCCATAACATATAAAATATTACATTTGATAAATACACTGACAATTAATTCACAAGAAGTATTATGATTCTACATTATAAAATGAAAATTCAACTTCCCATGGCACAACCTGTGCAATAAGATTCAGGTCTCATTTTCTTCATCTACTTGAAATGAGAGGCACTTGACGATGCGGTTGGTGATTTTCTTTCTCAGTTTGATGCAGCAACTGAAATTAAAAAACCAACACTATTTATCACTGAATATTTTTTCAGAACTAACTTATAGAAAGAAATTGAAGAAATGCAAAGAAATGATATAGAAAGGCAGGATATAATAATTGATACATTATTGAAAAAACATTCTACGGCTGTAATAGAATAGAATATCTATTGGGTTCGGCTCAGACCATCAGGTCTGCTGTTCCACCAAACCATGTACAGGAAATGCACATACAAAAGAAAAAAACACAAATTACAGTAATAATTTAAATTACAATAATAGTGCAAATTGAAAATAATTAATGGAGTACAAAATTAATTAGAATTACAATAATAATTTTATTTTTTCAAAAATTATTGAAATTAAAAGAATAATTAAAATTTAAAATGATCAATAAATTACAAAATTAATTAAATTTACCATAATAATTGAAATTACGATAATAAATAAACTACAAAAATAATTAGAATTTAGAAAATAAAGTTACAATAGTAATTGAAATTGAATATAATAAAAAAAAATAAAAAATAAAAAAAAAATAGAATTACATGAAGTTGAAATAACAATCGAAGTTAGAGAACTGAAGTTATTTAAACAATGTGAAAAATAAATTTTACTTAAAATGTACATATTTTCTCTTACATTCTAAATATAATTTAAAATATGTGTCACAATCTAATGGAAAATATGTTGTTTCACCTATTTCATTTATAAATTAATATCATATTTTACTATGTAAACTTACAATAGTTTACTGGCATTCAAGAGATATGAATGTATTCTTGCTTTAAACTGGTTGAGAGAAGAGCAGCTCCTAATATCATCTGGAAGTTTGTTCCATTCCCTAATCACAGTCAGTGTAAATGAATTGTGAGCATAGTTGGTTTTGTGTCATGGCATCTTTAATAGATGAGGTCCTTTCAGTCTGAATGTTGTGAGAAAATTAAATTTATTTGTCAAGTATTGTGGTGTTTTAAAAAGAATTATTTTGAATAATAGATTGAGGCAATGTTCCTTGCATTGGCTGTGGAGACGTAGTAGTTCATTTTCATGGTAATGTATGGATACGTGATCAAATATTCTGAGATCATAAATATACCGTACACAAGTATTTTGCATTAACTGAAGTGTAGCCGCTTGTTTGCAGTTTACGTCACATCACAATAATCAAAATGAGGATAGATGAGTGATTTAACCAGAAGACATTTAATGTTTGTAAGTAAATACTTGCTTAGCATTTATTTCAACATGTGCAAAATAAATGCATTTCAACAAGTGGAATTTCGAAAATATTTTATTTTTAATGGAGATTATATGAGTGTCCCAACTTAAGGTGGTGTTCATTTTTACGCCAAGGTTTGTGACTTCTGTTCACCAAGGAATGCATGCATTGTTGAGCATTAAAGATGCTATTGGTGTGTTACTAAGTAATTTTTGATTTCTAATGGAACTGATTATGATTGCTTGTGATTTGTTTACGTTCAAACGGAATCAATTATATTTCGACCACTTGGCAACGGCAAATAAGTCACTATTAATTTTTCTAATAAGGCTGTCTATTTCGGATGTTCTCCCTCTGATATACATTTGGAAGTCATCTGCATAAATATTATATGAGCAATGTCTGAGTGAATTTGGTACACTATTAATATAGATAATGAACAATAGAGGTTCGAGACATGCTCCTTGTGGGACGCCACGGGTCACATACTGAAATTCAGAAATTTGCATATTTTCATGAACTTTCTGTCGTCTATATGAATGATAATTTCTAATCCAATTCAAAGTTGATTCAGAAAATCCTATATTCTTACATTTTGATATCAAAATATCATGATTCACAGAGTCTTGCTTTAATGAAATCTAATAATGTTAGGATTGTGATTTCTCCATAGTCTGATTGTTTAATATCTTCTACAACTTTAAAAATAGCTGTTTCAGTATTTCTGCCTCACTGAAAACCTGACTGGTACAGGTCTATTTCACTATTTATTGTTAAGTAATATTTACAGATAAAATAAATAATGAAGAATAACGACCTACCTTTCTAGATGTCAGAGACGATTGTCTCAATCTGTTGATATTCGGAGAGTTTTTGGGAATGGCCTTTAAAGGAGTAGAAGTGTACACAGGATCATGGTTGGGTGATGATGGTGAAGATGATTTCTGCTTACTCTTAAGGCGACCTTCCTCAGACCTGCAAAGGCACTCTCTTTCATTATAAATATCAGATTTCTACTTCACAAAATATATCAGAAATAAACCTGTTACATTAAATGAGTTTCAGAGCCATAGAAAAGATACAAATGTACAAGTCCATAGTTCCACATGTTAAAGAAAACACTAGAGTTGTTAAAAGTCAGAAGAAAAGAAGGTGAAATGCTTGCAATAAGAAAGTCTTTACATCTCATGTGCCACAAAATAACTGAATAATACTATAAATGGAGCGTGTGGCCAACGTAACTCAATGTTTGATTTCTGGTAGAGACTACTGCACTCAAAATGAATAATACACACATTTACCTTCAAAGAGAAATAATATTTTAAAAAATCTATCGTTTGAGTACAGTTAATTTCAAAATGTATACATTCCCTAGCGACCAGAGGAGCTCAAAAATGTGCAAGCACGAATTGACATTGGGTTATGAGCTCCTAAAACCTGGGTGAATAGTATGAGTAGCATATGATCATTACTCAAATATTTTATTGAACTATTATTGATTTTTTTTTTTTTTTTGTGGGGCTTTATGGCTCATGTCGACATCAAAGGTCATTGGAGCCCGAAAAACTTGTACAGGTAGGGAAAATGCAGTTACGCACTAGGGAGAGCAAACATGACTCTCCCCGTTGAGGGACTCGCCGAATGATTCAACCCTACCCACTAAAAACCCTCCTGATTTACAACAGATCAAAACATATATCACAACATACATCAAAACATCAAATGGGGGGGGGGACATAACATGGGGGGGGACAAAGAATAAGGGGGGACAAAAGCGAGTAGGACAAAAAATGAGGGATATTTTATCCACTAAGTTCCCACAATACAAAAATATGTTTACCATATTAATTTCTAAGGGATGAAAATAAGAATTTAATATGTTCTTAAGCAATAAGATATAAATGAAATCTAGGAATGGGTTAGTTCTGGTCCTCAGCATTGGTCCTTGGTGGTTCATTTCTAGTTTAAGCTCATCAAATATAGTTAAATAAACAATAAAATGTCCTAAAAATAGATCAGATACCTATAAAATAAATATGTAGTCAAGTTTGCAATAAAATTTACACTGGGCAGACAAAAAGGAACACTTAAAAAAAATATTAAATTTGGTCAGATGGAAAAAAGGGACAGCTGTGCACATCTTCCATATGAAAGTCATACTATTAACAATCAGGAGATTTAATTCAAATAAATGATTTATAGCAGAATCATCTTAAGGAATTATGTTGTTGAATTAGGAACATTGTTTTTTTTTCTTTTTATGAATTCCTCAAGGTAATACTTCTGTAATACCAGGAGTCAAGAACTAGACAATGGATAAGATTTACAATTTCTAAAAAAAGAAAACTTTCTTTTTGGTATAGGTCTATGGGAGTGTGCTGACATAAAAGATACAACAGAGCACTTAATACATGTCAACTAACCTAATTCTCCTGGGAACTTTCCTAACTGGAGTGATAGAGAGATTTCCACCAGTCTCTGTATCCTTCCCACAACCAGCAGATCGCGATCGACGATGGTTTCCATGAGAAGGGGGACTGGGAGAGATGTGTGATACCTGCAAGCCCGTTTCTGGGGATGTCTGTGGACGTAGGTTGTCATCTGCAGGTGTGGAGCTGCAATAGAACAATATCAAACCTAATATCTAGTTCTATGATTATCACATTCTCTTATTTGAAATAGAAAATGCTATAGTGGTCTACAATCTCCAATTGACAGTTATCTTGTACACTTCCTTAACAATGGATCCCAATATTGGTAGACTCTTATTAAAATGTTCCTGTCCACTACAAACAAGGTTTAAAAGAAACAACATTCCTGCATTCTTGGGTAAGTATACAGATATAATTGTGAGTAACATGTATACTCTTATTCTAATATGGAGAAGCCTGGATTACAGCACTGAACATTGCAACAGGTCGCAACCATACAAGAAAAAATGCAGGAGAAAAATATTGGGATTCCATCATTATGTCAGTCAGTAACCAAGTTCAATAAAGCAGTTTGTCTTTGTAAGTGGTATTTTCCATGATACTGCAGTACAGGAACCCCACTAATAGGAGGTACATCAGCAATCTCCAATTTGCCAGAAAAGAAAGTGAATCCTCAAAATAGGATTGTGGGTTTAAAAAAGTCATTAAAATTGAATAATTACTATACTTATTTCCTTCACACCATGTGATTTGTTAGTGGCTTAAAAAAGAGTTTAAATTTTTGGGCCTTCGACAAAATATACCAACTTAAACAACTCAGCATTCATTATGAAAATGCACATTAATAATTTTCGTTTTACACTAAAAATACGGGATATGATGACTTTTACATGGGAAATGGATTTAGAAATAGATGATGAACATTTATTTCATTATTTCATCATTTATATTTGAATGCTGATGATTTTTTTAATTATAATTCAGTAACAAAGAGAAAAACTCTACATGAAACATGTTTTCTTGAGGTTTAGTTAAATTACAATATTGTTTCCATGGTAAAATAATGAATCCTCAAAAGCAATTCTTGTTGAACTGATATGATCAAGAAAATTTGTATATTAAAAATACATTTAAAGTTGAAAGTTTCAGCACCTGAACAAATGGAACCATAATTCTGTCAAGATCTTACTGGTTCCAAAATTGGACAGTTTTTTCTGAACCAGATCCTTGATGATCTTGATCCTTGGCAGATTGAAAACGAAGTAGCTGCCACAGCCTCACATTAGATAATTTAACTTTAAATGTGTGTTTCTGGGTGAAGATATTATTTAGATTACGGCTTTTATTATAATTATCACTCATTCTTGTACATCTAATACAGCTACAGAACCTTAGAAATGTACGGCTTCTGAGGTGTAGCTCTACTTACTATTTCACGTACTCAGTAAACAAAGTGGAGGATTGATCACATTTAACCATCTCTGTATACTCTTTAAGTACCTCCCGCCGACTTCCTGTTACACACAAAATATTGAATTAAAATTACTACGTAGTTAAAGTGATATAGCTC
The DNA here is from genome assembly GCA_002313205.1 of Laupala kohalensis. Classification (NCBI taxonomy): domain Eukaryota; kingdom Metazoa; phylum Arthropoda; class Insecta; order Orthoptera; family Trigonidiidae; genus Laupala; species Laupala kohalensis. Next base: position 450,842 of record NNCF01127265.1, on the reverse strand, counting down.
AAATATCTTAAGGACTTGCAACCACTCAATTAAGAGAATGTTGTCATGTATCCATATTTCGTCACAAGGCCATTTCAGTTGCATGGCAGTTTTCCTAGTTGGTGCTTATAAAGTTGAACCAGCACCTACTTTTCCACTCATCACACTTTTTTATAGTCATCTTCTTAAAGTGATGACAGTTGCCACAGGACCAAACTGGCCTAATGAAGAAATAAGTATTGAAGTATGAAAACACCCTCTTCCTTGAATTGTTCACATACAGCCAGAATTCAACCTCTACATTTAATGACTTGCAATGAATGTGTAAGATTTCTCCACTAAAATATTACATTGCGATAAGTGTAGTAACACAAAAATATTGCCAAAGAAAAATTAACTCGTGAAAATAAGTCGGAAAAAACAATGGGTTATGTGAAGAAACACATCATCCAGGATTTAATACTTAGAGTTACTTTACTAAATAACACCATCTTCTCATATAATAATGTAGATATATTAAGAGTAAAAAATAAATTCAGGTACTCCTTTTATTCTCACAAATTCTTCCCAATGTTATTCTATTTTATATTCATTTATTGAATGAATTATTAGAATATGACAATATAGATCACACAATTAAATTAAATAATGTCAGCACTAAGTTAACATTGAGAACAAAAAAAGAGGGTGGGGACAAAAATGAGGAATCTGAAAGATACCCTAGCCCTAATAGCATTAGGATTGAAAAGAACAAGAGGTGACCAAGGAAGGTCGGGAAAGAGAAAGGAAGGAGCCTCACACAAGTAAGTGGAAGAAATGCCAGACTCAGCTTGGGTTCTCGTGTTGGCCAAACAAGTACTTACTAGATGTAAGTCCCCTGGGGAGAATGAAGAGTTGATTGACCTGACCTAATCACTTGGAAAAATGTGAAGGAACAATTATAAAATTAAAAAAGATTGCTCATCCAGTTTTTCACAAATAAAACACAATCAGAGAATTCAAGATCCCAGAATCTTTTCAGCTGAAAGTTTTTAAATACGGTCTATTACAAGGTTATAGAACACACTAAAAATGAGACAGGATTTACAAATGGGGATATTAAACTAAAATTTATAGACCAATCGACAATAGCTTCACATTTTTCGCTACATACACATGAACTGCACAATTGTTAAGATAGGACAACCAAGAAATTAAATTGAATATTTGCGAAAGGATTCACTATCAAAAATTTAATCCAGATTGTTCAACTTTTTAAATTCCAATGGAGAAAACTGATTGAGAACTATGTCCATACACTACCAAGTTGCCTGCATAATTGAAGTTCAGTTCGGCTTGGCTGAAAATGGGGGAATGATTTGCAGCAAACGTATTCCCAAAAGACGTAAAAAATATTAAGTGAAGATAAAGTATGTTAATAAAGTACAATGTTGTGTAGACATCACATACTGAAATTCTAGAAATATTTAATCGATAAATAATTTTCTTATGAACTTAAACCCAGCACTTTTGTGAAATTGTCTTCACTAAATATTGATTAGAATAAATATTTTAGTTTGACTTCCAGATCATAGAGAGATCAAAGGTAGAAAAGGGGATGAAATTTACAAACTAGACTACACATGAGCAAATGAACGAAGTATACTTTTCTACATTCCATGCAAATAAACTTGTTGTACTTTTCTTTTGTGGGGCTTTACGGCTCATCGACATCGAGGTCATTGGAGCCCTAAAAACTTGTACAGGTAGGGAAAATGCAGTTACGCACTAAGGAAAGCCAACATGACTCTCCCCGCATGTGGAACTTGCCGAATGACTCAACCATACCCACTAAAAACCCTCCTGAATTACAACATACCAAAACATATCTCAAACCCAAAAATCAAAACTGCGTTAGAACCTCCATTAACTGAAGGTTTCATTCCTCAGATTATATTTGATGAATAAAGAAAAATATAGAAATAATTTTTGGGTACAGTACAAAAGAAATTAATAAAATTACACACTACACTAACCAACAAATATTTTAACTAAGCATTTTAGACTCTCTGCGTGAATTTCACTTACCAAGCAACGGGTCGACCAACCATTGGAGAATTTGTTTTATGGGACACAACAGATCCTAATCTGAAAAGAATAGAAAAGGAATATCACAATTGTGTACCATTGCTACACAATATTAAATTGATTAACAAAGCAACAAACATCAGTAAAGAAGGGCATTGAGGATAAGTAAGTAAAGTAAACAAACAAAGTAAAAATGGTATGAGTTGAAACATGATTACAGTAATACATGAATGGAATTTCATTCTTATCAACTTCTCTAAATATTGTTGTCTTTTAGAAGTACATTTTTCATACAGTATTGCCTTCAATATCAGCCAACAAGAACAGTTCCACTGTCAGTCTACTATATCTTTGGCGGAATAAATTTTGAAATTATATACATTTTTCATTGTTTTATTACAATTTTGTAACTTTTACAAACTATTTGATAGGTAGAATGTTACACTTTAGTGAACAACATTCTGAGTGTGGTCATAGTTCTCACTTTGCATCTACAAATAAATTTTTATTGCAACTTAACACTAAATAAATACCTACTTCATGTACTCATAAGCTTACAAATAGATACAATTTTTCAAAAATATAAAAATATATACTTTCGTAAGTTTATTTATGAAGACTACATAAAAATCCAGCCAATTTTATATGAATTACTATAGCAGTGTTTCTCAAACTTTCTAGATTATGGAACCCTTGATTTACACACAAGTTTCAATGCTTCCCCAATATAAATCACTCACTCTATATTTAAGCAATTTTTTAATTATAATTAAGTAGAATACTTTACATATACTAGTAGAACATTAAATGTGAAGTGGTGGTGTTTGTAAGAAAAATGTCATGTGAGAAAAATGAATATCCTATTTAAATACAAAAACTGCTGTTTACATTGACTTTATAATAAATATTCCCAGAAGAAACATTAATGCAAGACATTTCTAAATCGTACAATAGACAAATTTGCAATTTAATAATTAGTCACAATACATGAAAGCTAAACATGAGCTAAGTTTTCTGTCCTAATATGCCAAGGAATGGCGTCCCTGTCAATGTTTAACAGTGCTCCAAGTCACCACAAAGCATAATTTAAGGAATCACTGTACTGAAGTTGTGGACTAATCAAGAAACTTAAGGTAACACAAAAAATCAATATTTAGCCAACAACAAAGCAAGGAAGAATTGTCAAATGTAACTTGGTGGTGTAACCTTCCATAATAAAGCAGTAATTAATAACTGAATCCCTAATGGGGATTAGGAATTGTACCATGGACAGCAAAGCAAATTTAATAGAATAGTACTTGTTACGAAGGTAAGGCATTACACAGCATCTTTCTAATGGATGATACATCTTTATCAGATGTAAGCACTTTAGCCTAAATACACAATTTAGCCTAAACACAAAATAGCTAACTAAAAACCTAAAAATTTAACTAACTTACTTTTTTATTAAAGAGTTTTGACTTCCTTCAGAAACAGACCTCACAACCGCATTCACTTTAGCAACCTGTAAAAGAAAATGAAACATCAGAATACAAACTCCGTAGCACTTCAATTTTTTTTTTCTTAGTAAAATATTGGGCAGGGTTAGTCGATTAATAAGTCCAAACAATACGTAGACTATATTCACATATTTCTTCTGTGTACCCTACACGTGGAGATGATGTGTGATAAATTTCAGTCAGGTGAAAATGGCGACAAGTCGGGAATCGATACCGGGACTCCTGCTTTGATTTTGTGGGGCTTTACGGCTCGCCGACATTGAGGTCATTAGAGCCCTACAATTTTGTACAGGTAGAGAAAATGCAGTTATGCACAGCGTCTACTAGTAAGCAATCTATTCAACTAGTGTGGAAAGTGCCAGTTGCAATACGGACTCCTGCATGATGGACACTGTTAAGGGTCCTGAGTGTCGACGGTGATGCGGAGGCGTATACAATACTGCCATAATCTAATACAGACCGAACGAGACTTCTATATGAGATGTCATCGATCACGGAATTCTCCTTTCCAAATTGCATTCTTTAGACATTCATGGACTTCCACATCAATGGCTAACTTCTTATTCAAAATATCCTATACTACAAATAAAATACTTCAGCGTTGTCTTTCAGAAACAAAGCCACTTACTAGCAAAGTACCCCAAGGTTCAATTCTCGGTCCTATACTCTTTTTATTGTATGTGAATGACATGTCATCTTCCACATCAGATTGCAAAATGGTCCTTTTTGCTGATGACACTAATTCACTAGGTAAACACGCCAATGCTCAAACACTTTTGTCCAACCTTTCGACTTGATTCCATGTAATTCGTCTCATTGTAAACACTGACAAAACCGTGTCTATGTCATTTCACAATAGTATCACAAAATCTTTACCCCAGGTTTCTCTTTCTTTAAATGGAACACAATTAAAAACANATTGTAAACACTGACAAAACAGTGTCTATGTCATTTCACAATAGTATCACAAAATCTTTACCCCAGGTTTCTCTTTCTTTAAACGGAACACAATTAAAAACTGTTACAAATACAAAATTCTTAGGTCTCCATATTCAAGACAACCTCAAATGGAATTCTCACATTGACAATCTTAATTCCCAATTAAGCAAATTGTGTTATGCATTCCGAATCTTAGTTAATGTAGTTAGTCCACATATTTCTCGTTGCGTACATTTTGCAAATGTTTACTCCCTTTTACTTTACGACATTTCCTTCTGGGGCAATTCCGGTCAGAGTATTCAAACTTTCAGAATTCAGAAGAGGATAGTTCGGATAATTTGTAAATCTCACTCCCGAAAATCTTGTAAACCTTTAATCAAGGTATTATATATTTTAACATTTCCCTGCATTTATATTTATGAAATGATTGTGTTTGTTAAGACCGAATTACCGAAGTGCCACCCTTGCTTCATATGAAACAGACTTGATCACGAACACACTACTCGCAATAGTAATAATATTCATCGCCTTAGAGTGTCATCTACTCTTTGCAAAAAGGACCAAATCAATCGGGAATCGTTCTGTATAGTTTCCCGCCCATATAAAAGATATTATAAAATTGAATCTCTTCAAATCCGCGGTTAAAAACTACCTCCTGCACCAGTGCTTCTACAATGTAAAAGAATTTATTGATTTTAATAAAAGTTAAATCCGTCTTGTACTTTATCATGTCATTGCTGTACTGCTTTTAAAATAATTTATAACAATTTCAAAAACTATTTTCTTGCATGATTGTGTTGTGTCTTATGATTCATATTAATTTAGTTTTGTGTGTACTCAACTTTGCCACTGTTTTGTACATTAATTACGTAGCCCCATCCTGACCCGGGTTTTGTTCCGGTTTTCCTTCGGGTAGAGGCGGATTTCTTATACAGGTTCTCTAGGCTTTGTCTAGGGGGCGTGTTTATTGTAACAATAAATCGTGAATTTCAATTCTTTTATTTCAATTCTTATGATTTTTATACACTATACTCAGAACAATCTATAGTTCGATAATAATTTGTACATGTAAATTTTTTGCATTAAATTACAAACATATAGAAATTTTTGAATCCGAATTTTGAGAATATTTTGATAGAACATTCAGTAAAATAAATAACATTTTGTTCAATTCATCTCACTACACAATTAACCCTGGACTTTTATTCTTTTTCTGACTAGCATGTTACTATTCTAAGGTCATTTCTAACTCCAAAGTTTATTCATGATTGATATATTCAATAATAGTGATAAAATTCACAATTTTGGAGTAACAGATTCATCAAAACTTACATTTTTAGAACAAAATAAAATCAGACAAAAAATCAATATTAATATTTTTTTACTAAACTTTAAAATATGTATACATTCTATACTTTGAAGAAAAAAATCAAACTTTTTTCAAAATATTTCCTCCTGAAATTTTTTTGTAACTACACTTGATCAACAAAACCTTCAATAATTAGATTATGTTCAATATCTCGTTACTATGTCCATTCAATCACCTATGCTGTCATCACATAGGTGAGGCAAGGATTAGTTTTCTACTCATTTAAAATTCTAATTCACTTCCAATGTGTTTTTCAGCCATAATTAATTCAAAATAATGTAAAGTCTGAATTAAAACCAAATAATAGTCAGAGTTAACACAAAAAAGTTTCCCCACAACCATCAATTATGATCCCAGTGGGGGATCAGATAGAGTCACAGAAAATTAAATGAGGGACTGTCTCCGTGCATCATTAGTAATGAAGAGTATGTGGATAGGTAGTCTAGACCTCCCACGATTCCCCTGACTACAACATTCAACTTTTGAGGTCAAAATTGACCTCACAATTTTAACAAGAGTGTGACAAGAGACAGGTATGTCCCAGATTCTGATCATCTGTACCTGTGTGTGTTCCTCTCCACCTGCAGGACACTCAGTTGAGTTTTGAAGTCAGCTCAGCAACAACCGATGCAATGTGTGCATCACTATCGAAAATACCTAGGCCCACACGCCCAACATATGCTAGGTTTAATATGTTTTTTTTTTATAAAGAATTCATAATGACTTGCTAAAAAGAGTGTAAACTAACAGAAAGTACTATAACTGATCTCAAGAAATGGTTACCAGACAATATCTATAAAATAAAAGGCTTAGTTTTAAAAGTACTATTACTGAACTTTGTAATAACTTATTTAAATAGGTTCTTCTCTATTGTGAAAAAGCTCATAATTATATTAATTATTTTTCTTTTTTCTGCGTTTGCTTTAAAAATTATATATTCTGGTCTTTGCATTATTTATGTTAAGTATATCTTTCTTTTTATTAACAATGAAACATAATACAGCATTGTGTTTTGTTGTGAGCTAGACCTGCACACAGACTAAATGTCTCGGAAGGTAATTGTATACTTAAATGCAATTTTGTAAATCTAGCCTTGAAATAAATTCTACATATATAAGTTTCTGTTCAGAGCCAAATGAATACTAAATTCAAAAATCTAATATTTAGAAAGGAGGTTACAGCTAACAAAACAGAAAGGTGAGAAAAAATTATATATAGAGTTGTCCTTAAATAAAAAAAATTAATTTGGATGACACAAAAAAGAAGATGTAAGATCCTTGGTGTGGTGAGGGAAACAAGAAATAAAGTTTGAGAGATTTTAAGTTACATAATTTCTTTAGTATCTTACCGACTTAGAAGCCAATTTTCTCAGCTGAAGTCCTTTCATAGCCACTGGATATTCTAAAAAGGAATCAAATAATTAATTCATAATTTAAATTACCATTCTTCTTTTTATGGTCTTATGAATAATACAAACATAATTTTCAATTTTATTTCCAAGAATACATGGCAATATTTACTATCTTTGTGAAGATTAAATGTAAAAATCAAATTTTACTACAAATTATCAATTATGGTAAAATAAATATAAAAGATAGAAATGGTTGTACAATCATTTGTCATGGAAAGAAATACAAATATCATTATGTATCACAGCATCTGGTTGCTACCCTACCACTTTTCACCCTGGCTCTGGAGGTAATGTCAATTCCAAATAATGGTAAACACAGTATATTTTTGAAGTGTACTACGTAAAACTATTCCCCTAGGACAGAAATCTTCGGCATCCTGGGGGAATACTGCACTATATTGTGGATGCAGCTGCCCGGTCAAAGGTTAGGTAAACTTCCTGTCAAGAAATCCAGTCCTGCTCTAGTAAAATCCCTCATTCACATGAACAGGGAAGACCTCAGGACATTGATAGGACTAATCACTGGACATGGCCATGTCCTGAAACACCTAAAAACGGTAGGGTTGTTCAACGGAGATGTAAACTGTCGTTTGTGCGGGGAGACTGAAAAAACTGCCCGTCACATCATCCTGGACTGTGAGGCCCTGGAGGCGAGAAGAACGGTCTTTGGAAACTCTACACCAGGACAAAATTTTGATCCTGACATTGGCAGGAAGGTTCTTTCCCTAATCGAGGGCACAGTGATAGGACATCGTTACTAGGATTACGTGGGCCGCGCAATAGGCTCTTTGTAGCCTACATGCACAAGCCACTCTGAGCCTGTCTAGAACCCTCTTCTAAACTAAACTAAAGTAAAACCATAAAAAACACAAGAAATTAAAATTACAGACATTATCTGAAAGTAATTAAGTAAATATGTGCATAACTCTTACACTCACAATCATAAATATTAAGAATGTAAGTTACCTTTAGCTGGATGAGAGCGTACCATATTTCCAACTGGAATCATGGCCTTCATAGGTCCCCTCCTGACAACACTACTCTCAGAATTTGCTTTCGGTCTAAATAGTAATTCCTTGGAGTTACTGCCCGAGCTCAAAGAACCAGCTAGAGGAGGGACTAGAATAGGACTGGAGACTTTCTTGACTTGTTGGGAAAATGGTTGTACGTTTGATTTTCCTCGAAAGCACCTCTTAGAATCTTCTAACGAGACGACCTGCCTTCTATCTTTGGATTGCTCTCTCACATTCACCTACCGCAAAACATCACAAAAGATAAATGCAGCAAAAATAAAAACATTAGTATGTGAGAATAAATTTAAAAATCAGTCTTAAATTAAGTAGATACTATTAATTTCTTGTCTAACATGAACAAAACAGTAAAAAATATTTTCGTTAAAAACTGATCAATAAAAATAACTATGAAGTTTAGTCTCAAGAATGTTAAACCAAAAGCTGAAATCACAAATGTTAGCGTCAAAGAAGCTAACTTCCTTCTCCATATTATAAAGTATTCATTGTCGCTATCACAGCAAATATTTCATTGATCAATAAACTATCATTCCAGAATATTAGAAATTAAAAAAATATATTTTAATCCTTCAGTTTGAAGGTTTGTTAACATTTCAAAAAGGGTTAAATACTGATTAAATCAGATGAAATTTAGAGAATATTATTACTAACCACTCCTTGGGTAGATGATTGGTGTCTCAATTCAGCTGCTCCTCTAGTGTCCGTAAACATCTCTTCTCCAGAAAGAGATGAATCAGAATCCACCAAGTCCACTTCACATTTGTCATTAGCTAGGAAATTGTCATCACCTACAAATCAATACAAGCGAGAAACAAACCATTTATTGTAATGAAATAATTTTAACAAAATATATACATTATAACATCAAGATCAAATTAATACATTATTACATTGTTCTAAATACTTACAATTCATAGGTTCATCACCATCTGAGTATGCTTTTCTGTGAAGCAAAAACGATAAAGTTTTTGCTTCCATCAAAACATGCTCGGATGATTTCCTATCCATATTCAGAGGGCTATGAGTAAATACACTGTTGTCTCCCAGGTGGGGAAGTGTTGAAGATAAACTGAATGAAAAGGATCGCTTGAGAGAATTAGGAAGAGTCGTTGTGCTCCTCCTAAAGCCAGTTTCTAACAATTCACAGCTTGAATACATGGATGATGTTGCAGTACTCTTTCTAAACCCAGTGTTAAATTTGTTTGAGATTAAAGATTTCTCAGTCTCACATTTGTCATAAATATTACCAACTGGAATTTTCAATCTAATAGTTTCCAAAGTGGATAGTAGATCATGACTTGATGAACTTCTATGTTTAGAAGTAAGAGAGCTAAGACATTTTTCACTGGACTGCTTATCATTAGAAGCAGGTAAACAATCCACAGTAGAAAGTCCAAAACCACTGTACAATGAAGCAGCTGACAAAGAACGCCTATGACGGAAAGAAGAATTTAAACTTTTTCTAGTTTCAGTAACTGCCTTTTCAATACATTTCTCAATTCGATTAGCCACAAATGCTTTGATGTCTTCGTTTCGTTTGGGGAGATTAAAAGTCTGAGTTTGGAAAGATTTGACAGATTTGCAAGATACATCATAGAGAGAACTGCTTCCCACTGACATATCTTGCATTCCTGAATCCACACACTTAGAGCTTTCATCCAAAATCTGTTGATCAAACTGTGTACTCATATATAATTTTGAAAACTTATCTTGAATCTTTCCAGAAACTGGAGACAGATTTGATTCAGACAATGATCTCCTAGTTTCCATCAAAGCTGCATCAGCAGTATCAGCTTCGTTAGCTTTCAGAATAGATTTCTCAGGTGAATCCCAAGATTCACCAACAGATGGATTGTCACCAATATTCACCACTTTGGGAGTAGCTTTCACAATTTTTTGTCCATTCCTATGGTCCTCATATTCTGAGTCATGAGCTCTGCGCTCCATCATGTCAAAAGGATCATCCTCTGAACACAATTGTGAAAGGACGTTATCAAATGGGTTATCCCCGACAACAGCAACTGGTTCATTATTAGGGATATTGGTATGACATTTAGGAAGTGGAACCAATGGATCTAAAATATTAACGCATTCCTTCAAAGGACTGCTGAAGTCTATTAATAAATCACGATCCATTTCTGAAAAAGAGAATAAAGTGCGTAAAACTATATCGTAAAATAAACAGATAAAATGTTTATGTTCGTTACTTACTAATGACGATACACTTTCAGACTCACAAAAGAAATCTCTAGTCACAGAACACCACATAAAAAGACTAATTCAGGTTATGTTCCAAATAATAATAACAACGGAAAACACGATCAACACAAAGTTTTCAAACGACAAACTCTTTTCATTTCACATCATAGTCGTAATTCTACTTCCATTGGAATCAACCTTGCTGTCACCGGACAACAGCTGAATCTATCCACTTCACACATTTAAAAACCGTTGTCTTTCGTACTCTTGCATTCAGTTGTTTACCGCTTCAAAATGCTCAGGTTAACCAACATAGAGAAGCTAAGATTCGTTAGCTTTTTGTGAGCTTTGAAATAAAAACAACGAATTGTATCATTCAATATATACTGAAATATGTGTTTTGAAGTTTAAAAGCGATTACATTTAAATATATTTATAAACATGAACGGATTTGTTATGAATGACAGGACAGATTTAAATGCAGCGAAACGTCATGTTGCAGTCAAGGAATGAAAATCGCTAGTGACGAAAAGCGATTTCAATGTCGATATTAAAACTGTGTTGTGGTTTAAATGCGTTTGTTATCATGACGTCCGCGATGAGATTATTCTCTTTCGAAAAAAGCGGCTGAAAGAGAAGACATGGTTTTAATTATTATTAGAATTTACTCGAGCTTGTTTGTGTGTTCATAAGTAAATTCAATTTTTCTTCAAATTAATGCAATGATAAAATTTTAAACATGTTATTAAGAAAAATGTTTTTGTCTTGTGTCTATGGTTTCTGTCAGCAGTAACGGTGTTGTTTTTAGTATTAATGGAATTCACTTCACACTCCTTATCAAATCTTTGCAAACATGTATCTCCGGACTCTAGCCCAATGAGATGGGGCAAAAATCCAGATTATTTGCCATAATGTCTCAAAATTTTACCATACTTGTGAGAATAAAAGAAAGATTTTCTAAACAACAAATTTTATGATAACATACAATAAAACTTTGTTCGCACAGTAATGGCACGAAAATGAAAACTATTATCTTAATTACTTCACATTCTGTGAATTAGTAATAATTTAATTCAAAAGTGAATAATGGGAGTCCTCCGTTTAGAAGGGAAAAACACAGATTAGGTCGATACGTGGCGTAGGTAGTTTCAATACCTATCTACAAATACATTACTTAAAAATGTTTTACAGAAATAATTAATAATTGAAAGATATTATTTAAATTTTCTTTTACCGATCTAAAGCGATAAAAGAAAAAACCGAGGAAAACATGAAGACTTTATACCATGGCGCAAGATCCGTAATCGTACGTTTACCACATATCTGCGTATGTTTATTAACCACAGTCGTTAAGCGCTCGAAGTGAACGGACGTACCGCGGAGATCTCCTGACTTCTGAACCAGCCTTTTCCCGGAGAAATGGACACCGTGCTTGCAGCGATCGCCGTAAATGAGGAAAGAAGTAAGTGACGGCCGAGCGGAGTTGCGTAGGTTTGCGGAGGCTCAAAGGGTACGGACGAACGGTTTTGAAGAACGGCTCATGAAACTAGAGACTATATTAGATTACCTGGAAAACCAACCCCTGAAGAAATAATTTAGTTTTTTATGGTATGTATAAGGACGCGTGGGAGTCGAGTCATGGGAGGCTACAGAGATTAAAATTAGGACGCTGCTGAAGGATGAATTGAACATAGAGTTGGGGCGCCATGATATTGAGAGGGAGCATGGAGTAGGTTGCTGAAGAGGGAAGAGGCCGATTGTGGTTAAGTTTGCATTCTATAAAGATAGAGAGACTATCTTGAGGGAAGCATGGAAGCGACGGGAGTCGAAGGGTGTGGGTGGAGGAAGATTTTAGCGCGAGGGGACGGGAGGAACGCCGCTTCCTGAGACGCCACATCATCGAGGCGAGGAGACAAGGCTGCCATGCCGTCATCCGCTTCGATAAGCTGGTGTTCAACGGGAAGGCGATGGACAGGGCGTTTCTCGTGCAGCTCGACGAAACAACGTGTAGGAATGGGGATGACCGGA
>NNCF01127265.1:405218-438085 GCA_002313205.1 Laupala kohalensis | reverse complement strand
TTTTTTTTTTCCATCAGCGGATACGTAGGTGTTCATAAAACGATGTTGAGACGTAGTCGTAGAGGTCGTCTCCCGGGGAAGAATTTCATGCTTTTTTAAAGCACGAGATAAATCAGTACGTTACAGAAGTCGTAACAATAATGGACAACAACCTTCGTTTGAAAGTAGCAGGGGAATGGAATTGTATTATATTTGCGTACAGGAAACATATCACATCGCGATATCATAACCCTAACTTCTTCGTAGATTTATCCGATTTTGTAAATGATCTAGAAACTATGTTTCCGGGAACTGATTGCCTCGTAATGATTTTAACGCAAGAATCGGTTCGGAAAATGTATCTGTATCTTTAAATAATGTAGGAGGATCGTGTGACTGGAGACAGCTGCGTAGAGCCAGTAAAGATGTTATCACCGCTGGAATGGGACAAGAGCTCCTCGAATTTGATGATTTATTTGAATTAGATATCTTTAACGGGAAATACGGTGAAGACTTGGAAGGGTATTATACATAAATTGTCAGGGAAATTGCTTCCCAGCGCAATGTCAATAAAGCTAAGGAATAGTAACGAATCGAACTATCTCCCATTAAACATTAATTTAAAATTGAACAAATCCTCGCAACATCTTCAATCCATGGCATGTCGCAAAATGACCCGTTACAAATGAAATGAGGAAAAGAAAGAAGAATTCGTGGTCGCGCTATTCACGAGGCAAGGGGGTGGGGGCGGACGCGCAAGCCGCAACTATTCAAAATGCACTGTGTGATGCATGTAGAGGAATGAAAATCTATATTAAGAACGCAAACAAAAAGAAGGAAAATTGGTTTGACTCAGAATGTTACAATAGCCGCAGAAGAGCTACCAAAGCTCTGCAAATTTATTGTATACTTGGCACTCGGGCAGCTCGTCAAAGCTATGTTACATATTTACAATAATATAAATTTTTACTCATAGATAAGAAAAGTCGTTGGCAAACAAATGAAGTCAAAAGAATATAAAGGATTCTGAAAGCAACAAAGGGAAACGCAGTCTTGGAAACATTCAACGTAATAAAATCTTCAACAAGGGAAAGAAGTATACTCAAGTTATTGAGAGCTTGGACACACAAACAACAAGACGCGACTCGATGGTGTTTCAGGGCAGCCACCACCAATATTTTAGAACAAAAACCCCGACACTCGTTAAGACTTGGACTGCCTCAGATTGTCGTTTGATATTAAAATCGTTTTGTAGCACTGACTCATTCATTACAGGTATACCAACGCTATAGAAACAAGAAACAATCGTGAAATGAATTTCGTTGAAAGTAGATTAAAGAATTAAGATTCCTTGGATAATTTACGCAATGTATTTTATTAATAGGAATGTTAATTTTGTGTTACTCTACAAAGGATAAGAAAGTGTGTTTTAAGAACAGGCTCTCCTAGAGGTATTTTGTTAAGTTTGGTGGTAGTGAATACAACGTATTAGATGAAAATATCACGAAGTCAAGTAATATACGAATTAGGGGGAATCAATTGTGTAGGTTGGCAGTTCTCCCAAATTTGGTAACTTTTCATACTGCAGCTAGACTATAATATAACACCTGATCAGTGGTTAGAATATTTTAAAAATCTTCTCTGCAATTAAGCGAAGAAGTAGTTACGTGAGGATTTGTTTCAGAGTGGGTTGACGAACTAGATCGCGGTACATCATATGACGAAGTAAATTTTGCTGTAAATTCAACAGATAACAAAAAAGCATCAGGGTTTTATGAATTTCCACCTCAGCTTATTAAGAAATTTGGCGGTTAGATTCGAATAATTCTCGGACTATTTAATAATATACTAGACTCACGTGTTTACCCGTCGGTTTGGAATAAAGTTGTTCTGATACCTATCTTTAAACGAAAAGGGAACATTCACTCACCAGAAAACTATCGTAGTATCTCGCTACTACCAATTTTGGGAAGAAACATATTGTCGCGTAATAAACAGAAGACTAAAAAAGTGGTGTGATAAAAAACAAGGTCATATCCCCTTACCAATGCGGTTTCCAGGAGGGAGTCTACTATGCATAACGTTATCACCCTAGATACTCTCATTAATAGAGAAATAAACTTGAAAAGAGGTAAATTATATTGTAGATTCGTCGATTTTGAAAAAGCGTTTGACTCTGCCAACAGGGAAAAGTTATGGGCCAAACTAAGCAGCAAGGGAATTTCTTCTAAAATGATAAACTTACTTCATGGAATGTTCGAGGATGTCAATTTCTGTGTGGGATGTGACAATGGTGACTTAACGACGAACGTAAGAGCATCACTAGGGGTTCAACAGGGTTGTGTACTATCGCCTAAACGATTTGTTCTGTTCATCGATGATGTAATGGAAAAGCTGAATCAGTCGGATATTACGGCACCGGAAATAAATGGATCATGTGTCCCTGGACTTCTTTACGCCGACGATCTAGTTATCAGCTCCAAATCAATAAAGGGTCTCCGAAATTGTCTAAACACATTTGACAAATTCTGCTCGGATCTTTCACTGAAAGTCAATGTACCGAAAACCAAAATTATAGCTTTCAAAAAAACGGTACAGTGTGCAGTAAAAATAAATTTGGACATTCGGAAACCAAGAAATAGAAAGAGTCAAAAGGTTTAAGTATTTAGGAATTAACTTCACTATGAACGGGTCATGGAACTCGCAAATTAAAACTGCACGCGTAAAAGACAAGACTGCTCTCAAAATAATAAACCAAATGAAATACAAAATCCCTGAGATCCAAGTGAGTGTGTGTGATAAAGTCTTCCGTGGTGCACTTACGCCAGACATGACATACGGGGCTGAAATTTGGGGACTCGAATCAAGCACCAAAATCCTCTAATCTGTAGCAGCAAATTATTTGAAACATATTATGAGATTATCTCGTAACGTTTCAAACTCTGTAATTTTCAAAGAATTTGGACACTTAGGAAGTAGTGTTGAAATTCAACTGAGTGCAATAAAGCTTTTCGTTAAATTATTCGGGGAGGGAAACTCGCTTGCAGCCACATGTCTCCGCGAAGAGAGTATCCAACGCGGTGGGCTGGAAAAGTAAAAATGTTCTTGTACCGGATGGCTCGGGGTAACATGTGGGAAGAATTTATCTACAATGATATATGTATCGATAACATTAAAAGAAGGATAATGGATATACAGTCGCAACAACTTGAAGCAGATCGGCTGGATAAAATATCACTTTCTCTACAGAAACTTCTCGACTCAGACTGGGGTAGGGAAAACTATATAGATCAGTTAGGGATGAAAGCACGATGTGGTCTAGCTTGGTTTCGAACGGCAGATTGGGCTAGTAGAAAAAATAAAAACAATCGAGAGGAACGACATCTTCGTTCTCTGCGGGGAGATGGAGGATTGGGTACATAATCTTTCTTAACGTACGAGGCGACAGACAGATGGTGTCTAAGTTGGATTCAAAGGGAACGTTTAGAACAGGGTAAAAATGAAAGATTAGGAATTATAATATTAAGGGAGAGCAACAACGAATTCAATGTATTGTTATGTGGTGCGTGAGGGTAATAAGGGACAAATTAATTCGCGAATATGAAAATAAATACAAATTTTAAATACATCAATCAAATCAAAATAGTTTTACTGTTCTTTATTTTTTCGGTCGCTTATTAGGGTAATATTTTCATTTCAGTGTCAACAGAGTGTGCGTGAAAAATGATTCTGTCGGGAGGATATGTACTTTCTTTTCCAGGTAAATATCGGAGGGGTTTCGTATTCAAAGCGCAGCCGATCGAGTCAAGTCACCTAGACACCTGTTCGGAGCACCACAGCACCGCGAGCCAGGGACGAAAGAACATAACGTGTTAACTAGCTTGATATTATTTGTCACTCTGTGATCCTTACTTGTTATTCTTGCCCTGACCGTTGGTTTTCCGTTGTTCCCAACGATGCTCAACGAATTCTCTAGTTGCAGTCTTCCGCTCACAATCGTAAAACATCACAACTTTCTGTATATCCGCCAAATGCACATTATACCTCTATTTTTATTGCTCACTTATTCCCTCTACTCTACTTAATAACCATTTAGTCGCGATTACCCGTTAATGCAACTAGAAATTCGTTGAGTAAATACCAGGGTACAGTATGCACAGCCCACGGCAATCAAGGGTTCTTTTAGCGGCGCATAGGCCCTCTGCCCCGCCAATATAATATGATAAATCTCGAAATATTGTATTTCTGTTGATGTATATGTAAATAAAACCCATTTTGATTTAATTTGATTTGATTCATTTCAATGGTGACTGGAAAAAAACTAAGCATTCCCAATCATCACGCAATACTAACACAGAAATTCGTACACCATAGTAAAGCTAAATCCTGGTCCTGGTAGCGTATGCGGAATTCGAGAAAACATATTTGCGGGCTATGACCTCTTCCAATCCAAGTAATTTTTAAAATAAGGGTCAAAAATATAAAAAAAAGACTGAACTGCATGTCAACCCTGAACGAGATACTGAACAAAGAGACCTGAGCGAGATTCTGGACACGTCTCCTTTTTCTAGTAATTACGGGCCCATTCTCCACGAACCCTATGGGCACAGCTTAGGGTCTGTTGTGAGAGTTTGACTAACACAGAATTAACTTTATCAACCATCATATTAGATTAAAAAATATCTATAGTCCAAATAGAACAGGAACATGGTTCTGCGAAGTGTTCGTGGATAGAGAGTATATGTAGAGAGACGACACATCGAACAAAGTTCCAAGGAATACCGAGTAGATTTTCATAATTCGGCGGATCATCTGAGAGCGCATCATCTCACAGGAATAAAAAAAGGGGACAAAATGGCCACCCTTGGTTTTCGTATATGTTGGGGTCTCACGGCCACCAAAATGAGTGAATATCGCCATATCTCACTGCAAGGGGACTGTCATAAGCTGTCACATGACTCTTCCCGCCATAATGGTGGGGGGGGGGGAGTTCCAGCGGACACAATCAGATAACGCGGACCCAATAACATTGTCGTTTCTCAGTCTTGAAAAAGAACTAGTCGTGGAGTGGCTTCAGGGAGGATCGTCACCACCTGGATGAATGACATGGATACCCTCGTCATGGATATCCCCCAGAGTTGCCAGTGGCAGTGTGAGGGATCACTGGTGATGGAGAACAAAGTGGGAAATGATGTCGGTCACTCTGCAACCACAATTCTCTTCCAGGTTTATTCGGACTATAGTCTTCTTTCTTCTATGACGTGACGACCCACTTGTGGGCTTTGGCCGCCTCAATCTTCTGCCTCCTCCTCGCTTTTGACGTCTATCTCTTTACTCTTGGAATTGGGTTTCTCTCATCGTCTGTGCGAGAAATATGTCTAGCTCATCAGTCGTTGAATATTCGTTTAATCGACAACATCCATATTATTTAACATTTTTAACAATTCGTTATTAAACCTCAGCGCTGTCCAAGTTAAATGGGTCATATTTATTTATTTGTAACGCGATATTTTGATTCTCATCAAAACAATTATATCATTTTGATCTGGAAATTATCTTTATTTTCTCATAATAATTTTGGAAATAGTCTTTATTCTTTAAAAGTTAAAATAATAGAATTATAATAAAATATTTTCATCTAGTAATTTATGATGGGTAATTCCGAATCCAATTTATTTTTCTCTCACCGGACATACCTCGTCAATATTAATTCTGAGAGCATATATCTATAACACAAAGTTCTGCCCCCAACGTTTGATGAAAATTTGATGTAAAATGTACTATATAACTCGCCGGCGTACTATATAATTTTCGCGGACCGCCAGCTGCACAGCACTCTTCCACCTTATTCTCCATTTATCATTGTCGCGAATAGGGAAATATTTTTCTTTGAAATACCCGAAACATTTTCTCATTTTCTAATGGCGCATTCCCCATGCTTCACATTCGTACCATTAAATGAGATGAAATACTGTTTCGTTTATTCTGATGTCGTCATAAGCACTTCGGTCATTGGATTAAAAACTATTTTGCAATACTTTGAATATGCTTTGTTGGCACTGACGATCCTGAAATTAATTTTCGTGTTTTCTGCGTTCTCCCTAATGTCACAACTTCCAAGATATGTGAAATAGTTGACCCTTTTAACTGCACTTCCAATACCACGACGGTATTCATTAAGTAATAGTCATTTAGTCATAATTTGATTAAAAATACAAGTTTCGCAACATCAAACGAAGAAGTAAAAGCTTCACAGTAAAAGTGACTGTCTTTTGCGACTTCCCTTTAGCCTTAGGATACGCTTGAACTATTAGGTAATAGTTCGTCACTGCGACTTATGACTGCGATCGTGGAAGTTGAGGAGACAGTTGAAAGTAAAAGACAATGTTTACATTTTCAACCTCGGTGCGGGTTCTTTTGTTTCAGGATAGTCTTCTTACCATTTTTCGTGACTCACCTTTCAACACTAACTCACGAGTAAACCTGGGCGTTTGTACTTCCGAATTTCGATTTGTTTGTGAGGTTTAACGTAACATCTGCGCTTCCTATTTACTACATTTAAAACCAATCAGTAATATCCTTACGAATAGTATTCACGATTTTGTCTATTTGTTGCTTTTTTGCGACTAAATTGGACCACTCAAGTTGAAATTGGTCTGAGAGGAAACTTGTCATTACTCATTTGGCTATTGTATGCCCTAAATATAAATTAAACATAATAAACCCTCTTAGATGGCTTTTTATTTTTCAAAGGGCAAGAACATTAGCAAGGTAAACGTGAAAAGAAATAAAAAGAAATTTCTCTGATTATTTTAATTTTCGATTTGAAGAAATCAGCACGTCATTAGTATAATTCGTAAATACAAATTATGAAATAAAATTCATAAAAGCAAAATTAATAAATAATTATCACCTATATTGTGTAAATGTGTTTGGATTGAAACTTATTTTAAAAGTTTAAAATTGAAATATTTGTTGTTAAATTTGTAGTTTGTATTTTATAATTTTTATATCAAGCAAAATACATTCACAAAACTATTTTATAACATGAAACCGTTTCATTGTATTTAGATTCAAGAAAAAGTGTATAGTTTGATAATTTCATTAAATGATTTATTGGTATCATCAGTGTTTGAATTTTAGATAGTAATCTCGATAGGAACAAAGAAGTCTGGTTAGCGTAATGCATTCGTATGTTTCATTCTCCCAGTAAGAATACGAAAGTAAGATATCTATTGCTCGTTAAGTGCTGAATCTGTTACGGAATCCGAAAAATACAAGCGTGATGCCTGACTGAGTAACACAACACCTTACACATGTTTTGCCCTATTACGGTACCTGGATACGGAAAGAACACAGGAAAAGGATCGACGCGACGTCACGATCGACTTACTTTCTCGATACCTCCGCCGCGGCTGCACTGTTCCCTCGCACGACGAAGCCCCAAAATGCGAATAGGTGTTTCATCATGGAACGACGAAAGTAGATCAGATTTACGTCTCATAAGACGTGGCGATAAAAAGACAAAAATATTGAAAATTTAAACATCATTCAGAACTTCAATGAGCACTCAGATTTTTTATTTATTCAATTAATGTCTTTGTTTATGATGTGACGAGGTTCAGACTTCCGAGCCTGCTCTTCCATCTAACCAAATTATTTTGAAGAAATTATTATTATTATTATTAAAATTATAATAATTATTGTAGTTTTTCTAAATGGGAAATTAGCGTGCTTTTGAATCTTATCTACATGGAGCGATAGGAGGTGGGAGTTCGGTGGTAGGCTATTGTTTGTAGGTGGGTCGCTTAGCTAGGTTTACCAACAACCTGACCCACCTGGAGGGGTTAGTAGTTGTTAGTAATAGTCAGAGTTAGATACTAGCAGGAGGTGGATGGAGGAAGGAGGGTTCGCTTCTTCAGTAGTCACAGCCATATGAACTGGGACATTCATGTGAAAAGCTATACATTTTTTCTGGCCCCACCGGGAAATGATCGCGGGAGGAATTAGGGAGGTTAGGTACCAAACCGACATTGGTTTGGAGTTGGTGATGAAAACTCCACCTGAAAATCTCATCTACTATAGTTCCACAGAGAAGAATCTTCTGCTCAGCAGTACGTAAGGAGCGAAGTCACTACCACCGCACAATTGCTGTTGGTTTTTCTTTGCATTTTCTCCTTTTTCTTTGTTCAAGAGGTAAGAGATGTAGGATGGAATAATGCCTCAGAGATTTTATGTTTTTTTACGGCTGAGGAATTGCAAGGGTGTCGGATACCTTTCCTAACACCTTCCCCGAGGCTGGTTGTGTGTGAATGACGTGAGGGTGAATGATGAGCGATTTTTGTGATGGAATGAGTCAGAAAAACGAGAGTACCATGAGAAAACCTCCTGGTCAGTTTTGCTAAGAAATCAAATTCTACGTGGATCAATTTGGGATTAGATCGCTGCCGTCAGAGATAGTTTGCGGGGTTACCAACCACTACAACCAAGGTCGCCGCTGTAAATGCGCATTAAAATATTCATTGAAACTGTGAGTAATTTGACAAAATTTTTATTGAGTTTTTCGTTGCTTTGAGTACCATTTCCTCTGAATTATCGATTTTGGGTTAAGATATGATATACTAAAAGTACTAAAAATTATTATAATGACTTTGCATTAAACTAATTATTTGTTTTTAATTAATCCTTAAAAACATTAATTCATACTTGATATATATGGAATACATCAGTAGGAATCAGTAGAATGAGTGGGATAAAGTAAACTTTTAAAAATTACTTATTTAAACACAAAATTACCTCGGTATAATTTCACGAGGTAATAAATAAATATAGAAACACCTTTAACAATTCGATCGGAACCACATCCGAAAAAAGAAGTATTTTCTCTAATTCCTTTGACTTTCTTCTTTATTCAACATTTCTTATGAGCTCAATTATTCAGTGGCTGTTAGTAAGTTGAACGTCTGGAAAAAAGTGAGGTTATGTATATCCCACTTAATAAAAAAATAGTGAGTAAAAAATCTGAAAAAAGTTACATTTTTTTAAATACAATTGAAAAATGGCTCTTTAAAAGCAAATTATTTACAATGAATGAAATAAACCCGTAATTGGATCCCAATTCCAGAGCGAGAATGGAAATTATGCCTATCGGGGTTAGCCAGTCAATTGTCTGTCGCCCGTAACAGAAGTGAAGGTGGCAACGGAGGTGGCGGTGGGTGGACGACGCGAGCAGAAACAAAAGTAGCGCGCCACGCGCACTTTCACTCTTGTCAGTGTGAGGAGAATTGCGGGACCACAGAACACAGTGGCATAAAACAAAATATAATGGAAGCAATTTAAAAATGAATTAATTCATTTCACTAGAGTTCATTACTACTGTTCTCAAATTTATTATCACATGTAAAATTATTGTTTAATAGGTAATACTTACCAGAAAGGTTACAACTTTTGCAAAAATTAAAACTTATTTTGGTAATACGTGGAATACTCAAAGTTTTCTTTAAATTTTCTTAGAGCAGTAATTTTATGAAGCATGAAACATGATTTTAAAAGAATACCTTTAATGTAAAAAATGGAGACATGAAATATTCTTTACTTCCAAAATTAATTTTGATTGCATATGAATGAAAGTAAAATACGAAGTCGAGAAAAGGTTTTTCAAGTGATTACCTTTTTCAATGATAGTGGTTTAAAATACAAAGAAATAAATGTTTATTTTGAATGAGATAAAAATAAAAAAACACGAATAGAAATTTTTTTCTTTTACGCGACTTCATGTATTATAATTTTACTCAATGATTCGCAGAATAAATTCAATATCATCTGAAAAAATACTTGCGGTAACCTACTTGTGAGCGTCTCAACATAATAGTAACAAAATAAAATAATAAGAAGGATAACCTTCAATATGAAATGTCGAAAATAATTCTGATTTCTACGTTTTGATGGCATTGCAGTAATTCTACTTTGGTCGTCAAAAATATTTTTTCGGACCACTGTGGGGTGGAGCCAACTGTATTGGTAGCGATATGAACAACTTGCATCAAGTGAATAGGACAGAAGTGTTCAGTGAATGAAGAATGAGTGACTAGTTTGATAAACGGCGTTGGAAATGAAATGGCATAACTTAATCTGGTTTGCTTGGACAACCTGGGTAAGGATAGCATTTGTTTTTTGAGTCATACATCCCGGGAGTTTCATTAACTGAACGTGAGTATGGTAACGGAACTCTGTTATTATTTTTGTCCCAAAATGGAACTCCTGATAATAATAATAATAATAATAATAATAATAATAATTGATTATGGGCTCAGCTCACTGTAATTGTGGCCCTTCTTAGTAGACATGTCTTTTTCTGTGGAAACACGTAGCAAATTTCGAAGTTATGCCATCCATTACCGAGATAATAACATAACAAACATTGATCGAAGGGAACAGTTGTGCCTAGAATATAACTTTTGATTCAATTATCAAATTCATTGTATAATGAACTCGTATGTGTGTGAAACATTAAATTTCAAAGTACTATTTGAGCTAATGTTCTGCTTGAATCAATAATGGGCGCCAAAATACTGAATGTTATTTGGAAATAAAGAGGTTTAATATCACGAAAAAAAATTTAAACAGAATTGTAAATCTTTTATGATTATCGAATCAGAATAATCTCTGCATCACCAACTTCGAAAATAAACTTCCGGTAAAAACGAAGATATTAGCATAATTTGAAAGATATGGGAAAGGAGAGGCAACATTAACTTGAACAAAAATTGATGACTTTTAAGTAATTCTTTAATTTAAATCCACAATTACAAAATATAAACTAAAGTACAATAAATGTAAAATATGGGACTACAAATTAAAAAAAAAAATTATTCTGCAATTTCAAGATAATTAAGACAGTGTGATCCTTCCGCAGCTTATTGGTTTCAAATTATGGAATACTGAATTTCTAATGAACAATATAAATCTTTCCACACATGTCCTTCATAATGTCATTATGAGAAGTCCATAAATAGTGTGCAAGTAACTGTTGTGTTCGGATCAATATATGTAGTATTGCGTGCATGTCATATCTAAAATCTTATCACGTTTGATTCATTCTGTCACTTGCCCATTTGAGAAGGAACGCACAAAAGGAGTGTGATAATGAATAGCATGTCCATGCCAACACGAGCATTCTGTTACGAAACACAATTAACATTCTTGATTTGGAATTGAATTAGTGAAGTAACCTATCTGACTGAATGAGGTTCTTTTGAATTATCACTATCCGTTCAAATATGCAGTGGTCGTAAGTGGGCTCTATCGCGATGTTGATCTTAATCGTATGTTGGGGTCGAAGGTCTTCATATTCCCAGCGAGATCTCATTTATCGCACGGTAGTGATACTGATGAGGGGTCAATATGTATCACCTCCCATTGCTTCATATCGTCGGAAGTGTCACATAGCACTTTCAATTTATTTTGCAAATATGTGCATACTGAAGTCTGTGGGAGTGAACTGGGATATGATTCCAATCAGCTTAGGAATTATTTCACAAGAAAAGAAAAATAATGCTGAGATTTGGTTGTTTTTCGTATAGGTTATATAAAAACACAATATTTACTTGTGAACGTTTCGATATAATTTACATCATCAGTGTTATCGCAATACACACAAAATATTTTATCCCTACATACAATCTACAACTATCCTTATACATACTTACTGTAAAATAATAATAATAATAATAATAATAATAATAATAATAATAATGACGTCTCTTACGCATATGAGGAGCGCATCTGATAAAAATAAATTAAAATTTACATATTTAATTCGGAATTTATTTATGTTCCATTAATGTAGCCCCTGAACTCAATTTATTTATACCCAGTTCACTATACCTCTATAAAGAATGGAATGCATCCCGTGTCTACCCCGTAAGAAAGAAAGCATTGGATTGCAATTAATGACACATACTGTTGATGCCTGGGATATACCCAGGCTTCGAGCCAGGTTGGGATGGAACCCAAAAGAATGCCTGGAGGTTAAAACCACAAATGGGGGACAGTGACTTCATTCCCGAAGATTCGAAGATAGTTGAGAAAATAATATAATGGTAAACCAATGAACAATAAAATGTTGTATATAATATGAAGAGCTAATTAGAGTTGTTTTTGAAAATTCTTCCAACTTAATTGAAAATTAAAATAAATGTAAGTTTTTTATTTAAAAAATTCCTTGATTAAAGAATTCTAGATTTAAAATTAAAAACCGTAATGAAAGTTAGCACATACCTCGAGTACTGAGCCCAACTTGTGAACATAACTTTGTGAGTCACGCTTCTATAACTATGAGCAACGTAGCCCGTAACCATGTGCGGGTGTGTGGTTTACAAGTAAAATTTAAATGTATTGTGATGGCGTCAGATTTTATAAATAATGTATTTGTTATTTAATTCGAAATTTTAAATTACACAATTTTAATGAAAATAAGAATATCTATTCGTAGTATCTCATTGTATCAAATTATGCACACGCCATATCGGCCAAAATTCTTGCACACTTTGTTCCATAATTTCTACCAGGGTGTTAACTAGTTTTAAAAAAATATTTTCATTGTAACTACTTTCTTACTTTTTCACAACATTTACCCTGACTTTAACTTAACATAGTTTAAGAATGGAAATTATCAATGGAATGGAATTAACATAGTTTATTTTGTAACTCAATATTGTTATACCAGTACTAGTATCCAAGTCAATGGCACAATATCTCATTCTTATTGTTTGTGAACTATTCTTATTGTTTGTGACAATGTGAGTGTGACCTGGCAATATAAAAAATGAAATTATTATACGGCGATTCAAGAAGTGAAATTTTTTCACTTAATTCAAACATTTTCCTTGTGTGTTCTTTAAAACGTACTTCTGGAATTTATTTTAATTTTACTTGTTATATTACAAGTGATTGTAAGATAAATGATTAACTATTCCATTTACGTTATATTAATTTCATTCAAGCTTCCTAATACATTAAATTAAGTTTCACCACATTTAATATATTAATATTTTTAGCATAATCAAGTTTTCTTTTTCGTTCAATATTAGTGCACACATTATTATTTTTATTGTTCACTGAACAATTTTTATTACACCCATTGTGCAAATTTGTTCAAACAAAAAACAGCTTAAAATGTTTTTTGACATGGTCATACGCAGTTTGTACTGTTTTTTGACAATAAATTTATATTTATACATTTTTCCAGCTTTACGCTGTTCTAAAGTTTAACGGTACTGGCTGGCAGAGTTAGGTTCCATCAATAATGGACAGCACTGCATTCGAACTCACCACTCAACATTAAGTCGATTTAACATTACAACTGGCACGTATTCGAGTATTCAGAGAGAGAGGCAATCCTTTAGGATATCTTTATGTTCTCCGGTGAACTTTGACCTGACCATTCACCGTGTCTTCGCCAGTTGTATCTTGGCATTGCGACGACGTAGCACGCAACAAATGAGCAATAACTAATGTGGTTGGCCGTGGACAATGGCGAGGCGGTGTAAGAAGCATGGAGACCTTGGTTGGGCGTAACGCGTTTACTGGGAAGTGCATACCGTAGAGAGAGGTACGTGCATGACACATCAAATACTCAGCGTGAGGAAAGAAAGATATATTTTAGTGATAATTGTTGAAATAAATTATACGTACTCGTCAATTTGCAATAAAATAATTTTTTTTATAAATTATTGCAAAAAAAAAAGAAAAACAGTGGAAAACTCATGATTCAGCTTTGTGTTTCACTATTCAAATACGCTCAGATTCAGTTCGCGCCTTCACACAAGTCGAAAACGCTTCAATCCGACTTCATTCAAGACTTTGTGATTCGACGCATTAGAATCTTCTCTCATCAGTCTTGAATCAACAATCAATAGCTACCAATAAGCGACCCTGTCAGCCACTGTATCGAAATGATTTTACAAATATTTAATTTTTACAATTATTGCAATGAAACCTACAATTACTATTGATTAAATAAACTTAAATCAATTTTTAAAAGTTAATATTAAGTAGATTTTCTTACTGTACTCGAGAACAATTGTTCGGACTTTCTATAATTAGAATTCTGTCTCGAGATTTCGGGTTCCAGGAAATCCACCAGTATTATAGTTCATTAATTTGAAAAAGAACTGTGGAATTACTTCTCGTTGTTTTGAAGATTAGGATGTAGAAAAATACCAAAATGCTGTATTTTTCGATTTATTTACATGAACCCACGACTTTTGTTTACGCTATTGCCTTCTACGAAATACAATATCATTAATAATATATACATCCGCGATGGAAGTTCAGAAGCAACTGAGAGAAGAAAGGAAACGACAGAGAGGATTTGATTTGAATTGACATGGTTCGACAGCTAGAGGGAAGGTATGGAAATCGCGAATCAGATTCACCTTTGATTCGGACTGATCCTGATTCGTTTGGAGTGAAGGGAACCTAATGCAATTGTTGACATGTGCGCTCTCTTCCTAAGTGGAAAAAACAGAGTCCTAAGAAACGGCACCTGGGTGGTCGTTTATGAACCTGTCCATATTCAAATTTAAATTGAATTTTATAACAAATCATAAAATAACTATTGCACAATTAAAATGAAAGATTATTTTGACTTTATAGAAATCGGAATCTCCGTAATGATACCTCATTTATTGGAACTTTCTAAGTAGGACTAGAAAAAGGTATAATAAACATAATTAAAAATCATTAAATGGTAATCTTGTATGAAAAAGTGTGCACATTTTAAATAAAAAACAATCCTGGCATATGGATAAAAATTAATTCCAATATTTGATGTCGATGGCATACAATATGAAAAGTGGGGAATATTACTCCTAGTAATCCATCCTTAGAAAATGCATAATTTTACGGATAAACTCACAATTTTTTTTGATCATGCTTAACTTTTTTAATGAGTTACGTATCTGAAAGAAGATGAAGCGATTTGAAGCAGTGTTGCTCATAAGTAGTTCAAGAACATGAGTTCGCAAAGTTGGAGTAGCGCCACCGGAAGTGGCTTCCGGCATTTCCACCCACATCGTGACACTCCCCCCCCCACCGTGTCTCGTTGTCGTCACAACCTTAACTTTTCCATTAACGCCGTGACGCGGATGGCACGAACTGGTTCATTCCTCACACAGAAAGATATCGCACACGGAGAGTGCATTTATTCGAATAAGTGTGCACGGAACGTGCAGTTTCTCAAAGAGCAGCGTGTATTTTCAAGGACGGTTGACAAACTATCCCCTCTTTGCGAAAGATTGTTTCTTTTGGATCAAGGGTCTGTACCAGGACCTGCGAGTTAGGGTCGACCCGAGAAGGGTCTCTCTCTCGCGGTCTGACTCCCCTTATATGATGGACTTACTTCTATTCAACACTTAAACGATTAGTCTCTCCAGATCAAACATGGCTGTTAATTTTTTTAAAAGAAGAATTCTCTAGTGTACAATTGTTATAAAGTGTTGAAATCGAGGAAAAGTATTGTATTCATGAAGTCAGATGCTAAATGGAGAGAGAAACAAAAAAATAAATCTCTTGAATGCTATCAGGATGGGTTGTGTCGACGGAAGGAAGAGACCTGTTTGAACTTATTCCAAAAGTTGATTACCACGAAAATAAAAAAAAAGTGGTTCAAAGTAACTACGCCACTCTTCAGGTACTCACATGTCACGGAGATAAGAACAGTTTTAAGTGAAAAATAGTGTAGTCACCACATATTTTATTTGAGAGTGAAACTGATAACGAACAGAGAGGTAGTTGGATAGCAGAACTTGACGAGAAACACTGGAATAAATATGTAGAAGATGAGGGAACCAATCAGATATTCCAGGAGTATATGGTTTGAGTGATGGTTATTAGACGAACATGCAAGGTTGGTGTGATAGGGAGTGGTTTGATGGAATGAGCGATTTCGTGACAAGAGCGAAGTATTGGAGAGACACATACCCTGGTACTGGCGTGAGGTGAGTTAAAGAGTAAATAAGGAGGAAAGTAATGAAGAGATGCATAAAAGACTCATATGGAAAAATGTTTACATCTTAACCGCCAACGTGTTTCTGAGCTGAAGAACATGGGTGCAGTTGAATTACGTGGGATTCATTTTCTGAAGTTTCTTTCACTTCTAATAATAATAATAAATTTGTTGTCAAAAAAGCAGTACAAAATGCGTATGACGACGTGGAGGACAATAAAATAATTTATTCTCTGGAAGCAAGCAAGGGACCATCCCATCAATTCCGATCAAGGGACCTAAGGCAGAGGCGGATTNTTACATGTACAAGTTATTATCGAACTATAGATTATTCTGAGTATACTGTTTAAAAATCATAAGAATTGGAATAACACTAAATTCACGATTTATTGTTACAAACACGCCCCTAGACAAAGCCTAGAGAACCTGTATAAGAAATCCGCCTCTACCCGAAGGAAAACCGGAGCAAAACCCGGGCCAGGAAGACACTTCCGAGAAAAGTCTTCTCAGTACTTTATCAATTGCTTGAAAGATCGATAAGAATTGAATGTCTTGAACTCAAGTCCCAAAACAAAATAGGTAAATATGAATAATAATGCAACAGATGAATGATATACATAAATATGAATAAATATCACTGGCTCCTCTCCGGTACGTCGAGGGAATTAATATTGTACTTCTGGGTGATGTTAGTCAAATCATTCCAAAGTCTAATTATTTTCTTTGTTCATATTTAGCAGTCATTAGCCCATGACATAGTTGACAATGTCAGACTGGACAAAAACAGTGAAGAAACATTTAAATAACTCAGAATGTCTGATGATATCCATAAAATTAAAAGAAAGTCTTAGTTTTTTACTACAGTTCAAAAAACTTTCATGGATTTAAAATATTAGGAAAGAAATTCATTTTCAAAAACAATGTATTTCTTCCAGAAATAAATAATCTTTATATTACTTAAACGACCGGTATGGTATGTTTTAAAAGCTAAAAGCGATATAGCATTATTATTATATCTATTTATGCAAATTTTAGGCGTTTAAAAGATTTCATTCTTTGTTGAAAGCATTTATCACACTGCGAGGTTCATACGATCGAGAATCAATTCCTGCTCCTCTGGCATCATTGACTTTTTTATTTTGTCTGGTACACGGTTTCTTTCCTCTTGCAATGATCGTATCGCGCGCTCGAACTAACAAAATCGCTACCATTTACAGGTTAAATTTACAGTTCGGGAAAAACATTCTCCACTCTCTAGAGCGAGTGCATAATAACACATTCTCCGAATATGTTGGATTCATACCATTGAGCTCTTATCATGGCCACCTTGTGATTATTAATAAATAGTTAATATAAGTTTATCAATAATTTGCTTGGGAAGGGACATTAAGTCGGACACCGTGAGATTCAGAGACATTAGCGTAACTAGTTTATCAACTTGTTGAATCTGGACAAGAGATGAGAGTACTACATTAAATGGTTTATATTTTCGAAAAAAGGTCTATATTCCATATTTTTTCAATATTTGAAACTGGAAATGAATATCGAAAATTTAAGTCATGTTTTGTCCTTCAATTTAAGCAGTACTGAATGTATTCTTCATAAATTATAATCTACTGTGTACATATCATTATTATTAATTTTATTCTCTAAGTATTATTCTAGATCCCTATTCTAAAGAAAGTTTATTTTCTTTTAGTATACCATAACTTGTCTTCCTATATCCGTAACAATTTTTCTTTGATCCTCGATAAATCTCGCTTTCAAGTTAGCCCACGTGTGAATTGTCGCGTCGAGTACTGTTTTATAAACACTTCTTTTCTCGCAGAAAAAGAAATTGGAAAGTGTATGTCTCAATCAGTTACGAACAAGATACTCCTGTACTACCAAATACGAACTTTCCTATAACATCGTGACGACTTGTTCAGACGATAAAATATCTCATGGAATCAAAACGAACATAGAAGGACAGTGTTCTTCTACAAATTAATTGACACCAACTTTCACTCAATACAAACCATTTTGAATAAAAAAATCTTGATCGTGCCTCAATCCACTTCCTCATTACTATTTAATCTCTACTGACCAAAATCGCGAATACTGTGTTGAACAATTTTGTTTTGCTACGACGTGTCCCCTAAGAACTATTCATGAGTTTTACTTTTACAAGTTGCATAATGAGATACTTTGGATAAACATACACGCAATTGCAATTTCTGTAAGTGTGGAGAACGCACGAATTTAAAGTTTCAGTGGTTTATATATTTAGGGACGTTTTTGTAGGTTCGGTGATAAATTAAATAATTAAATTACACATTAACATTTTGTTTTCCTTTCCCCAGATAGGTTTGAGATTTGAATATGTTATGGTATTAAAATTTGCTCATTTTCATTATTTTCATAAAAATAATCTTATTTTCATACAAATTTGCACTTACGTTAGTGTTACTCCGAAGGTGCGACATGTGTGTCGTGTACAAGAAAGTATTTGGAATAATAAGAATTGGCGATCAATTGGGTCCAGGATTATATAATTGGGGCTGGTCCTGTAGAGAATGTTTGTCAATTTATGGAAATCTCCGAATGGAAGTTCTGAGTTATTTTATATACGATACATATAAGGTATATGCATTAGTGCAATACATTGTTTACAACCGAATGCTTTTCCGTCGTCACGGATTCTACGGAATGAAGACAAGGAAAATATTTTTAAAATCCGTTATATCAGAGATGATTGAAAATTTTGAAGTATCTACCGGGAAAAATATTGTGTAAGATGCTTAAAAGCGTTTTACCAAACCCTTAATGTTCCCTTAATTGTGACTTTATACTAATTGGAGTACAACAGGTTTCAATAAAAAAAAGAGCACATTTTATAGCATTATGTAAACAAATAAAAACCAATACTGACTATTTCACACTCGAAAAATTTTATTCTCTGAAAAAATATTTCTGCCTTTCACAAATTATAGAAAAGATATTATCTTATCAGGTGATATTAGGTTTTTAGGAGAGTACCATCTCCTCTTGCGCACTATATTAAATATGAATATGTAAATTTTAAGATTGTAAAATTTTCCTATTTTTTTCATTGATTTCTAAAAAGTCCCTCCAAAACAGTTTTTCAAAGATATGCTAGTAATGATGTACAAGGATGACAACACAAAAATTATACTGGATGAAAAGTTTGTTACAAAATGATTTCCTGGTTAGAACAATTATAATATTTTGAAACCCACAGCCACGAACTTACGTTGTTTATTCACGAAAAAAAAAATTATTCCTTAGGTAAATAACGTGTATTTCTACTTTGCGTAGAATTATTTACGTGAATTAAGTATTATTAGCTTTTCTTGGTCATGATATTTCAAAATATTATATCATCCTATTTTGATTTCCGCGGACGGATTCAATTACGACAAATCAAAAATGTGACCGAAGAGAAGTGTAAACATTCAGAAGACAATCATACGTCGTATCGCTCAGAAAGATCCAAGAGAATAATTTTTTGTTTAAAATATTCCAGAAATGCGTATTTTTTTTCGCGTTTTGAAATCATGATGAGTAATTACCTTAAATTGAAACTTTGTTATGCGATATTTACAAATCATTAAGAAGGCACAGTTTGAAACTTTGTCTAATTCGTTTCAACCCACACGAACCATTGTTCACTGTAGCAAAAATTAATACACAATTGTGACATTTTACGTTTATATCTCAATTGAAGACCACGGACATTTTGTCATCTATGTCCTTGATCTGAGGAAGTCAATCGGATAATTAATTTGAGTGCAAATAATACGAGATGGTTTAAAGAAGACGCCTGCGCTCGATCTGGTCCGTGAAGTATTTGCATCTGCATTGGACTCCGGACATATAAATCTATTCTGGGTACAGGTGTAACACTATTGACACAAAGTGGACAGATACTGTTGGTTCGGGAATTCACAAATCTAAAAAAAGGCGCGTTAAATTATCTTGACACATGTTATTTCCAAACCTCCATTGACTCATGTTATTTTATAAATACATTTACTTTTCTTGACACATTATTGTTCAATACGTTTTAAACATATTTTTTGTTAACTAAACTTGTAGCAAACAATAAAATCGTGGTAGACAGGTATGCCTACCTAATAATGCATATTCATATCAATTGATCTAAAAATATATAATAAGGTAGATGTGGCAGTTATTTTATAATAAACTTAGGTGACCGACCTGTCCACTAATAATGATCAGTTCGAACCTCAATTTAAAAAGACCCCTGGTTTAAATTGAGGAAAACAGCATTGCCAAATTCGAAATGACCTTTCCTGAAACATCTGCAAAAGTTATCCTGGTGGAATGGGGAGAGAAAACAACGTGTTACAAAGGCCCCTGTGATTCAACAGGGTTAACAAACGAAGCACGCTGCCACGGACAGCAGACTGCTGCAGCTGTTTGCTTATCCGGAAAGAAGTAGAAAGCGTAGTGAGCGTCAATTGACGCAAACCGAGCGTTTCTACGAGTGAAATCGTTTTTCCGAGTCATCGCATTTGTCAATGGATCTTTGCTGCCGCGGAAGATGCACTCTTGTTTAACAAGATTCTTCCAAGGCTTCGCTCCATTCAATCGGAGAATTTTGACCTGCAATATTAATCCTGAATCAAGCGTTTTGCCTAGACAACAGATACCATGCTGTGTATCTTTTCTCGTTATATATTGATAAAACAAATTGTGTAATTTTTTAATAATTTGAGTTTGGTCTACTTCACTCATGAGAATAATATTTATGTTCACAAACAAAATATNCGAGACAAAATTTGTCATATTTATAAAAATTCAGATAACAACAACAAAAAGCTTTTCGACGAAGGTCAAAATAAGCATTTTAATTAACATGTAATACTACAATATTGAGTGTCACATAGTGTTTATCTCACCTAAATATCTTTATAATCTTGTATTCTTTAGAGAAATACATTTATGAGAATATTGCTAGTAGTTCTTGATAAAAATCAACATACAATTTTACTTTCAAATTTTACTATCGGTTGGGAACCATATAAGGGCGTGCAGGGGCAAAATATTTGCGACTCAGAATGAACTACGATTTAATAAAGCCATAACGAAGAAGTTATCTCATTAGGAATGAAAACATATTTTTTCTTTAAGATGTCATACAAAAAATATTCATATATTTCATGCTGACCTAGAGAACAATTAGTGAGGCGTAGAGTTTCCACAGATACCCACTCATCCACGGTTACATATTTTACTTATTAATTTCTCCACTGATTTCCGCTACAGGTATTTTTTATTTCTCATCAGAGTGGAACAAGCTAGATTTGATCTCGTCAGTGAATATATGACTTGTCGAGTTTTTTGAAACTTTCATTCACAAATACAGGAATGAATTCGAGCTTCGTCGGCCTTTCTGAGATCACTGTGTCTTAATGTTGAAAGGACACTTTTCGTAAATATCCCGTTTTCTCGTGTCATTCCTCACCAATTGACACAAATAAGGCATCATTACAAATATATTCTGGTCAGGAAGAAGATTGTAATTTTTCATTTCAATTCCCTTCCTTTTCGTATTTATAATTATTTTATCATTATTTCTAAATTATAATAATTTGTTTTAAAATGCAGGATCAATACACTTCGATGTAATTCAGTTTATAATGAATTTTATAACGTTTATTTACCTTAAAAATACTGGATAACCGTTGTATATATCATTCAATATAGTGAAAGATTTATACGATAGTGATGCGAGTTCTGAGTATATCGGAGCATCTTATTTAGGATTGTATGGGTCCGATAGAAGGAAAAATATAGAAGTTTTAGAAAAACATATAGATAGATAGATAGATAGTATATAAAAGACCATGATAAAGAACGAAAAATTTCAAAATTTCTCAAGTGATATAGCGATCCGGAGTATGTTTTTTTTATGGCGGTAGGTTAAGCATCCGTGTTTTTGGCAAATTAAATGTTTTGTAAGATTTGGTAAGGGTCTTGACATAACTGAACGAAAAGGAAAATCAATTAACTAGTAAAATCCTGAATTGACTTTTTAAGAAAAGAAGGTTATCAAAGTAATAATAAATTTAAAAAAAATGCTTTTTATTGTTTTCACTATGCAGTGAAACCTGACACTTATGAAACACTAGCACTTTTATGAAATATGACTGAGAAATTCTCTATGATTAGATATATGTCCACGGAGTGTTCGAAACGTCTTTCACAACAAAAGCACGCATCGAAATATTTGTGAGTTTCATCATCATTATCGTTTTGCTTCACAGGACGATTCTCCAAAACATTTTTTCTCCTTTCGAAATCGATCCTGAAGCTTTTTAATGTAATTTCATGGAAATTTAATTATTTAGTTCATTAATGTTGCGTCTTTTGGCGAGGTTCAGGCTATGAGACCAGTTCTTTCACCTAACCGTGTCTTGGGTAAGAGAATTGGAAAGAATAGATATTGGGTTACTTTTGTATTGTTTGTACTGTCATATGGTTCTGATACATTTTTATTTTCAATTTCTGCAAAAAACAAAACAAAAAAAAACAACCTTCTGTGACTCGTTTCAGGTTATATTGCGGTTTCTATGCCAAGAATGAAGAAGCTCCAACATTTTAAAGAAGAGTTTCCAAATTGAAATGAATTACTTCCTTCTTTATATGGACAGTTGAATTTGTTAAGCATGTTTTTACCTACTTAACAAATACACGCTTTTACCTACTTTTACAGGATTATTTATAAATTTATTTATTACTATGTAATAAGATATTTATTTGTATTTGTTACTGCGTGGAAACCCTTTCACTTTCGTTCTTTAAGTAAATAGATGGGTGATACAGTTCTTATTTTCACGAATAATAAAATCTTTGCACGTATTTATTTCCAAATGTGATGGAAACAAATTACTTCTGCAATAATGTGTCCCTTAGAAATGCAATACACTTGTGTTAAAATTCAATTTAGAAATTACTTTCTTTTGCTACAATACAGAAATTATTCCTGCAAAGGAAGTATGGTTAATTCACCAGATGGAAGCAGGTTTTTCGTGCAGTATTATTTTGATTATGAACATGTCACTCCCCATATTTTCGTTTAACCAGGTACATAGAATGGACTTTCACGAACACCTTTAGACATATATTTGAGAGATAAATCAACATTTCCTTGTAGATTGTGTGTTAAAACGTTGATGACTTTGAAAAATTGTAGAAGTATAATGTGAGAACGGATTCATGAAATGAAAGTTCACGTGGTAATGATAACGCTTTTAGGATTCAATCCGATTTCCGGGTTAAAACATCAGAAAGCACTGCTAAGATGTATTTGTTTTGAAAACTTGATGTCATCTCTTATTTTAAATGGATGTGGGAGGTAATTCAAGAGCAACACATACATTGATTTAAAATCCTCTTTCTCATAGTCTACCACAGTAAGGGACGTACTTTTTTATTTTAATTTTTAATTGGGGCTTTAGGGCTCGCCAACGTCTAGGTCATTAGAGCCCTTACGTATTTAATTTAGCTAGATTTGCAAGAGGTAGAAAATAAATTAATAACAAACAAATAATTGCCTAAAAGCAGTAAAAATTGCGAATAAACACGTTGATAGCATTATGTTAACATACTTAAGAAATATGCGAGGGGCCATTCTATGAATTACTGTCTAAATATCTAAAGGAACCGAACAAAAAATAAATGCTGGGAATGGGCTAAGGAGATAATGTACACAACCATGCCAATATTACAGATAAAATGTAACTTTAAAACATAAGAAACACTTAACATGCATTAAAACACGTTTGTATTTTCTTCAACAGTTATTGAAATTTGTAATTGAATGGTGCGACAACAAACTAAGGATTCACATTATTATATCAAACATTTAACCTATTTATGGGATCAGTGCATTTAATGGGATGGTAGAAATACCGGTGCACAAACTACATCCCTAATTATTTCAACCGTTAAATTGGTACATTTTACTCTTTGTTTTTGAATTATAGTGATGGTTGTGAATTAACCCTAGAAATTGGATGGGTCCTTTTATTTTGACTCATGTTTCTGTCATTCTTCCTTTCTCACGCATAATATAATTCTTTCCTTCAAAATAAGGTTTCCTTAAAACTTTCCAAAATCGATTCAATTAGTAGATAAATTTTAGAGAAAAAAATGTTCGTTGACATGCAGGCGTAAGGTACGTTCATTTTCTCATCCATATTTTTTCTTCTGACTTTTTCGGATTTCACCTTTTCCAATAGAAGCAAAGACAGTTAAATATAAAAGATTTTTATAATAAAACAAATTTAGTGAAAGCACGTATATTTAGTGCGTATTACTGCTGAAAGCTATAAATATATTTACGAAAGAGTAAAATTTAAATGTATGATGCTGTATAAATTCGTCGAAGATACGTTTTCGACTTTATTGATGTCTAAGCTTATGTGTCTATTATAGTTAAACTAATAATAACGAGTCTATCTAAAACGATCTAGTGACTATCTAGCTAAAAACGATCTACTGACAAATCCTGCGAACCAAGAAAAAATATCCTAGGGACCAAGAAAGTTCTTTTCTCCGTATAGTAAATCTGTAATAAGGAATATGTAATTATTTGCAAAAAACCAAGCACATCTTAGAGAAGGACCTCATGTGGCTCTCGGTAATCTTTTCCACATATCTGGTTTACAAAATAAAGCTAGTATTATTATTTCAATGATACTCAACAAGCCATATTAAATATCCGCTTCAAATAATCCAGACGTTACTGAAGAAAAAAAAGGTAATCCTAAATTTGAAAAAATTATCCAACCAAAGCAGTCCAGGTAACATTAAATATGCTTCATCCTAAATTGTTTAAAGAAAAGTTGTCTGCTGTTTGTTGAATTTTATACTATTGTGTATGGGGATATGAAAATACGGAATGAGTGGTCTTCTTTTATTTTTCAAAAACGAAAAATAAATTAAGGAGATAGATAAAGTCCATTAATATAGTGACTACAATTTTGCGTTCTATGTACACATTTTCAAAAGTTTTTTAATTTTCAGATTTGCCACTTGCGACCACATTCTGATTGGGCCAGATCTTCCACTGCTCCAATCAGAATCAAAGTCAGCTTTACAAATAGCAGATAAATTACTCACTACAGAACCATTTTGTCTGTACTAATGATATTAATATTGAATCAAGAAATGATAATACAATGTGATTTATAATTAGCAAAGTTTTTTGCGTTTTGGTTTTGAAGAAATGAAAACTTCTATTTACAACATGCCAACGTTTCTGCCTTCTTTATTTTGGCCTTCATCAGAGCTAGTTTAATCTTGCTTGTCTTCCTCATAAGTCGCACACTTCCTGTCGCACACTTCCTGTCGCACGCTATCACCGTAGCGTCGCTTCAGACTGTGTGTTCACGAGTAGCGTCGCTCACGAAACGTTGGCATGTTCAAAATAAAAGTTTTCATTTCTTCAAGACCAAAACGCAAAAAAAACAAAAAACTTTACTAATCATTGTTAAAGAAAATGGTCGAAAATTAGAGTAATATAATGTAATTATTATCGCTTAGTAGTGTACGAAGTAAATATTCATATTTTCTGTGTGAATCATTTCCTATTCTTCCACGTATCCAAAACCTAAACGAATTGATCTACGATGGGTAAACCCATTCTACAACTTTGAAGATATAATCTACAATCTTTTAGCGTGAATCTCTCTTGACATGCTTGAAAAGGAAAATCATACAGTCCTTGGTAAAAAGGAGAAAGAATGTTTGCCCCAGATTAGACACGAAGGTTGTCGTATCTTTCAGAGATATTACGAATGACATCTTGCTTAATCTGAGTATTCTGATTTTCACCCTGAACTTAAGCAATAGGTGAATGGATTTCCTATAAGCTTCTCCTCACGACGCGGTCCGAAAGATAAAAGAAACGTCACCAATTACAAGAAGCAGTGAAGTGTTACCAGGTCATAGAGGGCAACGCCAGGCGAATTGTTCAAGGTAAGGAGTCAATTGGAAAGACAAAGAACGAAAATTTTTTACTGAATTTACTTCCTTCACGACTAATTATTATTGTAGTATTTGTGAATGGTAAATGTAGCTTACTATTGAAGCTTATCCACATGGAGCTTATCCATATGAGTTGGGTGGCAGGCAATTGTTAGTAGGTGGGTCGCTTAGTTGGGTTTACCAAAAAACTTGACCCACGTTCGGGTCAGTAGTTGTCAGTAATAGTTAAAGTTGTTGATGCTAGCAGGAGGTGAATAGAGGAAGGAGGGTTCGCTTTTCAGTTGTCACAGCTACATATGACTTCAGGGACATTAATGTGAAAAGCTAAAAAATTATTTGGCCCCACCGGGAATTGAACCCGGGAACATTTGATGATGAGCTAGAACGCTACCACTTGAGTCACTGAGGGACTTATCACTAATAGAAATGAAATAAAATTCCGTTAGCCATCTATCGGAAGTTCAAAACTTGTGAGGTTGCAATGAGAATTCCAAGTCATAACCTATGTTAGAAGAGAAAGTCTGCTGACGAATTCTTAAGGGCTAGTACACAGGGCTAGTGAACACCGCTTCGTGACCTCGCACTGTGAAGATAAAACCCGGCAAAAAGAATTTTGTCCAGTGAATTTGATGGATTACGGCGAATTATCGTTTTAATGTATATAAACAAATGTCATTTTAAGTTAAATGTATTTTTGATGCGAGAGGATATGTATGTAATCCATATAAACAATTTAAACGAAGCTCTACATAAGTTGTCTTAACATGAATAATGGACATAACATTTGTTCATATACTTAAAATTGATTTTTCGCCATAATTCACCAAATTTACCGGATAAAATACTTTTGACCAGGTTTCGCCTCGATATATACTCCACTGTGCAGACACACGAAGAGGTGTTGAAAAGCGGCATTCACTAGCCCCGTGTTCGTGCCTCTTTATGCAGATGGAGTTAAGTAGCTTTTACAGTAACTTAGGAGTAAATAAGTGTTTTATCAATTGTTCCAAATTTTAAAATGGGTTCGGAACACATTTTAAAAATATTTAATAGTTTTAATTCAAAGAGATTTTCTGTAAAACAACATGCAAGTTTTAGAGAGCTTTTATGTAAGGTGTTTACACGATTGCTCTCTTATGCAACTATATAATTCAGACTGAATGTGAAAACACTTACTGACCTTTGAGTTAAATCGTATTTTAGTAATTTCCAATTGTAGTTTAATTAGGTTACTACGCATCTTGGATGTGTTCATTAATTTCAACTTTGAATGCGTGCAAAACAAATAAATAAAAAAAATTATGTGTTTCATATTACTTATTGACAACCCAACACCTCTCCATCCCAAGTTCATTCTCTTCACTCTTAAAGTTGTATGGAATAGCAAGCCTCATAGTCTAAACCTCGCCACATTCAAGAATATGACGCAAAATAAATAAATTACACAAATCAAATAATTATTTTTGTTTGAATGTAGCGACTAGTGCGCTAACCCTCCACCTCTGTCTATATTGCTATTTAAAGCTTTAATCGTGGTGGTCTGAGACAGGCTTTCCAAGTATACACAGTTTTGGCAGTTGCACCCTTCCTCTAAACAAGTTAAAGATAAAAAATACGATCTCTGTAATTAATAGTTTACTAAATGAATTGACTGCAATTTTCTCTGTTGTCTTGGCCAAGATATAGACATTACAAACTACAAGTCCATCCAAATAGCAATAGATATTCTAAAATGAACAACATCTTTTGTGACGGGTATGTTAGAAGCAAACCCAAAAATAATTCTAAACATATTATTATCAAGTTTAAGTAAAATCACGTGAAAATAAGTTCTATAGAATTTACATTATGTTAACGAAAAATTTAATGAAATAAATATTAGTCGTATAGGAATATTGTATAAAATGCTGATCAAATTGATGTGTGACAAATAATAATTTGTTATCTAATTAGTGATTAGATTTTATTTTGTTTTCATAATACCAACCAACCACAAAATCTAGAAAACAATTTTGTGCTTCGTGCATGCTCCCCCCCTCCCTAGGAAAATTTGAAATGATGCTCTTGTTCATCCAACTGAGGAATGTGATCCAGTTATTCCCAGATACTCAAACAGGCATCTGTTTGAGTATCAGCAGTTGAGCTGTAATTGTTCTCATTCAAATGCTGAGTAACGTACTCTGCTACGAAGCAAGTGGCGCGATGCAGAAGACGTGGCCGTTTATAGAACTAATATTTAGACGGAGGAGGGAAAACCAAATTCAATATTGGTTATAATATGGTATCATATTTGTGAAATATGTGAAACCTGAGAACATAATACGATAAATAAATGTTGGCCAATAGTACTAAGACATAACGAAGGAAATTCGAATACCTAAATTGCATATGAATTGCCGGAATTTTTCCCCACAAATTAAACCCTAGTAGTACTTTTTGAACATAAGAAACATTAACTGGTTGGCAGTGCCCTTATTTATGACAACATGTTTTATTGAGGACGCACAAACTGTTACAGTTCGTAACAATGATAGTACGAACTGTAACAGTGTTTGTGCGTCCTCAATAAAACATGTCATAAATAAGGGCACTGCCAACCAGTTAATAATTTCAAAGACAACATTACTCTGATTTATTTTATAATAAGAAACATTATATGATCAATATACAACTTATCAACCAAATGAATTAATACTTATTACTTACGGGTAAATAAGATTATGACACTAAATTGTAATAAGTATTCTAAAAATAATATGAGTTCGATAGAAAAAGAGTTTAGCAGTCTAAACTTAGTGTTAGCTGAATTAGTTCTAAAGAGTTACGTAACCGAATCAGCCGTACGTGACTAAACATATCCTGACGTAGTGAGAGTGATAGGCTTATAATAACTAGTGGTACTTATAATAATATTTCTGGTGTGGTCCTCTATATTTTGGACGTCTTCCTGTGCTCTATTCATCGCTAGATGCTAGACTCAAAGTTGCTAGATGAACTTATTACTGTCCTGTATTTGAAATTTGAAAGTAAAATAAATATTCAGAATATTATTTCAAAACATATAGCAACATATCAGTCTCATAAATATCATAAAAGTGCTTTGTAAATGTAATTTCGTTGTAGACAGAAATTGATGTATTTTCGTATCTGCAGTGCGTTTGTTGTCTTCCTATGTAATTTATCATTATCGTATCTTTCATTTCAGTTTGCTAACAGTGTATTCTACGTCTGATTGGTCCATTTACACTGCTAAATATTATTGAAGCTTCTTGAAGCAGTAAAATAATGTGTAAGTGTAGCAGGCAGAAATTATTTTACTGAGTCTATACAAAACTTTCAAGAGAAATACCGCTAATGCGGATGCAATGCATACTAATTGTACTGTACGTACAGAAAATTTAAGCAAAATCGTTGAATCCGTTTTTGAGAAACATCCAAAAGAGTACTTTGACCTTCATGTGAAGTACCCTTTGTTTTAAAGTAAAAAGAAATTAGAGAACGTGCATCGACAACAAGTAATGTCTACCTTGGATACGAAAAGTGAATTAAATATATTCATCCATTTACTCAGAATCGCTGCGCACAGACGGACGGACGTTATGCCAAAAATAACTTCTCTGAAACAGGGATAACCAAAACGGATATTTCCGTCGAAATATTGCTTTCAAATTTGTTCACGATTACAAAACTTTCTATATACTACATATATGAAAAAGTAAACAATATGTGATCAAATAGGATCAATTAAACAAGTGTTTTTAATACTCGCAACGTGTCAAGAGTCACATTAAGGCAAGAACAATAGATAATTATTTTTAGTTTATGTAAGATTATATTTACCACCTAATAAAACAATTTTAAGTTTAATTTTTTAAACTAACTGGAATGATGGTCACGTTAATAAATGCGTAAAATAACTGTTAAGTGAGATCAAATAGGCTTGATGCGAATACTGTCCTTCATGGAAGAATCTTGTGTGTTTTTGGGAAAGTTATTTTCTAATCCTCATTACTATTAATTAGCAGCGTATACCATGTTCACCCCTATACTACACAAATATACATTATAAATATAACATTTATTTCTATTACATTAAACTAGCCGAACACGTTTGTGGAAATTAAATGAAACTAACATTCTGTACGATAATATGAACGTTTCATTTGATTTACATCGTCTTTCTCCACTCTTCTATCTGTCGGGAACTTGCTGAACGGGAGACTAACCAAGTTTTCACTAACCAATCGAGCAATACCAATTTATTTACCTGTATTATATGGCAGATAGTACATTCCCAATTTGCTCCCCCCAGGGGACTTACATCTAGTAAGTACGTGTTTGGCAAACACGGGGTCCCGAGCTGAGTGTGGCATTACTTCCACTTACTTGTGCAAGGCTTCTTCCTTTCTCATTCCTGACCTTCCTTGGTCACCTCTTGTTCTTTTCAATCCCGACACTATTAGGGCTAGGGTATCTTTCATTTTCCTCTTGATATATTGTAATTCAGGAGGGTTTTTAGTGGGTATGGTTGAGTCATTCGGCGAGTCCCACACGCGAGGAGAGTCATGTTGGCTCTCCTTAGTGCGTAACTACATTTTCCCTACCTGTACAAAATTTTAGGGCTTTAATGACATCAATGTCGACGAGCCGTAAAGCCCCACAAAAAACAAAAACAAAGAAAAAACAATCTGCTAGTTGTAGGCAAGTTTCATATTTACCTGTAAACTATGTAAACAGGGCATCAGAACAGTTATGAATAGTATATTTGATAATACGCAATGGAGAATCAATAAACGTACGTTCAATTCCCTACGAATATTGTTTATAACATCATTGTCTGACGCGTCAACACTTTCTAATGTCAGAACTCAAGTAGTCAAGTAAGATCCTAAAAAAAAAAAAATCAAACAGCTTTTCTTAACGACGAATAACGTAGTAGAAAAACAGGTTGAGAATGATATTTCGACGAATTTTTATTTTGAAAATGGTGATTAGTATTTAATGTTACCATTCTAAAAGCATGTTTTGTTCTTCAAAACAATACACAGATGACTTTCACCATGTGGGTTTCCACCAACTGAGATGATAAGCATGGGAAAATTAATGGTAGGAGAAATCGTCTAAGACACCTTTTGGTTAAAAGACAAATTATCCGGTTTGGAAAATCCAATGTTACAATTAAAACCAAATATAATTATTTCCATCAACCACACATTCTCGTTTCCTAATAGTGTTAAAACATCCATTTTCCATTAATCTTATTTGTGGTATGTATATAATTGATTATAATGCCGAATTTAGAAAAAAAGTTAGAAAATACTATTATCTTTGGGTCTGTTCCCACAAATAAACTTAAAATATCGCCATTGGGTCTCTGTCACGTTCTACACAGTTTTCGGATTTAAAATTCCCAGGAAGCACAACTTAATTATTCCTCGGTAAATCTAATGCTTCCCTCTCAAACGTTTTGTGGGAACGCAGCCTAAATATCTTCACATCGAAAATAAAAGTATGGAATAAAATGGTACAATAATTATCAGACAAGGGTCCAAAGGTAAACTGTCCCACAACAGGGTCCGAAGGTGCCCAAGGGGTTCGCGGAGGGTAGAGAGCTCCGCAATTTCTTGGCATCGGCACCAGTAGGAGGAGACATGACCAACA
Organism: Laupala kohalensis; assembly: GCA_002313205.1. Classification (NCBI taxonomy): domain Eukaryota; kingdom Metazoa; phylum Arthropoda; class Insecta; order Orthoptera; family Trigonidiidae; genus Laupala; species Laupala kohalensis. The sequence goes on along the minus strand of NNCF01127265.1, from coordinate 406,416 downwards.
TCTTGCATCCAGTCGATTTTACCCCAGCNCTCGTTTCCTAATAGTGTTAAAACATCCATTTTCCATTAATCTTATTTGTGGTATGTATATAATTGATTATAATGCCGAATTTAGAAAAAAAGTTAGAAAATACTATTATCTTTGGGTCTGTTCCCACAAATAAACTTAAAATATCGCCATTGGGTCTCTGTCACGTTCTACACAGTTTTCGGATTTAAAATTCCCAGGAAGCACAACTTAATTATTCCTCGGTAAATCTAATGCTTCCCTCTCAAACGTTTTGTGGGAACGCAGCCTAAATATCTTCACATCGAAAATAAAAGTATGGAATAAAATGGTACAATAATTATCAGACAAGGGTCCAAAGGTAAACTGTCCCACAACAGGGTCCGAAGGTGCCCAAGGGGTTCGCGGAGGGTAGAGAGCTCCGCAATTTCTTGGCATCGGCACCAGTAGGAGGAGACATGACCAACATCTTGCATCCAGTCGATTTTACCCCAGGTTAGACCCAGCACTCATTTTAAAGCAGACTGAGTAGGCCTGGGAGTGTCTGGATGTTGAAGTGCGATTAAAAATCCTTACCCCACCGGGGATCGAACCCCGACCATCTAGCCAACAACTCAGAGCTCTACCCACTTAAAAAATATATCTACCGCCCCAACATCGCAATTGGCCAAAATTAAACATATTCCATATTTTCCAGAGTTACTCATTTAAATTCCATCAACCAACAACTAATGCAGGTAATTTCCAAATAATTATTTTGATTCTTGATGGGTCTTTCTCCAATAAGTCATTTTTAAACAGCTTTCTATTTCCAATAGGCTATTCTCCAATAGTCATTTTTAAACAGTTCTAAACCATATATTTTCTTCCCTACCAATATATAATAAATGTAATATTCGTAAGTCAATTTGATGAATTTGTTTTACTCCGAGCGATGGAATAGTAGTCCGGATGCCCTTCTATATCATTTGATACATTTTCCATTGAAATTCTTTGTATAATCGCTATTGTTTTCTTCGCCCATGACCACGAGTTTGATGTAATTGATTAACATCATAGATTAACTGAATGTAATGAATTTTATTAGATTCTGTTAACCTATGTGATATTGTGTCAAGCAAACTTCAATCTACACATTTATCACTGAGCCATGCTGACTCCACCATAACAATACAAGACTAAATATTATATA
>NNCF01127265.1:385489-405202 GCA_002313205.1 Laupala kohalensis | reverse complement strand
TATATATATATATAAAATATATGTGTGTGTATGTGAGCGTGAAGAATCAACCAGTGATTATTGACTTCCTCCTTGGGACGACGTGTGACATGAAAATAGTCCAAAAGTTATTCAAAAGTTCTTATTTTACAGCAAATGATAATATAATAATATGGGCCAGTGAAGGCTCCGTGGCAGCTCGTCAACCCCACTCGCCCGAGGCGACCGCGAGGGACAGTCTCCTGCTGCGTGCCATGACCCTGACACACAAGAAGTAACCTCTGCTCCTGTCCCTCGTAGACGTGTAAAATGCCAAGCAAATGCCGCCCACACGCTCCAGGATACCCAAATGAGCTTAGCAATGTTCTAAATTATTCTCAACTACAAGTATTCGAAGGTAGGATCAGCCCCGAGGGTGGGAAGATCGATAAGTTAGAATCAATCTTGCATTGAATTTTATTTGTGAATAAGGGTCAGGAAATAAGACCTACTCTTCTGCCATTTTACCTAAATCAAAATACATAATGATATTTAAAGAAGAAGAATAAGTATGGCACTGAAAATACCATACAGAATTACAAATTACGATACGATACAATACAAAAAGAAATTTCCGATAAAGGGTTATCCAGGGCAGAATTTGTACGAAGAATTTTCCTGAGCATTATTAATGGGGATGTATGAAAATGGTTGAACTTCGTGTTACAGACCAGACTATGAACTCACATCACTGAAAAATACTTCACTTACTATCAAAGTTTTAAAAAGACCGAATATCATATTTGTAGGAGTTTTAAAGGAAGGTTAAAAATGGAAATATCAAAATAAAACTTATTTCGTTTTGAGGAGCGTAATGTTACGATGTACAGATATTTTTTAAAAATATTCTCAAAGAACACCTAATATTCACGTGTCGATATTATTATTCTGTAGCGAATACTGAAATTTTCAATGTCAATATTTCGTATTAAAGATGAACATTTTTAATACCAATACCCGTATAACAATAATAACAGCAGTAATATTCGGAAGTCTGTGTTAATATTGGAGTGGCTATCAGAGAATTTGAAAAAAAAATATTTCAGAAATTACATTGATCTGTCTTCCCATGGAATTCCTAAATTTCATTTTGTTTTTGTATATTATTCAAATATTTTTTTTGTATTGATGTGAAAGTGAATTGATGGGGAAAAAATATTATATTTTCATAGTATTGAAAAACGTTTTCATTAAAATAGTATTCGCTACAAAGTATTGAATTTTCAGTTCCAGCACAGAATATTGGTATTATTGATCATTGAAAAATTACCAAAAATAAAATACAAATTTTGAAGAGACTTCCTTCAATTTTCTTTTAGATTTTTAAAATAACGAATGCAAGAAGAGAATGTTTTTAAGAATGACAATGAGAAGGCGACCTGTGCGGAAACATGTCATTGAATTTTAAAAACATCTTCGTGTTTGCTTCGTCGTCTCACGTGGTCAGGGGCATCTCGTTGGATACGCAGGAGCTTTATTTGCCTTTCAAATGCGCATGCGCTCCTCAGCGAAACAGGAGCAGCTACAGAGATATAAACAACAGATGAAACGAATTCGGAATAGCAAATGCGTCAGCGTACGAGAAACATGTGGATCTGAATGTGTGCACTTTAGAACTAAAGAAATGGACCATTGAACTTGTTGTGAAATAGTAGTAAGCTGTGGAGTTATAGTTGTAAATCAAATTATATGTGGATTAATGATTACGACTATTAAAATTGAATTATTGTTCCTGTCAATGTTTTGAAATATATATTTCCTAATGTTTGAATATAAAACGATAATTTTGCATCATGTTAAATGTTGCTGTCGTAGGGAGAAAATGTACTTTTCTCAAAACATTGGCATTTTTATATCTACATTTCTGAATAAACTATTTATAATTTTTAAAATTTTGTAATAATGAACATATATAACGACAAAATGTACAATTGTTAATGTATATACAATTAATGTGTTTTAAACAAAACCGGTAAACTTAATGTTGAATATTTTGGCATCAGCATTTTTGATGTCATTAGTAAAAAGGAGTTAAGACAATGAAATTCTTTTGCTGAATATTTCATTTTAAAGTAGGTCCAGGCACCAAACGCATATTGCATTCGTTTGTAAATGAAGAAAGACATCCTTTTATCCCAAATGAGTGTTATGATCAATGAGACAAATCGATTCTATACTCACCCGTGCGTCTTCTATTAAAATGTTGAGTTTCAAGTAACATTGTCTTTCTCAAATACACTTCCACTTTTTATGTTAACTGGTTGAACCAGAGTGAAAAATTCGCTCTTCCAATTTATTTACAGCATTTTGAAGCTCTACAATAAGTACATTCTTAAAAAATATTTGAGAAATATCGGTGTAAAATAACATTTATTTAAAACATGTTGATTTTATATCAGCTTCTTTCGTTCTCCTTCCACAGCCACGTTGCAGCGACGTCTCCAGTCATATCTCACAACTCAAAAAAGCCGTCCATTACATCTACTTCATCAGCAATATCTTACTTCCCTGGGTATGTAATGAATGGCGAATGAAGAAAATACATTTGAAAGGAAAGACAAGTTTTCAAGCTCCTAATTTCATATATAACTTTCTTTCTTGATCGCACATACCTAATATTTTGAAGATCTTAATCTCGAATTACAATATCATTAACTTTTTGAAATTGCTTATCTTTTTCTTTAGGGTTTAGGTTCTCTTAGCAAAATTTTAATTATGTCACTAATGTTCTAGTAATAGCTAATAATTTTAGTAATAGCACTACTTAACATCCATGTATTTTATGTAAATATTAAGTGTTCTGTGTTTATCGTATACAAATCGTGCGTGGTTCTAAAAAAACTGTATAAACATAAATATTTATCTAAATATTAAACAGTGCACATATTGTTCAATTGAGGGTCGTCGAGATGTTTTAGGGAGTCTAGGCCAGATTTTGAATGTGGGGTTCCTTCTTTCTTCCCTTCTCCCACCACCCTCACTCTTCCAAGTAAGTCGGCCTACATAGAAATGAGTACGAAAATATTTCACTTCTTTTTTTAACTCACACATTTAGCAGGACGTAAAACTTGGAAGGTAACTTGTAAAATACACATTAAGATACTTTATGAATAAATGAATCAGACAATACATAAATGTACAAACAAATTTAACCTTTCTTCAATAACTGTAATTTAACATTTATCAGCAATGATCTGTCAACTGATATTTATCGACTCAATAATTACTCTTTGAAGCCGTCACTCTGAACCGAAATTTGAAATTTTCCGGTGCCTGCTTTTCAATATGTATTAAAAATGTTATTAATCTATCATTGGAGACTCCCCATCGAACTCCGGTCATCCAGCCAACAGCTCAGCGCTGAACCCATCGTGCCACGCTGACTCCGTCAACATACTGTTGCATCTATTTACACAAATTTTCGACGTTAAGAGACTTAATTCTCTGTTGGCAGAAACACCTTAAATAGAAGATGGTATCTTCTTGGGTCGTGGTTGGTTACGTCATCCCGAAGCGGTCCCCGAGACGCGTGTGAAGCGTGGAACGGTAGCCGTGAGTCACGCGCTCGTTCGCTGGGGTCCACGGGCGTCGAAGAGTCGAGGCGAGCGAGGAAGCGTTTTACACGAGACATTACACGCCTCAAGGATGCTTCTTCGGAAGGGAGGTCAATGGCGTTCTTCGCTCGTTCACTCTCTCACTCACGCCCACACAGCGAAGTAACCCAATTCTGGTGACACGGTTGCCGATTTAACGGACTTTCAATGGGGTTTTTGGTCCCTCCGATGGTTTAGGAACTAGCATGCATACTCGCCACAAGTCATTTCGTGTTCGATTCCCGGTGGGCCGGAAAAAATATTTGTAGTTTTTCACTTCACCGTCCCAGTTCAAATAGCTGTGACCTCTCCGTTCTCTATTCACATCCTGCCAGTATCAATATATCTAACTATTACTAACTACTTCTACCATCCATGTGGGTCAAGTTGTTGGTAAAACCAGCTGACCGGTCCACCAACTAACAATAACCCTACCACTCATCTTCTACCTGCTATGGCCCCATGTAGGTAAGCTTCAACAGCACGCTACATTTCCCATTTACAAATACTACAAAGAAAAAAATGGGGTTTGACAATCCCATTTAGAAAGAAAAATGATTAATCTCTGTTAATCGGAAATCTCGAGGGCCCCTTCTGAGGTCATTTATGTCGCGAATTTTTCATGATTCCAAAGTGTGGTTAAGCAGATTTCAAAATCAAAAGATTTTATTTATCGTCTTCATATGTGGAGAGACGGTTAAGCAGTGTTTCAAGACCGATTCCTACCACATACTCTCGTCTGGGGGCTTCCACAAACCGAAGTGAGTGCAAACAACTGAAATGAAGAAAAAAAGAAGGGAGTATGATGAATGAATAGCAGGGTAAATGGGAGTGCCTCGTGGAATAACCGTGATTTAAACCTCAATCGCAAAGGTGGTAGGCTAACGCGATAACCCTTGTTACACATGGGTGACAGTTCGGAAGAGAAAGCAATGAAAAGCATTCTCGATGTTAACTTCATTTGTGAGGTAATCATTTCTGTGATGTGATCTCGATGTTAATCATTTCTGTGAGGTACTTACCGTCATGTAGTCAGAATCATACTCTCCCAACTTCATTTTTAAGCTTAAAATTGGAACAATTACGCAATATTTTTCTCTTTTGGTTCATGTCTTTTTCAAAAGATTTTCTACCCTGAAACACTTTGAACCAAGGAACCGAAATTTGACAGATCATCTCGAGTTGGGTGATGTTTTCAGATGGAGTTTTGTCTCACCTACTCTAGAAAACTGTCGGTTAGATGCTATTATCATTCCTGATAACCAAACGTCTTTCTCATAACCAAACGTCAAACGTCAAATGGGTTAAGAAAAAGAGCAGGTCTCATTGTATGAACCTCGTCATAAAAAATATATCAATAAATAAATAAAGTCAAATTACCATTCTATGTTGCCGCAGACATCGTTACAATAAATAAATAATACAATCCCCGTTACAAAATACGTAGGCGCCGTAGCCGTTGCAGAGCGAGATATTAATATACCTTTCCATTAGCGAACGCAGCAAACAAACAAAATTGTTCAGAGGCCACTTACATTTTTAATTACATGATTAATGTTCATAGGTTTGATAATAGATAAGAGGTTGTTAAGATATGAAACGTATATGAAACCATTCAGGTTGATAAGGTAACAGAAAGAACAGACACAAAACGGAGAAAAATTTTAAAAAATTGCTTGTAGTGTGGCGGATACGGTGGGATAGTTCTAATAAAAGGCAAAGTACAAATAAATTTGTGAGAAAAGTGGGTTTCAGCCATAAAAATAGGAAATGGTTCATACCCCATTGTCTTTGCGTAAGAGATTATGAAAAAAACTAATTCTAAGGGACTGTGAGGCTGTATGGTGCATAGATGGCAAAATATATAAAAAAAGAATAGGTAGGTTACACTACCAATAAACGATACTTCGTATTTTTGATTAAAGATGAAGAAAGGTATCGTAAATTTGATGATTAGATCCAAAAATACACAAGATAAAACAAATTTAAAACAATTACAGACTAATACAGATAATATTATGTAAAAATTATAACAATTACAGACTGATATATTACATAAATATATTACAGACATAATATTCAGAAGCTCCAATAAATAGCACAGGACAGAGGAAAACAATATTTAGGGGAAGTATCTCATTAAATCTTACAAGATAGAAATGGGAAAACCAATTCAATGTACTTGTAATAAATTTCCGTATGATGTACCACACGTGCTAACACAACAATTGCTTTTGTTTCAGAAATTGAACTTTGTACTCACTTGAAATTGTGCGGTACCCTACCTAGAAGTAACGAGAAAGCATACTGCGCAGCAGGAACTTAGCTCATAAGAAACGATTTTCTATGAGAATTCTTATTAACTACTGGGACTTCCAAAAGCAGTAGAAAATAGCTTTATTCGATGAGAGATGTTTCGAAGAAGAATAGCAAAGAAAAAATAAGGAAGTCAAAAAAATTCACAAATATTAATTCGTGTTATAGAAGCCAAGTGTAAAAGAACATATCAGGTGATCTTAACAAGATCGAGAATCGAACTCACACGGCTAAACTCTTGGCGTATCTATTGAATAAGGAAGTAAAATCTATATATGTGAAGAGGCTAATGATTAAACTATTTGTAGAACATAAAATTTGTATTTTTTTTTCAATGTTCGAGAACAAACGGGCGAACATTTGTAAGTAAAAGATGCTTTTGAATTATAAAGACATCTTGGGATATTTAAAAAAAGTGAGAATGTAATTGTATTCATATACTGAACTGTTATTAAACCGGAAGCACTCTATGCATCAGAAACACTTAACATTTAACCTTGAAAAGTGAGGTTGAATGGGGAAATATAAAAACAGAGAAGGGACTAACAACTGAGTGGAAAAACACAGGTATACCAATGATGAAAGAAATTTTACAAGGAAAGGAAGTAGGGATAATACCTGAGCGACACTATGTATATGAAGAGATGGAACACAAAGAGACAATTACAACAACAGAAGTAAGAAACATACTAGAGGAAATGAGGCCAAACAGAAGTCCTGGATTTGACCACATAACACCAGAAATGATAAAACGATTATATAAAATATACGAACACAAAATACTGGAAATCTACAGAACATGTTATGCATTAAGTTATTTCCCTCGAGCGTGGAAGATTGCTGAGTTAAAATTGTTCAACAAAACCTGGCAATCGTGACCCACAGGAGAGCAAATCCTATCGACCTATCATGCTACTTCCTGTGGTAGTCAAAATTATGGATAAGATAATTGCACAAAGGTTACAAGAAAAATTAAAAGGAAAGTTAAGCCACAGGCAATACGGGTTTAGAAAAGGGAAGAATACAGAAGATGCAATTAATCACTTACTAGAACTGATAAAAGGTCGAACTATGCGATACGCATTGATGGTATCAGGAGACATCAACGGTGCATTTGACAATGTGGACTGGGACATATTGCAACAAGAACTATGAAAAATACCGAGAAAAAATATCAGGTAAACTACAAAAACTAATACAGTCTTATTTAGGAGATTGACATGTCATATTGTGAATAGGAGACAACGAACTAATTCACACAATAATAATAATAATAATAATTATTATTATTATAGTAAAAAAGGTTAGAGGAGTAAATCTCGAAGATAAAACCCTAATTCTAAGATGGAAGCTACCATGCTCAGAGAATGAATGACTGCGGATAAGACGGTCACAAACGATGCCCTTCGGATACCAGGCGACCTCCGGTTGTAATTAGCCTTACTGCGGCGAGAGGGGCACTGCTGCAGCGGACATAGAATCCCTAGCTACTCGTTGGACGAATACGAAACGAACAAAGAAAAATAGTTCTAATACCCATATCGCCTGTCCTGGAGTTTTACAGGAGGTGCATCCGGATGAAAATACTCAATCACGGGATGGACAATGTATCTTAGAAACACCTGCAAACGATACTACGAGGAGGATCAGAAAAAATAAACAACCCTGGAGTAGAGAGGAAATGAAAGAAATCCTTTGGTGCTACTTTTCCTGGAAAGAGGTGGGGTGACCAATCAAGCAAGTGTTTCTGAGCTTTGGATATCTCGAAACCCACAAAGCAGACCAAGTATAACACCCATACTGTTGGAAAATCAAAGAAGATATGTTATGAATAATAACAGTGACAGCAGTTGAAATAGAAGAAATCAAGAGAAGCAATAGAAAACAGAACTGATGAGAATGTTAATCAAGAGACAATGTAGGAACATCAATTGACAATCCATCCAGAAAATCCACCAGTCAAACCAACAGAAAATGAAGAAGAAGAAAATGAAATAGAAGAGAACATAGAACAAATATTGTACATAGTTAAGCAAATCCCAATAGAAGAAAGGGATACGCTCAATAGATTGCCATATAATAAGGTAGAACAAGCAGTCAGAGAAGTAAATCAAGCAATGCATAATATAATGCAGAAAGCTGAACCAGGTAACACAACATAATTAAATGAAATAATGTGTCAACAGTTAAAGTGGTCACAGAATAACACAATATAAGCCCAGAAATCATAAGGTAAATCATAAAAAGTTGGAACACCAGTGTGAAAACATAGATTACAACAGAAAGTTATAAGGCTACGGAAAGGATTGTCCCTCCTCTCAGAAAGCCCAGAAAATCTCAAGAAAAACAGATGGAAAGTAACTCAAAATAAGCGAAAATATAATATAAATCTGGAAACTGATAAAGAAACACTAATAGAACAACTATAGCAAAAGATCACAGCTACAAGTAGAAGAATCCATAGATATGAAAATCGTAAAACTCAGTTTATTCAAAACGAACAAGAAAATTAAGGAAATTTCTACAATAAACTACATGAAAAGAAGAGCAGCGGACTAGAAGAATACCCCACAAATGATGAAATGAAAGAATACTGGAAGGGAATCTGGGAAAAAGAGGAGACTTATAATAAAGATACTGAATGAATTGAAAAACAGACAGAGAAAATGGAAAGGGAAATTCCAAAAACCATGGAGTTGCCACCACTTAACAAGAAATAAGAAGAAATAAGAAATAGCACTGGAAAACTGTCAAAATGGAAATCACCGGGCATTGGCAAAAACCGTAACTACTGGTTGAAATATTTAACATCCGCACACAAGTAATCAACGAAATAATAGAAAATCCAAAAACATGGCTAGTTGATGATTTGGCTTACTTGATTTCAAAAGAAAAAATACCAAAGATCCAAAGAACTATAGATCAATATCCTGCCTACCTACCACATACAAGAAATTAACATCTATAATAGCAAGTAGAATTGAGACACATCCAGTGCAGTACCAAATAAAGTCCAAAGAACAAAAAGGATGTGTGAACGGTTCAATGAGTTGCAAAGACCAATTGTAGATATCGAAGGCTATTACAGAAGACTGTAAAACAAAAAAGAACAACTTAAATATTGCATGGATAGATTAGCAAAAAGCATACGACAGTATACCACACTCATGGATTATCAAATCACTTAAACTGACAAAAATTTATATCATTCTATGAAAATAATATAGAGCAATGGAATACAACATTACTACAAGGACCTAATATAATAGCGAAAAATGTTGAATTTCATAATGGCATCTTCCAAGGAAATGCACTATCACCATTACTCTTCAGTACAGCCCTCATTCCTCTTACAAGAGAACTAAAAGCAAGTAAATTAGGATATACTCTCGACAAAAGAGAAATTAAAACAAACCACCTATGGCACGTGGATGATTTAAAATTATTTGCAAAATCCGAGAAAGAGATGGAAACACAAATAAAAACATTCAAGGTAATGAGTGAAAACATTGGTATGAAGTTCGGAATGCATAAATGTAAAACTTTAAAACATGGAAAATTGTATAATACCTCAGAAACAGATTTCAACACTTCTACAAACATTAAACAATTGGAACCAGGATACACATACATTTGGGAATAGAAGAAAGTGATGGTATTGATCATAATCAAATGAGAAACAGACAAACAACAGAATACATTAGAAGAACTAGACAAATTATACAAACAAGTTTGAATGTAAAAAATAAATTCACAAAATTAATTCTTATGCAGTACCAGTTCTGCAATACAGCTTCGGAGTAATCAGTTGGCGACCAGAAAAATTGAGGCAAATTGATAGAAAAACTAGAAAATTGCTAAATCTACAGGGACAACATCACCCAAAGGTTGATATTGATAGACTACGTGCCAAGAAAGAAAGGAGGACGGGGTTTAATACAGATAGAAACAACATACAAAATAGCAATTGAAAACCTACACAATTATATCTACCAAAGTACTAATGACTCTTATATCAGACCCTTAAAGAAGTGTGACTAACAAAGAAATAATAGAAATTCAATTAAGAATAATGCATTAAAATATAGAAAATAGAAACAGAAGAACAAGCAGTTGAAGAGATCTCAATTGAAGACAACCAATCAAATTTCATGGCAGAAAATCAAAAACACAATTTTTGACAAATGGAGAAGTAAACCTATGCATGGGTAGTCAATACGCAAGATGGAAGGCAAATTGATAGACAGAGAAAAATCTTTTAACAGGCTGACAGCAGGCCATCTCAAGGGAGAAACGAAGAGCCTCCTGGTAGCAGCACAGGACCAGACCCTCAAAACAAAATATTATAGGAAACACATTTTGAAAGAAAATATGGATAGTAAATGTCGACTGTACCAATAGTATGAGGAAACAATAGACCGTATTGTTCCTGGCTGTCCAAACTTGGCAAAGAAATGAATACATACACCGCCATGATAATGTTTGCAAAATTGTGCACTACAGAATCTGTAAAGAATAGAAGATAGATGTAACCGACAAGTAGTATGAACATAAGCCACCGCCAGTTACAACCAAAGAAGACATAACTATCATTTGGAACCAGCAAGTAGTAACTGATAGATCAGTAGCTGCTAACAAACCTGATATTATAGTGCGAAACAATAGAGACATAACTTGTCGATTAATAGATATTGCAATACCCAATGATATGAACATTTCACAAAAAGAAGCTGAAAAAATAATAAAATACACAGACTTAAAAATAGGAATTCAGAGAATGTGGAAAACAAAAACAGACATCATACCAGTAGTAATAGGGGCATTACGAACTGTCAGTAAAGCAATAGAGCAATATATACAGAAAAACCAGGAAATCTAAATCTAAATGAAATTTTAAAAAAAACAGCACTATTGGGAACTGCCCATATCCTGAGAAAAGTATTGTAGGTGCTATGTGGATTATATCCAACCCTAGGAATGTGGTTCATTCTCGGTTAGAAGAAAGATACCATCATTAGGCTGAGATAAAAATACATAATAATGTATGTATGTATCTCGTTTCGGCCAGCTAGAACCACGAATGACGAGTGCTGGTAAGGCTCAAGTTTTGTGTGAGCTTACTCACTAGACACATCGTGAATTTGAGATAGGAGGAACAGCGTGTAGACGGAATCCAGATTGCTGTATCCGAGTATTACAACTGCAGTGGTTAGTCGCAGAGGGTAAACTTTTCATACACCACAGTTTTTTAAACTGAGACATGGAAATGAAAAGCTACAAAATACATAATAATAATAATTTATTAATCTGCAATTGAGCAATGACAAAGGGTTGTCCACTGGAAAGTCATACGGGATTTTTTCCATTTAATTGTTCCAAGTTGTGACCTCATCTTCAGACATTCCACGACATTATCTCTTGGTTCTACTTCTGTCTTCATTAACTTTTCATTCCGTTTTGTATTTTCATACGGGACCGACATTCTGGAATATCGTAATAAATATATTATTATAAGAGATGGAACAGGAAGGAGTAGAATTAATTGCATACGCTGATGATATAGCAATTATCATAACAGGAAATAGTAGAAGACAATTAGAAACAGCAAGCCTAAGAATATTAAAATTGTTCGAGCAAGAAGCACAGAAATTACAATTATCAATTTCTTGAACAAGGGCTGACGAAATAGTTTTCTGATAGAGAATTCAGGGTAAAAGCAGACGAGATCCCATCATGCGATTCCCTGACTGGAGATTACAAACAAAAGATAATATAAAATATTTAGGTATTATTATGGATGAAAAATTAACGTTTGTGAAACATTTGGATTAGGTAGGAAAAAATTAATTCGAATAATATACGGCTTAATGCGAGTGGGAATAAACTGATATAGCATTGGAACAAAGAAGTCAATAACTATATATAAAGGGGTGTTGCAACCACAAATTACGTACTGATGTACCGTGTGGTACGAAAGATCAAAATTAGTACACATGTCTCGACGACTTACAAGTTTACAACGAAAATGTTTAATATATTGGAGTGGCGCATATACGAGTACAACAACAAAAGCTTTACCAGTAATTCAAGGACAGATACCAATAAACTTAGAAATTGATAAGCACATCCTCAGATACAAACTGAAGAAAATAGGAGAAATAAAAGTTGGAGAAGAGAAGATACAACGAAATACTGGATGGAAAGGGAAAATAACGAGAAAACTTGTGAAATGTTGATAAATACGTTGGGACAAGGCAATGGAAGGCAGACTTACGTACAACTTACTACCCAATGTAACATACGGGTATAAGAATAAAAAATGGTTTCAACTGACATCTTCAATGTTGGAAGTATTAACCGGTCACGGTGATTTCAATACGTATTGGTATAGGTTAGGACTAACAGTTTTAAACCTCTGTACATGCCATGAAGAAATAGACACAGTGGATCACGTAATACATAACTGTAGAATACTCGGCCCAGAACGAGCTACTTGGATTCAAGAAATGAATATGGAATATTTAGAGATGGTAGATGGGATGAATATATAGCAATGGAGGCGCGGTACAAAACATTTGAGAAATATATTATGGATATAATGTTTATACGCAAAGCTAATAAGACAAAAGTTAGGTAGTAGATGGTTCGCAGAGGATGAAACAACAACATAAACGAAAGAAGAGATAGAAGATATTTGTATGAAGACATGAAAACAAAATGAGATTATAACGAGAAGGAAAAGCCAGGAAATTAACCTAGGTAGTGGCATGCTTAGCCGAGAAACTGGGATTTTATTAAGAAAAATGAAAAAAAACAAAAACTTTTAACATATAAAATTAAAACAACAGAAGTTAAAGAACGCAAAATTATGAGAAATATCATTGGCTCTAAAATCAAGAATGAAATAAATTACCCAAAACCAAATGAGGAAATCCTAAAATTATAGATCCAATACGAAAGCGGAGAATCCAATTTATCAGACATTTAGAAAGACTGGATCCCAACAAATTAACATGCCAGATTTACACCTTTTTGAAAAATAAAACCACCAGGCCGAATTGGTACAAACAAACAGAAAAGAATCTTGAAGAATTAGGATCTCCAAATTTACAAGATCGTGAAACAATTTAAAAAATTACTAAATCACGGAATTGCGCGGAGTGATAGAAAACAACCAAACATAATACATGGTCTGAGCAACGAAAACAGACTCATTCGTTGCGTATGAGGGATTACTGGGCTAAAAAGTAGGTCAATATAAGTGTTGATTCCAATTGGTCCTAAGCGACCAATTCGCGAAGAAGAAGAATAATCATATACCTTTAATTCGTAGTTGTATACGTTACGATTTCTATTGCATGGAAGGTGTTCAAAAATATTAATTTGAGGCATGTGACAATGCAAAAATTAATCTAAGAAAAATCGGTGGAAAAGGCAAAAGAGATAATAAGGACTACTCAGCTGATTGGTAACTGGTTTTCTTTATTACAATTAAACCAATTATGTTTTATTGATTTCGGCTGCTTCTTTTGAGATACTTTCTACCATTTGTTGGGGGTCGATATTCATTTGCTTGTACATTACTTCATTATAAAATCTGCTAATCAGAAGAGTTTTGGTTCACTTTGATTGAAACCAACAGTATTTTTACTCAATGAGAAATATGTGTAAAACCGGCGCAACTTAACTCCTGCTCTGAGTGCCGAGCCGAAAGTGATGGCGCGGACATGAAAGAGGAGGAAAATAAACGCTATTCTGAAAACATTTGTCATTCAGAGCGAAGGTTCTATTAATCCTGCACACACCTTCCAGATTTCCCCATCGACCACGGATGTACGACGAAGGGTAGTTTACGTGGAAGTGGGTGAAGCCGTTTTCGTGGAATGTGCGACCATCCCACCGCATTAGCAGACCCAGCCATAGTTTGCAGACTGGCTAGTAGCTACCGTGTGAGAACGGGAGTTATGTCGCGCGGCTAATACCCAGGTATATCAAAATCGTATCTGTTTCGCCATTCAGAAGTGATACTGGAACACAAACTTACAAATAGACCTCATGAAGAGATGAGTAGGGAAAAAGAGGAAGCAATAGAGAGAGATCTGCACCAAAGATTCGTGTAGAAGTGAAAGTTGAGCATTTTTCCGATCGGGTCTTCTTTATATTTGAACAGCATCTCTTCAAAGACAGTCTGCATCTGCGAGTAGAAGATTGGTGAAAGGAGGAGACTGAGGTTGTCTTCTCGTGTTCAAGAAGATTAAATGACTGCGCAGATCCAGACGCCGCACGTGGCCTTTGGTTTACAGCAGCGACGCGAGGTGAAATGTTATGTAAGAACGAGTCCCGATGTGACATGAGTACATTTGGATTTCCTTTCCGAGCTAAAAGTTCACATTTACTGTTTATCGTTCAAATTTATCACGCATTTACCCAGTGAATATAGCACGCCAACATGGATCATTCTAAAACTCACTCTTGGGTTTCTAAAGATGAACAGATTATAAATGGTAATGAAAACTACATTAAGATGACCGTAACTGACTATTTATAGGCTAGTGAGGTTAATTATGAGTAATACTTTTAAATATATAGCACGTATTTCCAGAATAAAAACGCACTTCAATTGGGATAAACGAAAAACGTTTCTATTGATTGTGGAACACTGAAAAACGACGTTCATTAATAAGCATATTAATTCAGTTAACGTTTGATCCACACATAGAAAACTGGTTTGTACGGTATTTTCTTTTCTCGATAATTTGTAAAAATCTCAACATTATTAATGTGCACATGTAATGTTTTATTGTTTATTTTGACAGACGTAAATCACATGTACATCAACTTTGAAAAAATGTTTTGTATTCGAATCTTGAGTCGAGGAGTCTCTACGGTGTAAAATATTCTTCCGTCTGGAGGACTGTTGTATTTCAGTGAATATTACTGTATAATTTAAATTACTTATACCTGAGGTTCCAAATCAGTGCTCATAAATTTAATTTCGAGTGGGGGCGTCGCGAGTTGAAGGAAATTTTTTGAGTGGGGGGGGGACGAGGAATAGAAGGATGCATATATGATCAACCTCCCTAGTGTAGCAAATGTTACAGAGGTTGAAAGAAAATGGTTTCAATAGTATCTGAGATCGGAGAAAGAAAGCAAGAAAGAAATGTGTTGAAAAGGAATGTAGTGAATATATAGAAGGGAAATAAAAACTTTAAATGAACACGTTTAACAAGCCATTCATTCTAAATGTTTTTCGTGACATTTTCAACTTGATGACAAATGTTCGGTGAAATTAACTCTCCAGGATGGTTTTTTTCTCCCGTAGATAAATGTGAAACTTTGCTATTCACTGCAAAGCGTGCAGTCATTACAGTCATCCGGATTGTTTCGTCCAGGATGTCTAAATACTTGCTAAAAATAAGAAAATGAATGTATCGAGGTAGCGACTGCAGTTCTAAAGCATTGTTATTTTACCCGTTTACACACCTTTGTATAATATGTCACCTTGTTACCGTTTAACATAATGCGTTGGTGTGGAGTTTGTGAATACGTGACTTTGTTTTGAGAGAGATACAAATATGAATCAGGAAAATAATAAAAAGAACGGAACATTTTCATAACGGAGAGACGACATAAGATACTACGACGTGCACACAATTTTGACATATTGCTCAAAAGAATGGTTGCATGAGGAAATATCAGACTAGAAGATGAAAGGAAAATAACGGTGATCAGGTGAAAAGAGATCAAAATTAAATGTGTTAGATTTGTTTAATTTATGTATGTGAAATAATATATTGAATGATGTAATGTATAATAGGACCTTGCAATGACTACATTTATGGGAAGGTGGTCTAACTGTATGAAATCACATGAAAGAATAACATAATATGTATGTGAAGGGGGGAGATTATACCACTGGAATAGTGTGAGCAGGACTGAATCCGGTCAAACCATAACCTGTTCACTATTATATGAACTTCTATCTTCGGCCAACTGAAAATGTTGACGATCCGTAAATCAAATGCAAGGGGTTGTGTTCCAGGGCCTCGAAGGAATAGAGCTAAGGTAGTTAAGCGGTGGCGTAGATGTTTACTCAGCTCCAATCCGAGGAGGAGATCCCAGGTTTGATTCTCAACTAGTCATCATTCTCCTTTGAGTAAAGTTATGACACATCCTTCTCCATAAAATACATAACTCACTCTAGAGGGAGGGGGGTTTGTGATATCGTTACATCGTGTTATGTCGAGGAACACAGCACAGACAAAGAAAGGAACGAACAATGAAGCTAGAGCACTAAAATTTGTTTCTACATTTTTCAAAAAGCATCAAAAAACATTTATTATCGGGGCTGTGTTCTAGGGTAGCGTAACATAATTATTGGGGGACAGGGGAGTAAGAGATGTAGGAACGTTTAGGAGGGGATGGAATGTTAAACATGGTAGTTTATGGACGGACCCCTAATACATGAAAGGGATATTTTTTAAAATAATTTTTCGTCTTCATTAACATTCTGTAGGTATAATACAATTTTTCTGTGAGCAGTTCTGCTCATGTAGGAAGGCGAAGAAAATGTCCTAGAACTGGACCGAAGAGAACTAGTACGCTACTGATCTACTGCGCTTCGTGACGTCATTTCATCACAGAAAAAACGAACTATACTACGGAAGCAAAATACATAAATTATTACTTTACTATTTCAGCGAGAGGACACTCCGCAACGGGGGGGGGGAGGGGAAGGTATGTTCATAGAGGATAGTGAGAGAGTAATTGAAATCCTTGGTAATAACGTGAAATGCCATCACTATTGCGCGGAGACCATGACTTGTGAATAGTACGGATACTTCTTCCGCCTAATTTTCACTCACGAATATGGATTGGGAAATTGGATATTCCACAGAACGATGAAAACAAGAGACTCTAATGAAACCGAAAATGGATGAAAACAATACTGTGCTTTCAGAAGCAATACAGAGATATAGAATACATCGAATCCTTTCCTTCAAGAAACAGAAAGTACAAGAAAAATGGAATAATTTAATATTGAAGGCAATTAAGTTGCTATTTCTCTTCCTCATATCACATTAAAAATTTCGACTAGTTGTATCAAAGCAACCTGAATAACTAAAGTGAGTGTCATATTGTTACCACCATCCCAAAGTGAAGAATCTGTTTAATCGTTGTTTTGACATTCACGACTCTGAAGTGTCTATGCTTCAAGAAAAATCGCAGTACGACTTAAATTTATAGTTTATTTTAACTTTTTGAATTTACAATATGGCTGTCTTCACAGAGTTCATGAGTTTATTAAAACTATCTAGACCCATATCATATGTTCTCGCATTACCGTCTCCATATCACGCGATGGAAAAAAATGTGTAGATATTGTTCTCAGTTGCCTGTTTGGGTTAACGTTTATCACCGCCAGCATAATTTTTTAGAAATCGTTCTCAACTCAGTTCCTACTAAAGCATTATGCGCATTAGGCTGTCCCGTCCATGTACAAGAAAGGAAATTTTTCGATCTACACTATCGCAAGAGGTATCAAAATTTGCGTAATCTTACACAGATTACGAAAAAGGTAAAAAACTAGAATTGCGTGCCATCTTGAGGGCTCTACCGCACTTTGACGTTTTGTAAATTTTACCATTTTACATACCTAAACCGTATGCCTAAAATAATATAAAAATCAAGTTTAAAAGGTATTTTATTCTTGAAATAAATTAAACAAAGCACAAGGTAACAAAATGGAGCTTATAATAAATGACAAAAACTTAAAATTTAAACTTATTTTTGTGTCCAAAATTTGGCATTTCTGCTCTCAGATTGCAACCTGGTTCTAATAAAGCCATCTCTAGAAGTAGCGTCAGTTACACTTTGTGAGGCCTCTGTTACCAGTTTAACACATCTTTCGACAGACTGTGTGTGACAAAGAAAGTCAACAATTTCCAAACTCTTATCTTTTGCCATGATTTGCATGTCCTAATTAGAAATATGTCGAAAAACTGGTGGTGCAGTAACCTGACACTCGTGCCACACTATAATTTCTATGTAATCTCTAGCAGAGAAGTTAATTTTTGGTGGTTTAAATATCCTGCGTTTAGTGCTACTTTCAGCTTCTCTAGCTTTTATTATTCTTCGCAATGCCAGCTCCCGAATGTGGTCTCTGTCATCAAACGACATACTGACAAGTAGGTTTTCTGGGTGCGCAAGAAAAGCATTTCTTTCGATAACAGAATCGACAACAGATCTCAGATTTTCGGGTAAAAATCGAGAGAACATAAAATCAGTTGAAAAATATGATTGGCTCCGTCCTTAAAAGACGTCTTTTGCTTGATTAGGAACCAAATCGGAGCGTATACTTTCACCACGTAGTTGACAAGCAATTGCAAATTTTCTAATGGATTAAGAGTACTTTCGTCTGAGTATACGATTAACAGAAGTAAGCCATCTCGAGTGCGCCATTTTTTTAGGTTGACGGTTTGCCAGCTCAGGAGTACAGGAACCAGTTGATGGAGCTTGACATATCTCATAAAGATACTTTTGATCCGTACTTAGCTCATTGAGCACATTTTTCGGCAAGTCTGGCAAATTACCAGCCATCGCACTAAAAGACGCCTCGGTTTTATTATTAACCAGCTAATTGTTTTCCAATAGGTTCCGAATATTCTCTAGGACCCGAAGTACAATCATCTAAGGTCAAAAATAAATGACGAAGGGGTAACTCATTGGCATGAAGCTTCTTCACAATTTGCTGAAACAGAAACGGTTTCTTGAGTAGAACACGCCTTTTTTGCTGCCCTTATTGACTCTTCAACTTGTCTCTGCAGTCATTTCATTAATTTAGCCGTTTCTTTCTTGTCAACAGCGCTTAGAACCATTTTCCTATAATTTCTTTGATCCAACAAGAAACTTCTCTCATTGATGGGAACTTTCTTAGGTTTTAAACACGAACAAGATTCAAATGAAGTGCATTTACAAGAAGCAACGTCGAAAAACTTCTCAGATGACTCTAAAAAACACCTCAGTTTGTTTTCAAAACTATCATTTTGTTTGCTTTTGGGGTATCTTATCAAATTGAGGTACTTTTCGAAATAGGATTTCAGTAGCTGAATAACTCTTTCCTTAGTTACGACTGGAATCGAAGCTTTGGTTCAAATTTTGTTGATCTCTTCATAAACAATCGCATATATATCGGAATTGGATGGTTCCTTTCCATTATACTTCAATTTCAGGTCGTTCTTGACAAACAAAATAAATTTAATGACGTTCCTTACAGTTGGTAGCTGCCGATCGTCAAGTTCTTTGTATGGTCCCAATATAGCACAAGTAGTCTCACTACGCCTCGAACTCATTATTTAAAAATCACAAAATCCGCTTTTAACACTGTAACAATCGCAACTCTACTTTTATAGCTTAAACATTACTTTGGCTACGAACAAAACAATCGCGAGTCAAGTCCAGAATGTCCTCGAAACAAGTTGAAACTTGAAGGAATTTGCAAGTTGAAATCTAACAAATTCGAAGTCGCTGGTGACGTGTCGTTGCATGCGAATCGAAACGTCGAGTATGTATTACATCTAAACAGAAAAAACAGTAAATATTTTTTTATATTTAGTTCAGGAGCCGAAATTAAGGATAGCGAAATATTACCATAAATTGTCAATTTTTCAAAGCTTTGAAGATTGGTAGAACTCTAAAGATTTAGTTTTATTTTATTTTTAAAATTATTTTGGTAATCTACGATCAATTACGCAAATTTCAAGAGGTCTTGCGCTAAAGAAAAAAA
>NNCF01127265.1:355155-385482 GCA_002313205.1 Laupala kohalensis | reverse complement strand
CATGCGTCATTCTGGATCCATGATGTCAAAAACATGACGTAGCGCTTGCAAACTTAGGAGTAGCGCCGATTTTAAATAAGAGAATGTATCATCTTTTGACAATTTATTGATGAAAGAGAAAATTGTAATTAAATTATGAATAGTTTCTGAGTCTGATAGTGATACGATAATATTACGATTTGATTTTTTATTGTTTTTATAATCGCGTGAATTTTGTGTCAAACCAAGAAGACTGGAAGTTTGAGAGTCAAGTCAAATTGTGACATTAGAGAACATAATACATTACGTACTGTAGTACATAATACAACATTTTGTTTCAAAGTAAGAAAATGCATTTTGCACATTATTAGTTTTTAGATGTGAATTTTATTAGAATTCCGAAGGTGATGAAGCCTCCGAAAATCGGTATTAGACTCATTTCGTAATCCCATAACTGCTTCACGTAGTCCATTCACCTCATTCGTAGTCGTGTAATTCAGTATATGAGATAAATTTTACATCATTATTATACTGTACTATCGTATTAAACTATAGGTAATTGTCTCAACACAATTTATCCTGTAATAGGTTATATATTTATGCAGGGACGCTGTCCGATCCAAGTAGAATTCGAGGTGGAGGATGAAGCGGTGTTCGCGGCAGGTTTTCTCGGGGTTCTCCCGTTTCCCTTGCCTATCATTCCACCACAACATTCACTCATCATCATTCACCCCCATGTGATTCATTAATCACCGCCTCGGGGAGGTGCCACGGGAATCCAGTACCCTGAATTTCCCCGGCCAAATCAATGTAGAGGCATCATCCCCATCTACGCCGACCCCGTCTAACACGGGAATAATAAGGCGAAGATAAAGAAGAAGAAGAAGATTCATGTACAAAATTTGACTACGATTTACAAAAATTATATGTTAACAAAAATGTATTCAAATGTATAATTTCTTATCTGTCAACAGATATCCAAAAATAAATTCGAATATTTATTTACTGAAAATATTCACTGAATATTTATAAAAATAAAATATATTAAATATTTATTTGTAGACACTAATATTAACCACGTCAGATAAATACTCTTTCTTTACTGCAATTCTTTCTTTAAAAATGAAACTAATGTAAAACATTTTTCAAAGCGGTCTCCGGATACGCATATCCCGTAAGGGCGCCAGCTTCTTTAGATCCATCATAGCGCATGCGAATACTTGTACTTATAGTTCCTTAGTTCCTACTCACTGGGTGGTTCGTTTCGTTGCTAAGTATAACGTCACTGACTGCAGCGGAACTGAAGCACGATTCTTTTAATCCCAATGGTTTTAATCGACACAATAAAACAATAGAACATATTGAAGATATTGTGAGTTAATATCAATATATTGTTAATTTTTAAATATTTATGGTTAATTTTGAAAGTAATATTTTGTGTGTGAAAAGTCTTCTAAAAAGAACGAAAAAATGATAAATTTTTGGATACGGACCAGCCAATAACCCTTCCAGGAAAATCATACTTCATTCTGATATCAGAATTGGACTGATATATGGACAAGTAAAGGAGGCAATGTCGTTTATATATTTCTCACAGTACACAAAGGAACACAGCCGAAAATAGGAATGTGAGATAACATCATAAGTTAAACATCACTTTGAAAAATCTAATAGCGTGCGTCTATGTAATCAACATATTTCACATATTTATGAAGTAGTGTATAATGGTGCTTACATTTTCATTATATTACACTAATTACTTTCTAGAAATAATGTATAATCATACTTACATAATGTATCTTGAGTTGCAGAATTTTAAACTTACAATACAAAACGAAATAAAAAAATTTCAAATCCAGACCTGTAGCCATGTATTTATGGAAATGGAGGTGAGGAGGGAAGATTTCTCACCAAAAATGTATTGCTGTGTAGATATTTGTCCGTAAATACTTTAAATATGTTACTTTTTATTTCTCATTAATAAACATAATAATTAATAATACTTAATAACAACATTTATTTTAACAATATTTTATTTAGATGAAGCACTTTGATTACGATTTATAATTAATTCCCAGTCTCTCTAGCTCCCCTAACCACGTACTTGTCCAAATATGACTAAGTGCTACATGCGAAAGCTACGTTTTATGATCGTATCTTCCTATTAGTTGGTTCTTCATATAAGTGTGATCATTATTCAGCAGAAGAGAGGTGAGAGCGCGTCGAATCCGGGAGCCTAACTGTCTTTCCGCTGCATGTAACTAAGCCCAATTTATTCATCACGATTTCCATTAACCAGGATCAATTATTACCCCCCAAATAACTTACAGCAAGCTTCTGAAATTGTCTAACGAATATAAACCTTTCAACCCGTGTTGGGAGGAGCCATAATATTATTACGTAAAACCTTAATTACGAATATTTTTGGACATTTTTTAAATTTAGTATACGAATTTAAACCCATTTCATTTTGCCATATTTAGAATTGTGATTAAATATTTAGATATGTAATTAAATATAAACCAAGAATGACATTCCCTATGAAAATATAAACTTGTATTACACTTTAAAATAAAAGTTTAGTAATAAATAGCTCATATCTTTGAATATACTGTTTCAACCTTTTAAATATCGATTTAATTCAGCGTGGCTGTAGGGAATATCCCTCAAATTTTGAGTTTTGAGATCCCGATGAACTATAGGGAACTTTTATCTACACCTAGAAACACCCAGACCTATTCAGTCTGCTATAAAGTGAGTACCGAGCCTATCCCGGAGGTCGATGTGTGTTGCTGAGTGTCCCGAATGGGCCGGAGCGTGTTGCCAAGTATTGTGGAAATCTTGAACCAGCAGGGTATACTGAAGGATCCGTAAAGGGAAATTTTTACTTTGATTTCATCTGGGTTAAAGATTTTGAAATGAATACAGTCCCAGCTGAAAGTTCACTTCAATGGACCGAGCCAGGAAACGAACCGGCAGTATCTTACCCTGTTGGGAGGGAAGACCCAACAATGATTCACCTGTTACTATAAAACATAAGAATGAAAGTATGATCTCGGGTTTTTACACGCAAACATCCGATGTACTCTTAAAATTATTATATAATATAATTAAAATAAAATTATAGTAATAAAAATAAGGAATACTGGCGCAAAAACTTAGACTGAGTACGGTACAAATACAGAGACACAAATAGTACATTTTCGTTTGAAAAACTTCTAAAATAAAATAAAAATTGTTCACATATTCAAGTAAATCACATACTGACAAAGTTTACGAGAACTTTGAAAATAAATTATCTATGATATACCTAATTATATACTCTCGAAATCCATTAACTCCGGGTAATTACACAACAGGACATAAAGTTCACTTTTGCCAGCAAGATACAAAGGAGTTGGGCACCGAGATCCGGGATACTACAACCATCAGAATCTTGAGTATGCATCTGATTCATCTCCTTAGTCGATTAATTACATTAATAACTTTTGAGGGTACTGTTGGTAACCTTTCACACCTCTGGTATTTCCTCTTTGGTATTTCCTCATCAGGGAATTTGGATATAAATTCAACTTTCACCTTTACTTTGTACTTGAATATTTAATACGTGCAATTAGTAATATATTTACACGTAGTTAATTCCAATGTAAATAAAGAGGTAGCTACCAAACCTTGAAAACATTAACGTCGCTGTATGTTAGTACAGAATGTGTATCAGAATTTATTGAATATTTTAAAAATAATATGTGGACGTCGATCACCTGGTCTATGACAATTTTATCATCCTTTATAATTCTGCTTTCAATTTCATGTCATCTTTTTTGTTGCAGCAAAGCTTCAAAAACAATATCTTCCTCGAGAAATACTATCTATTAAATTTGATAGATATACGAGTACTACAACGAAAAGCATCAGAACTTTCAGAATATAAAAGAGTATAGTTTACAAAGCATGCTAATCTCTCGATGTGTGTGAAAATTCAACGCAATTAAATATCACACTCCTTTATATTTTCTTGATCTATGAAACAAAGGTGTATCTCAGGACTGAATTTCTAAAGTGCCACTCTTGTTTTGTAAGAAACGTATAATACGTATAATATTTGAATATTTAATAAATAATCACAAAAAAATTATTTAAACAACGTTTACCCGAATTCATTGGAATTTCCAGTGGCTGTGGCTCTTCAAAAACGGATTCAAATAATGATTCAGGAAACTAAATCAAATGACCATTTATCGGTAACTGGAATCTTTATGATAGTCGGTATGTTTTGAATTCTCATTTTTCACAATTAACTCTAAAAATGTCATAGTAGTCCATAACTTACCATATGTTCAATTCATATTCTATGACAATGGTGGCTATATGGTAAAATAGATTCCTCGGTCAGGATGACAGACTTTGATCACGGATAAATATCGGTCTTCGTCCCGACCGACTATACTGCAGGAAGTGTTCCACTGTTTTCTCGTCTAATCGATACGGATGCTGGTTTCTTCAATCTCTAACGATCGAATTCCGTTTGGATGTATTTTGATAGTGGTAACCAATCGGCTATTCCACGACGGCTGTTAGGAAATAATATTTCCATTGATTTGTAAATTAAATCTGATCGAACGTCTCCGTTAAAGTGCTGCGAGTCGCTGGAAAGTGTTTCTGCTGCTTACTCTTCCCAATGCCTTTTAAGACTTGAAAGAGAAATTATAGAATTATATCCTTGACTTAGGACCAATATGGATCGAGTTTTGTAGAAATTTCCTGGACACAAACGCAAATTTTCATGTATTCTTAGAACACCACTACCTAAAATGAGAATGTTACAATTATTATTTATAAAATGAAACAAAATTTGTAGTAATACAAATCAGAGATTTGTAAAATCAAACGAATATCTAAAAGTGATTTGATATCGTATAAGAAAATAATTTACAAAACCTCTTGGAAGACAAAATAATAATAGGTACAAATGTAATTCACGAAACTTCTTTAAACTCATATTAGGAGTTTAAAATATACTACACAATCTCTTTGAACACAATAGAGGTGAAAATACACAGATACCAAATCTTTTTTCTGTGTCATTCTTTAATATTATTCTCGCAGTGGTGTAGGGTGCCAGAGAACGGCTTATTTCCCGCTGGGAACAAACGATGGAGATGGTACGAGGGTTCGCCGATTAATCTAGCATCGAAATCTCCATATTTTAAAACTTAGACAAATAGCACTCTCTTAGATTGCGGTGAACTTCACCGCCAGGTAACAGATTAATCATGTTACGTCGAATGAAAATGGGAGACGGGACCGGGGTTCGAACCCGGGACCATGAGCTCTGCGCGCTCATGCGCGCATGGGTTTCACAAGTTGAATGAGAATGGTAGACGGGCCCGGGTGGCGAACGGGATGGCGCATGAGCGCGCAGAGCTCAAGGTCCCGGGTTCGAACCCCGGTCCCGTCTCCCATTTTCATTCGACGTAACATGATTAACAAATAGCACTGTTAAAACATTAACTTAGAATTCGTTCCCGGTCCAGAAAATTATCTCTGTAATTAAAAACAATTATTACACTTGTTTTAGTTTGTCGGAAGAAACAGCGAAATGTAAGGAAAATGTTACTTTTTAGTCATAGTCTGAAACACACATACTCAGAACCATGTTATTTTACTCAGAGAAAATTTAACCTAAGAAAACAAAAATTACGGGAACACACTGTGTTTAGTTTATTGCAAAGTATCAGGATATTGGTTTATTGTACTCAACATAGTCAAAGACAGTTTGTAACTTCATTCTTGACAATAAATTATTTATTAATATATTAGTTTATTTATTTTCAGTCCAACTGGCTTGAATGTGGTGCAGGGTTCGAACACAGTGTAGCCAACGCTTTTACTTCTCCATCGTCCATAACGGTAATGTTATTTCCTCGTCTGTTATGTTATTAACTTCAACTTTTGCAGAAAATAGTCGCTTCGGTGAATACTATTATTATTTATATCAAGATTGTTTAACTTCGGAGAAGTTGACTATTCGGGTTAGGTACCCATTTAACATTTTTATCAGTAATTTTGTAAAAATGTATGTTAACATTTAAATAAATATATCAAATCTACAAAAGTAGCATAAATATAAGAACATACATATATGAATGTTTCATATCATTGTTACATATCGTATACGCCGATAGCGGTGGCGCAGTGGTGATCTTTTCACTCCCAAGATGAACGAGAAGCACCTTCGCTGCACGGGAGAGCGCTGGTTCTATTTACCGTTTGGTCAAATTAGGAGAGGTTTTCTACCGGAGAAGTATCGTTTCGGTACTCCGTAGTAACTCCTTCCCAATTTAAGTCCCTTTAAAATGCGGTTGCAAAGAATGGTTCTCATAGTCTGGACTTCGCCACATTGAAAAACTATGTCATTAATTAAGAAAACGAAAATACATTAATTGTACTATATAATTGTATAAAATAAAAATATTTGTTGTGTTCTACCATTTATTCAGATTTTTGGCCATACGTTGATGTTCTTTACGAATTACGTAGATAACTGAAGTGTGAAATAAATCATTTTGGATATATTTGTGAAAGCAACACTTTTTAGTTCCAAATGTTCGAAGTATGAAAAATGAGTAGAACTCTTTCTTAACATATTTTTTAAGATTATACATATTTTTCTGTTTCAAAGGGAAACTAATAAGTATATCACTTTTACAAGTACTATGTTTATCTTTTAAGAAATAAAAATGCCCACCACGATGTGAAAATATTTATAATTTTTTTTGAACTACGTAATTTGCAAATGTTACTTCCGAATGTCAATGAAGAAGACACGCGAAGCCAACATAGCCTTCGTACCATTGCGTGGGACACACGCCGTGGCATTGACTCGTGTACTCCACTATTCAATTACTGAGCTTGTTTGTCCGCACAGCATGTTTACATAACTTCTTTATTACAGCCCTAATTAAGAAAAGGACAAACTATGACCCTTGCTTTACATACAAAGACATACCTTACCAAGAAAAATCAATAGGACTGATGGGATAAACAAATTTTTTTCTGGATGAAATGTTTTTCTCCTTATTTTGCACAGAAAACATATTTTCAAAACATTTAACGCAGGATAATTGGTGGCGGACAAACAAACAATTCTAGTCATTATATTTCTGCGAAAATTCGTTTAATACATTTGTGGATTTAAATTATTTTCATATGATATATTCATGAAAAATGAAGACCTTAAAATATATTATACATTTTCATTCGTGAAATGAAGGCTAAGAAAAGAGGTCATACAATTATGACCATCTCGATAAAAACCAGAGAGAAAAAATAAAATTCTGAAACGCAGTTCGAATCAAACATTATTTTTTCTATCTAATCCACTAATATTAGCCGCTGAATTAATTGTGAAGTTCGTCATAGTGAAGAAATATGATGAAAAAATACGTAGCATTCTCAAGACCCCTTAATGGCTAGGAACAGTCAATCAACAATATTATCTGATACCTCAGATAAAAGTAAATTTTCAAGTTATACACGTAACAATGAATCGAAGAGTTTTCTATGAACATAAACTGAATTGAAGTGATTAAAGGAAGATACAACAAAAATAAACTATTCTTCGAAAAATATATTTTTAAATTCTGTAAGTCTGAATTTAAACAAATAATTGAAATTTCAAGTATCATCATCCACAATAAAATAATAAATCAAGTTTTGCGGTACAAGAAAGGACAAGAGATATGTCAATTTAGGATTACGATTTATCTGAGGTATGCAAAAATGCTTCTATAAATCAACGACAAATATTTGTAACATGTTTTATCAAACGTTTGGAAGTAGTTCTATGCATGACAGTGTCGTTTACCTTTGCGTTACCGTCATTGAAAAGAGAATTATTATTTTATTTGATTGGAGTTACGTCTTACAATTATTATTAGATATATTTTTTTATTTCCTTGTTTTACTTTGAACAAGGAATGTTTTACTTTGAATGTTCTTTTTTTTCATGAATGATAGCAAAGAACAATATTTCATTTACTGAGAACGAAGAATGATGAAAGGAACAACTAATGGAAACCATTTATCTCTTTGTCAGTAACAGCTTCATCATTCAGAACCGTTGGACAGGACCAGGATTCGTATTGTGAATTGTCTTTATCTTCAATCTTGCCAACAAGATTTACTACATGTAATACTTCGCCATGTACCATCATTCGAACGTTTGTGTTTCAGATGATGCTTTTGCAACGCAACGTGCAAAATGTTCGCCGATGAACTATTGTTAATTGAAATGTATCCCGATTAACAGAGCTAAAAAGAATTAGTGAGAGCCATGTGTTCTCTTTATTTAAATTTTATTACATAACTATTTCATACTTTTTATTACTTGTATATAACTTCCTACATGATTCTAAATACTTCACTTTTTTTAGAAAATATTAATATTACTCTATTCAAGAAGAATATACTTGCAAATCGAGATTAAACTTATAATAATATTAAATTAATATTACAATATATTATTATGACTTAACGTACTTATGAAAACGAATTCAACTAAGTGGGAGATGACTGCATATTAATTGCGAAGTTAAATTAATTATAATTTTGTCGCGAACGAGTTTTATTCACTAGTAATAAGTCTCGAATGATAATTTTTTAATTAATGGTTTGCAAAACATACGCATTTCTTTATTCAATAAGACTAACAAGTTTAGACATAAAAATTTAGACATTATTTTATTCATAATCTTTGAAACGATGTATTATTAATTTTTAAGAATTTTGTCGGTGATGAAATTAGGCACAAAATAAATTATTCAGTTGATTTGTTCAAATATGTGACTTGTTAATCTATAACACACTGCAGATAATCATACAATAATGAAATGCGTTAATGCATAAGATTCATACGACAGGAATTACAGTACGTAAGCGTTGTAACGTGCGCACTATAAAAAGTCATTTTTAAACAAAAAAAATTTTAATTCAAAAAATGAAATATATTCTTTGTTTCCGTCAGCGCCATCACGAATAATCCACTCTTCCAATAATCGAGAGGTCAAAAATCGAGATTCTGCTCAGGTATGATGGAGATCGTAAGGCGATTAATGAGGGAAAAGGGATGAAATTAATCACTGAAACGAATTTTAAAGTCCCTCCCTTGAGTGTAATCTTGTGTAACGCCGTGCAAACATGCGAAGCTGTGGCGCAAGTGTAGGGTCATTTGATGCGGCACCTCAATGATGCCGGCGAATGAAACATGCACCAACCTTTACTGCCAGTATATGCCGACTAATCAGGGATAACAACGACTTCCTAGCCAACACCCTTTTAATTCAGCGAGTCTGCGTGATCACGAAAAAATAAAAAAAGTTTTTTTTCTTGGCTACACGGAAATTCTTCTAACCACGACGAGGCAATTCCCGAATAGCCAAGATATGACTTCGGCCGCGGAAGCCTATGCTGTCACAAACTTACTCACTCAAAATGTTCCGGGTGCGGGTACAAATTGTTGTAGGCATGTGGCAAATGATGACAAAACACGTGGATGTATATGGGCTTCGGGAGTCAACGCAGGGATTCCCGGGTTCCAGTCTCGGTCCGTCGCAATCTTTAGACGATGCAAACTTCCCTTCACTACCCGAGTAGGTACTCGGGAGTTGTGAGTTAAAAATGCGTCATGCCCATTTACATTGCCTCATCAAACAGATGTTTTCTTTACCTTTCCGGCATATGACATGAAATGTTTGTTATCCAATACGCATCAAAAGTTAAGTTGTTTAAGGGATTTGTTACGTAATAGTCTCCTTACATCCTCATCCCCAGAACAAGCTTCATCTCCTTCACACATTATCCGTCGGGAGATGCGTATCAAGCAGCGTAAATCATATTGCGTGAATCGTCTATGAAGACGACCTGAGGCAAAATCCCGCACAAGAGTTTGCACGCTGGTGAATAATGTGCTTCTTTCATTGGAGATCGAAAGTTTAACTCGTATTGTTTATCTGATAAAAATAACAACTCTCTGATCAAAATACTGGTTTCTTCTTTAACCTTTTCACCGAAGCATCCTGTACTCACGAGAAGCTAGTGAAACGTGGACCGTTATGTTGTGTGAACTTGACGTCCTTCTTTTAGTACAGTCACATTTAGAAATGATCATATTCCTCAACGACGTCAAGTTCTTTACGTAATATATTTGGAGATAATTGAACACGTTATGCCATAAAACACTGGGAAAGATGCCAATTTCTTTAAGGGTTCGACAAACACGCGATGATGCCGGCGATTTATTTTCAATTTGATGAGTTCCTGCGACTTCACACGCGTCAGGTTTTCAGTTTTGCGCGTAAATAATTTTTTTTAAAAACCCCAATGTGTTTTTACTTTCCAATTATACAGAATGTGAAAAGGAAGTAGAGTAATATTGAAAAATATGGAGATCTCTTCGGATCTTTACGAATTGAGTCCAGGAGAGTTTACTTTCAAATTTTGACGATGATGTTCCATGTCATATGTGTGTGTATGGGATTTTGTTTTCCCCATTACTCACCAACAAATTTATGCTTCGGAACCAAACTTGATATTTAACTTAGAATACATAGGGAATAGAAGTTTATTTCTGAACAGCAAGTACACAGTGCGTTTACACTCCGCGCTCCACTTCCGGTTTCAAAATTTTGAAAATATGAATACAAGCATTTAAATGGTACAAGTCATTCTGCTCACAGATTGCTAAACCGCATTTCCGTGCTTCACATCGTTTTCGAAATACAACGAAATTACAAAAACGAGTTATCTTGTAGGCGCTGTTTTTGGATCAGAGTATAAGGTAATTGCTAAGAGATTAAAGTGGAAGATAATTCATGCAATCTCTTATTGAATTTGCATGCATGATGTTAAGGAGTATTCTATGTAAAGTTGTGAGGAAAAATACGTTTAAAGCGATTGATCTTTTAAATATATACGAGTTTGATAATTATATTATATATTGTATTCTTTTCTGGAACAGTTTTTCTATATTCTTATATTTGTATTGCTATATAAGATTTACATTTCTTTTGTCTTTTTGTTATGAATTGTTATTGAAGTTGAGTGGGGCACACTCCGGATTTTTTCCCTTCATTGTAGTCAAAGTGCATCTTTGACTGTCGTGTCTTCAACAAAGTCATTGCACACCTCATTACACACAATTGCACTGATCTTAATTACTCTTATATTTCATACTGCACCATAATTTTAAATGTTCTATTGTCTTTTTCTATGTCTCTTCTTGTCATTTTCTATGTCTCTTCTTGTCTATGTTTGTCCATTCATTCATTCATTCGTCCTCTCTTCTAATTCTCTTACTATATCGTTTGTTAGAGGTTTTTCCACAACCTTCTTCTCTTTTCGCTATCTCTACACAACCTTCTTCTCACCCTCATGTACTGCTCCTCTCATTTTTCTTCTTTAATTCCATTGAAAAACATTGTCATCTTCAACAGTACAAACAGTGAATCAAATCACACATGGTAAACGAAACCAAGAACTTCGACAAGGAATAAATTGCAATGCTTGATCGTTAGTGACATGAAAATAGACCGTTGACAATATGTTTACCCATACTGCATGCAATACCATTTTAACTATAAATTTCTTCAAAATAATTATGTTAATATTTCGGTACCAATGTACGTTACACACCCTCGGCACCTTCAAACCATGTGTTGTTGCTTTACTTCCCGGTGCAGAAGATTTTTACGTATACTCCATTCGAAAATTCAAATTTTGGTTTTTAAATTATCCCTTCATGTATCATCTTTTTAAAATGTTTATCATAATCGAAAATAGATTCACTAGATTTAGTTATAAAATAGCTTCTTTACTACTTATTTTTCACCTTTTGAAAAATGGATACATCTCCTACACTGTGACGTTTCTTGTTTATTAGTAGGTGGGAAACAAAAACTCATTTCTTGAAGATCTATTTCTTGGAACAACAAATATAATACTAAATATTTCACGTCATATGTAACTCGAAATACATAAAATAAAGAAACAAGCAGATACTCATGAGATTCATATTAATGCGCGGAAAAGAAACAAACGTTTTTGATAACTTGCGCTGGTAATGATAGGATGATGATTGGCATCTTTCAAAAATGTCCCTCTAAAGCTTAAGACAATCTACAATGAAATCTACATTACTCAGAATTTAAAAAAAAAATGTAGTATACTCACGACGAGTAAACTGTATTGAATATTATATTTTAAAATTCTCATTGAGAAATAAGTAGAGGAAATTTTTAAAAATATATGGGTATTGAGATGAATATAAATGAATATAAGGGTAATGAGATGATACAATGCGTAGTTAATGGACAATGGACGTTGGTTCGCATTATTTGAAATGTCATATTAATGAACAAAGAACGCGGAGATGAATCAGAGGATTTTGAAGAAGATCCGTAAACAAAGAATGGATGACTCAGGGTTACATGACATTGTGTCCAGAGAGCTTGCATGCAAAAGGAATTGATCAAAGAGATAAGGGAGATTGCCGATACGAAAATTACAAACTAATCGCCGCCTGGGTTGGGCGAAAGAGTGGAGACTGCTTATCTTCACCCAACACATGAGTTATAAGAAGTATAATTCGAATAGTACAAATATTGCACAACATATGAGAACTTTTCTTTTTAAGAATTATTTTTAACAAGCTTAACCCACGCGTTTTAATGGATGGATTGAAATCTACATTCTGCACGATATATGCACGGAAATCGTCGACATATCTTTTTATGCTCTTAAGAGCGATACTTCATTTGAATTATTTGCTCCGTCCGGTCACGTAGAAAGGGTACTAACGAGTTCTGGGACATTTGTGTATTAATGTATACTATGTTTATATTCTTTTACTACAAATGTTGAAGAAATTTTAATTAGAACTGTGTGAACTGTAGACTACGAATATAAGATTTCTAGTATTTAGATATCCCAGCACGTTCTTGGTGAGTTAATAGTCATTAAATTATTGATTTGAAACATAAATATATTTTCTATATGTATGTCATTAATGGAAGAATTGTTAATAGAACAAAGGATTATCAACAAATTCAAATTCGTGTCAAAATTACTAGTTTTCTTCATTTGATACTCGTCTTACACAGAATGGTTTGTATTATTATAAAGCTGAAAATTGATCTACTCTACGCGTTTTTCATTTGGTATATCCCCGCAACCTACAAAAATGTACAAATTCACCCATTTACAGCTAGAAGACGACTAACATTTTTTTCGGAACTAAATCTGTAAGAAGATACCTTGGTGACTGACTACTTCCCAGAGCTGGCATTTTGGAACCCGATAGTTCAGTAAATAGCGTCACTAACGAGACTGTCTACAACTTTGAATTTATCGTGAGATTATGTTGATTTCATTAATGTTGTGTGTGTGTCCAGTTTCCAGTAAGAAGTGTAACGATGGGTAAGATTCGTGAAGAGGGGGTATAGATTGCTATAGAATTGCGTTTTGTCTCAATGAGTTGGCATCAACCAGAGACCACGTTAGCGACGTTCAATGTGATCGATAACAAATAAACATTCAGACTTAATTTCGCCAAGTTCGTTGAATGTCTTAAACGAGATTTCGATAAGCATAATTATTGAAATGCGCGGTCTACCAACTACGATTTTCAAGATTTACGAGAAAATCACGATTTACACTTAAACGCTCTAGGTCCTTTCATGTACGTACGTTAATCGCGATTTTCTTCATTACTGCAAGCAATGTGGCGTCCATTTTGCTTGTTTACTCGTGGCTCGATTTACAGGTTATGTTTAGTGGTACGAGGGAGGTCCGCTGCTGCCTCGGGTTGCCCGTTGGTGCTGCTAGAGGGCAACAAGATGCGTTATTTGCCCGTAATTTGTCTTCAAGCTAAAACTACCATCAACCTAGAAAATGCTTCAGAAATATCGATTAACATAATCGACGATTACTTTTGCAATATAAAAGTGGTTAAATGCAATGTATGCTTACAATATAATCGTGGTTAAATTCAATGTATGCTTACAATGTAAAAGTGATTAAATTTACCTAATCACGTTTAAGAAAATCGTGATTACTCTCCATTTTGTGAAACTGGGCCTTAGAGAATTCCGGTACGGCAATGTTCTTTTCGTCCATTCACGCTGTTTGCTCTCCTGCATCTCGGATCTCATTGCTCGCGATCGTCTTACGTTAACGGCTCTGGTCTAACCGGAATCTGCTGCAAATCTGAAGAGCCGCCGTCGCCGCCGCCGCAAGCACCAAGAGAGTTCTCACCGTCGCGTCCCCGCAGCGTCGCTGTTCGAGAGGCGAAGAGTCAAGGTCAACAAGCGACGTTCGCCAGCAACACACGTGCATTCAGTTGCTCGCAGACTTCCACACTCCAGTACCCATCCATTTGTCACGAATGTTTTCAATTACTGCTTCCAACCGGTTGACTGTAAAAAAATACGACTTTTCGAAACGCAAAGTCGGGAATGTGGATGATGCCACAATTCTCGCACTGATAGAGAGACGAAAGGGGTAATACCCCACCCCTACCACTGATAGTACATGATATTGAATACTCATTTTTACATTTTTAATAAACTTTGTCATTACGCCAACATTAAGTTTCCTTCTAAAAGTACATTTATTTATTGTAAATAATAGTTTAAAATCCGGTGAAAATTTCGTTACGGCGCCCATTTTCCCACTCGAGAGGACATATTCGCTCTACCCTCAAGAAACATCCTGGATTCTGAGTTACCAATTTCTTCAGTATGTTTTCTGGACAAATATGAAGTAATATTTTAAGTACATGAAAGCACCCACTCTGACACGCGTTACGTTATTGCAGGTAGTATTTGAATTGACATTGACAAAATACGTGTGTTCTTAAATTTCCAATTTGTTTTTTCTTACATCACTCACGAAAATAAAATTTTATTCAGTGTACACCATACATAAAATGACTATAAATCTATAATTTTCAATCCAAAATCTATTTACTTCTTTTATCAAATGAAGCATGTGGAAGTTAGTTGCTCTAGCTATGGCTTAGAAATAATCACATTGTATAATATGGTAAAATAAAACTATGCTGGCTAAACCCTAGCGAAAAGTGAAACAGTTAGACAAAGTATTTCAAAACGAAAAATGCGTATATTTCCAACATACGATGTTTGATTGTCCAATCTTTAGTCTTCCTATACTCTAAAGCAGCAAACAGCGCTACTGAAAAAAAAAATCAGCTCTAATGATAATTCGAATAAATTTATATATGAAGTCAATATATGATATAAATTGTGCAAAGTTACATGTTAAGAGTCCAGAAACATATTTTTTGAATCATACCTCATTTTTAACTATTGATTATGACAGGAGAAAAAGATTTTTTTTCGAAAATATATCGTATAGAAATATAACGATACATCAAAATGTAGGAATGGTAGATGAAAAATGAGCCAGGAGACAATATCTATTTCCGTGACTGAAATAAATCCTGTACTAAAAAGCGACGAGTATTGTTATTTTTTACTTCTCTATCGAACGAGTAGGAATTTATCTATTGCCTTCCAGATGGCGTAGTATGCAATCAGGACATCAGTGTATTGAATCTGGCAGGGTAAACTTTAGTAAGTAGACAAATTAAAGAAAAAATTAAAGGCATGTCTGGTAATATATTAGTACTCATTTTGCTAAGGTGAATCAAAAAAAGGGTTATACACAGCAGCATTTGAAAAGTAATTATGTCGGAGGAATAGTTTTCCCACAGTGAAGACTGATGACGCTAATTACAGCGGTTGAGGTGGCAGGCAGAGTAAGATTGTAAACGCGTCAGTGCGTTTGAAATGGCAAAATATTATGAGAAATGTCTTGCTTGGAGCAGTGATTCGTTTATTATAGGCCAAGCATGTGTCCGCACCTGTCAATCAAAGTCAGACAAACAAATCGTGGAAGTTTATGATGAAGAAGCTATGAGCAAACAACATGTAGCGAAATGGTCTCTCTTTTTTCAATCGGGTAGAGAGAATGTAGAACACTGCAGTAGGTTAGTGAGCAGTTTAAGTTCTTCAACAACAGAAATCAACACGGTTCGAGTTGAAGAAAGGATTCATAATGATCGACGGGTAATTAGGCGTGTAATCGCGTCAGGGCTGGGACAGCTATGGTACTGTGCAGCGTTTCATTTCTGATATGTTGCGATATTCCAAGGTTGAGTACCAGTTGCGCTATCTGAGGAGCAGAAAGCAAATGCCCTAGTATGTTGAGAGATGTCATCCTCTTGTGTGACTCCAAACTTCTTGCCTAACTCAAAAATTGCTGTAAAAGTATAAATGAGAAGTCTTAAGCTACCGCTCATACAGTCAAGTTTTGGCATCCAGTGACTATTTCCTTTTTCCGAAATAGAAGGAACACTCATCTGGAACAAGGTTCTCTTCAGACAGTGATGTGAAAACTGCTGCCGAGAACTGTCTCGATAGTGAGTGGCGTTATTTCTTCCAAGCCGAGTTAAACAAGAATGCCTCTTAAATCATTTTTTGTATTTTCTGTTCATTCTTCATACATACTTTGTATTACGTGTAATGTTTTAACGAGCGGTTAAAATGTGTTCTTTTCACTTCAACTACACTAGTGTCATCCCAGAGAATCTTGGTTGTCCAGATATTTTATTATTATACATGTTCTAGGACAATAGTTGGGACCTTATGGCATTAAGTTCCAACTTTTTACCTTCATTTACTGGATTCTATTGTTATATTTGCATATATAACCAATGGTTTGCATTTATAAATATATAATAATAAAAGTGAATTCTATGGAATGTCTGTAGTATGAAAATCAGAAAAATTAATCGATGAAATTATTTGAAATTCCAAAGGACTCTTCTTAATTGTTATTGCAAGTAAAATACGAAGTTTGGTTAATATTGATGAATTTCAAAAGCAGAAAAACTATTAAAATTCGCTGCTTATAATTAGATGTGGAATTTCTCTCGCATGACTGTTGATAATGAAATTTACTGATGTGTCCGCCGGAGATCAGTTGCATTACGTGAGGGGGATAATTCACTCTACGTAATATCTGAGTGGCCTAATTGTAGAATCAATATAATATAAAGGTTGTGAAGAATATTCTTGTCAATTACGTAACGTTAAGTGAAATGAAAACCAAAGTATTCAGATGTCTTAACTACGCGCCTTTTTTATTACGCGTTCAGTGTAAAATATAATTCGTCTGTCCGGATTAAACAATTCGTAATTACATACTAATTTTTATACAACACTCAAAGCTGTACATATTTTTGTATGTTTTCTTTTTAGCATTTAATACACATATTTGAAACGTACAAAAATAAAATTTTATCTCACTAAAGGAAAGAATTGAAACTAACATATGATTTTAGGATATTATTCAAGAACCCCGGCAAAATGAGGTAGTTTACAAGTATAACCAATGGTTTGAACATTTAAATTAATTTTATATAATATTATATTTTACAATTTATATTATATAAATTTTTATACTGACACATTTAACGTCTCATAATATTTTGTACAGTGTAACTGTTTTGTGAATTGTTCGCAGAGGTTCAGATTCTTCATATTCAACCCGGACTGTAAGACAACCATTTACCTGTAAATATTCCAACATCTCAACGCTCATCTTAACATACCTCACAAGCCCGATATTTGTGAGATATCACGTTATTTAAATATTACATATTTTGGCATGTTTCCACGTGTTACCGGGAGAAGGATATCTTTTTCACCTTCCATTCATGCCATGTAGTTCCTCTTCATGAGAACTAAGTCGTGACACAGACGTCATTTAATTTTTTGCGTCATTTAGGATGTGCATTATTAGCAATAGGAGTCAACGTGGTTCACTGGCGAACTAAAGTGAAGCAAGACGACTAAGGTCTGATTCCACGGTGATACTCGGGGGTCAAATCGTCCGCAGAGCCATGATGATCTTATTTCATCCTTCTTGATGGGAATTGTCATCGCTTAGTGGGTAGACCACTGATGGGCGGGATTTTTTTCTCGGTGGGATGAGGATTTTTCATCGCACCTCAACATCCACACTGACTCCCAGGCCTACTCAGCCTTCTATAAAATGAGTACCGGGTCTATCCTGAGGTCAAACCAAGTGGAGCGAGATGTTGGCCATCCTCCTCCTAGTGCCGAGTTCTAATAATAAGAAGCTCTACCCTGCGTTAATACTTGGATACATTCAGGGTCTGTTGTGGGAGAGTTTTCTTTTCGTCTTATAATTATGAGAAATTAAAGTACAGTATCGTTCACAAGAATAGATTTGTCCCTGGAATCGACCCACTCGGGATCAGCCTACGGATCGGATAAGAAAATGGCTGCACCAACCATGTGTAACCATGATAGTAAAATATAAATCTCGAATGAATGGCACGTACGTAAAATTAACTCACGACATATACCGCCCAAGTATAATAGCACTCATCAACGAAGCTAAGGGCTCTAATGACCATGCCGTTGACGAGCCCTAAAGCCCCTCAAAAGAATCAACGGAACTATATTTCCCAAGAACAGAAATCGGAAGGTATGTACACACGTGACGTCCTATCACTTGAGAGACCTAGAGAATGATCTAGAGTTTATGATTCAAGTGCTTGAGGCCGACTGAACCATCCAACAACGGGACAAGAGGGAACTTATATATATTTTTTCTTTTCCTTTAATTTTCATTTCCTGTTCAGAAAATTTATCCTTCCACCAGAAAGCACTCGATTGCAGATAAACATGAATGACCCCTAAACGCCGAATATAAACCATTTAAACAACGACGACGTCTAAATCAAAACGCAAATCAAGACTAGACAAGGTATCAAGAAAAATACTACGATCTGGGCACAATACATCGATCTACCGACGCAATCACGTTTTACAACTTTTGAAACCTGATTTTAAAAAAAAGTAAAGCTTTGATAAAGAAGTAGAGTTTATAAAATAGATGTGCCAAGGGTGTAATTCACAGCAGTTTTCTATGTAAGGCATGAATTAACTTGTTTCTCAGCACCTCTAAGATAACTGACCTGTGTCTAGTTTCGTGCATCCTTTTCCGCAGTTTACAAAGAAAATTTAATTCTAATAATAGACTAAGACTCTGCAGTAAAGTAGGCCCTCCGTACGGTACTATGTACATCATTTGCATTTTAAAAAATATTGTTTAATATTTTAATAATTTCTAATCCTTTATTTTTAGCTAAACTCGACACCTAAGCTTGTGGAGTTAAATGGTTCCAAAGATGATATAAAATACATTTTTATTCCATATTTTTCTTTGTTCCGAAAGGGGATAACCAAAATTTTGAAATAAAAAAAATATGATGATATTCTAGGAAGTTTCCGTGGCCGGCAAAATGGAGGTCTTGGCTCTCCGTTTAGTGATAAGCTATGAAATATAACTGAAAATCAGTCAGTAGGTTTACGATTATTATGGATTACCTCAGATACCACTGATTATCCTGAATTACATCGAATTACCCCAGATTACCTTCAGTTTCACAGGACCATGACTTTGGGGGAATGTTTCCCCTTTCGTGCAGCATTATGGAATTGAAATTTATCGCTCTGATTGCCATGCTGCAGCCTTCTTCAGACGAAGTGCATTGGTCAGAAGTTACGATCCAAGAACTGTTTCATGACGAAGCACCATCCGGGTATCCAAGGTCTTCATGAAAAATATAATTTATTCAAACATTTTTATTGTTGCTTTCGAATTTATTAATATTTTTGTACGATTTGTGAGGATAAGGAAAACCGTAGATATTTTTTCCCACGGAGTGTGAAATCTCAATTCGTTGGGAGTAAATGAATTGTAAAATGAAATATTAAAGTGAGATTACGTACGGTCATACATCGTTCACTCTCTGCGTTCAATTTATATTTTATTTACACCCCAGGAATTGCAGTTTCATGCTCCGTTCACATTTCTCTCGCACTCCGTGGATAATTTTCGCCAGGGAAGTGATCCATAAAATTAAGTGAGGAAAGTGGCTGTTGACGCGATCTTGGATGTGCTATTGCGTCAGAGCGCTGAATGGGTGTGGGCGGTGGCGAAGGTAATGGGTGAGGGCCTACCCTCGACCAACATTCTCGCGACGCGACGGGTCGCCTATGGTCGTGGCCACAGGGCGAGGTCTCTCCTACGACGCCCCCGCCCTGTGTTTCGCTCGGCGGCCGTGGCGCTGCAATGCGTTCATGGCTGCTCCATCTGCTTCTGACGCCTTATTGTGTCCGTCGATTCTGCGAGACTTCTACGTCTTTCAGAATTAACCAATATTTTCGTTAAGGGTCGTCCAAACATTACAGAAAGTAAAAATAAATAATTCATTTGAATAAAATGCCATATGCCACTTTTCCTTATCCGGAGGAAGATTACTGAAGGTGACCGCTATGCGGTCGAAATTTGACTATAATAATAAATATATGGTTGGCGAGACTACGCAAATTAATTTCATTTTGAATTACGCCAACAGTCACCAATACCATCTACAAAATATTTATTATCACACTCCACCCCTCTAAAATGCGTTAGTAACAATCCCTATTAAGTGATAACTTTCAGTCAGGTAAAAATGGCGACTAACCGGGAATCGAACCCGGAACTCCTGCTTTAATCGCAGGGCTGTTAACCACTGCGCCACCCTTTTGACTTCTGCAGCAGCCACCCACACTTCTATGTGCAATCCATATTACCCCCAGTAATTGCGTAAAATTTGACGTACTCCAAGCACTAACATGATACTAAAACCGTCTCCGTAACACGGGCTCCCCTCTGAGAATTTTTTTTTTTTTTTGCTTTTCTCAAATTGTGAGGATAATTTTTGACACACTGACTTAATTGTTCGTATCTTATTGCTCTGTGATCCCTCTGAGTGGTTGAGTACATGGATTAAAGTGACAATATTTTAGTCAAAAAACTACCAATAAAACTTAACGAAACTCCAGACTAAAACTACTACTATTAATGTCAATTACGAAATCAAATTAAATAAATAATTAAAAACTTACGACCTATGATGTACGAATAATATTTTTATTAATAGCTCACTACGTTGTGACGTGGATTTAGGCCGTCGTCATATGATCAAGACTAAAATTCCGCTTTCCCGTCGTAACGCAGAATAACGATATCACAAACCCTCCTCACCCTACGATGCGTAATTTATGGACATCTCTTTAGAAAGGAAAGGACATGAAGATCTAAGCAAATATAATGGAGTAAAATATATCACCTATTGACTGCGTCATTTTCAGGTTACCGGCAGAATAAAGTTCCACACATCTTTGTCGCGTTGCCACAGGGAGAAGATCAATTATCAGTTTCCCTCTCTTTTTTCTCATTCTTTGTATCGTAGATCATCATCTTCCCAGACTTTCCAAATGTTCATTAACGTTTTCTTCGTGAACGTTTCTTTCCCGTTTCCAATATCTTTATACACTCTCCCTTTAATATTTTTTGTAAATATTTGTCAATATTTTCTACATTTTTGGAACCCGTCTTTTTCTGTTATTTTCCACAAGTACGGGCAAAGAATTTATGGCGCGGCCTGTTGGGTTCTCCCGCGGAGTAAAGTATATTTTTGTCCCCCATGCCAATACGTTCATTATTTATCCGATCTCATCTCTTTGTTCCAACCTTCTTTTTCACATAAATATTATTTTTTACCATTCGTAACATCAATATTACACCTCTGTTTCATCACATTCGCATCTTTCAAGCTTTTACTTTCTTCGTCCTATTTTTCTCGTATATTTCTTCTTCCGGATTCTCAACCTTCTTGCTCTTCTTGTACATTAATATTATTTCTCTTCATTCCAATATTCGTTTTCTTCAATTGCGAATATCAATTTGATACCCCAGTACTGCTACCATTAGTAAGTGTGATGTTGGATTTTGAACTTTGGTGACCTGCCGTCGGATGTATGTAGGAGGAATAGCCGTAAAACTGTACGAACTCACTGGCCTTAACATGAATTCATAATTATTTTTTGAAATACGATGTTGTCTGTGTAACAGTATTTGCATTACTCCCAGAACGTACTTTCAAAAACGATTTACTACAAACCGCTTCTTCCAATTAATTCTTGAATCATTCAATATATCTTCTTCATCTCTGTGTATTTTCGTATGCAGGGTCTTTTGTATTGTTACGTAGTTGTGACATCATGGGCGTTCCAATAACGTTATTTGTTTATGGACTTCCTCTAACCTTCACACACTTATGCAAATGTGGGGCGAAGTAGCACGGGCGAAACGAGATACTCTAACGTCTTTGTTTACTTAGCCATACAATTTGTTTACCTGACAAAAAAAAAAGAAAATTTAGTAGATGAATTTAGTTACATGATATACCATACTTTATCCTTCAGTTTGAATAATTCACTTCATGATATCACAAACTTGATGACATGTACAATTGAATAGAGTACATCAAATTACGCAAAGTTCGGGCACTTGGTATTATTTGAAAGTGAACATTTATCGATATGTCACCATTTTTGAGTTGAAGTACTAAATATGGAAAGGAAAAAGGACAATTTTATTCCTCATATTTTATTAAACTTACTTAATTAGTTTGAGAATGTTGGGCAAAAGAGTTAATGATGACAATTAAGTTGCCTCTAATTATTTCACTAGAACACGATTTGGTGTGGTTACTATGCTGCGGTCATCTAGTATAATCTAGTATATATAGTCATCTAGTATAACTGAACACGTTGCAGACGCACATAGTTTATCTTCGCTTACTGTTATTGGTCTTTGACAGCATTTGCACCATCTCAGTCATAGTGCTTCAGATATATAGGTGATTATGTATATTTTAGTAATACTGTATATCAATGTCTACGGAAACTTCCAGAAGATGAAAATGCACAATAAATAAAAATAAAAAATGTCTCCGATCATTTTAAGCGCACTTTACAGCAAATTGTTTGAAAAAAAACAACTAAAAAGAACGGACCAGGGATTCAGGAAATATTTGCGTCAACATTTCTTGTCTCATCCGCCATCTTTAAAGGCGGCTCTAGGGAAAATCGAGGGTAACCTTTTGTGAAAATTTATGTTTTCGCATCTTCTATACGTGCTGTAAGATATAATCAAAGAAGATACTGAGTGCGAAACCTACAGGGCACTATGACCTAGTTCACATTAGGAAACTGTGCAGTGTAGCGCCTGCACCACGATTAACATCAAATTCCATCTCGGAT
Source organism: Laupala kohalensis (assembly GCA_002313205.1). Taxonomy (NCBI): domain Eukaryota; kingdom Metazoa; phylum Arthropoda; class Insecta; order Orthoptera; family Trigonidiidae; genus Laupala; species Laupala kohalensis. Next base: position 362,233 of record NNCF01127265.1, on the reverse strand, counting down.
ACAGATTAGGACCTCATTATGATGTTTATTTTACCCTTAAAGTTGAATGATATTTTAAAAAAATTACAAAACTTAAAACAACTGAAATAAAACAATGCGTATTTCTATATAGCATTGTTCTTTAAAAAACTGATAGCATTAAGTGTAACCATAAAAAATAAGAATTCACAACCGACGAAAGGATATCTGAACATTACAATTATTTGTAATTTTTTAAAGGAAGTTTCAAGAACAATTTGTGTAACCAATAAAATAACTACAAATATGTACTTGAGGAACCTGCATGGAAGTTCGTAGTACCATAGGTAGAAAAAGTAAATAAAAAATTAATTGATATTGGTAAAATTTAAAAAAACCAAGACACAGGGTACGATTAGACATGGAATACCCTAAACATATTTTCTACCGCAAGATATGTAGCCAGATGAATAGTTAGGTACAATTACTGCTCGATTAATAGTATAGGATAACGCTGTGCCGGCATATACCTTGTACACCCTATGAAAGAGCCCTGGTCGTCACTGAATCTTGGAAGTGCATCTTCTCGGTGGATAATGTCTGCTGAGTCACGTACTCCCCTGAGAGACCTTCGATGGAACGTTGAGCCATTTCCACAGGGAGGACCTTCACTGCATCTCTGCTGCCTTTGAGAATAGCACACTCACGTCGTAAGGATTCAATGTCACCTTCTACGTATTATAAAACATTCCGCCAAACCGTGCTAGTAACATGCAGAAGTTAGAGGTCTATGGGTTAGTTCATAGATTATAAGCGGTATTGATATACCCTCAGTCACTGAGACACGTAAATAAAAAGCGCATTATGCGCCAAAAAATTGTTGTTGTTTTTTCCTCGGAAAAGTAAAATGTTCCCTTTGGTAACTCCAGAGCTGTGGTAATCTTCATAAGTCCCTTCTGTTGTTAGTTTAATTGCTATGTCGCTCTAATGGTAGTGTGGGCGTATACATCGTCGCGAGGCTAACATGCATTATATCATAACAGTTGGGGAAGTCGATATTGTAATATATTATTTTAGCATTTTTTTCCCGATAATTTGTCATAATGCCAGGCAAAATGATTGTTATAAGGCGTCGCACATACACTATTTTTGAGTTATATCCGTGGTATTTGCAATTTTCTTTTTTTTTAGTTACAGATGGTATTTCGACCATTCTTTATATTTTAAATATTTGGCACAACGGTTTCAGTAGGATGCATCTTCACATTTTAATTAGGTAGTTTCACAAAACAACTTTAAACAATTTAATTTTATCCAAATTAAAGTACCATTAGTTGCAACATTAAAGAAGTAATATATTTTGATTTTCCATAATTCTATATTATCAACTACGGTATCGAATCATTTTTGTGAAAATATGATTTAGTCACTTAGAAAGTTTTGCCATTTATTTGCGTTAGTTTATCTACTTACATTGAAGCTGGATTTCCAAAAAGTGTAAAGTAAATAACGATCACAAAAGCTAAGACGTCTCTTGTTTTTGCTGATCGGAAGAGTGCGGGTTCGAGCCCCTGCTCGACTGAATTGGGTGAGGTTTTCAATCGGGATTTTCGTCACCTACTTCGGTCTAACGTCGGTTCGGTACCTTATATTCCCTGATAACCCAACATTTCTCCTTCATCCAAATCACGAGAAGTGTAGGAGTAGACCTGATGGCCTAACAATTATCATACAATTTGAGATGAAATAAGTAAATATTTATAGGGAAAGCGTAATGTCAATTTCATTTTTTCATTGTAGAAAGCCCTTCCGAGTACGTGAAGGACAGGTAGGTTGGATCGAATCTCAACTCGAGAATAAGATTGACAAAGTCACTTATTTACTTTCTGCATCATATTTCATACTCTATAATAATATTCGACGAGGTGAAAATCACGAAGGGTCTCGAATCGAACCTCGTTCTCCCGCGGGATGAGTAGGAGAGCGATATCTATAATCGTCTTTGCATTACAAGTTCGATCGCCTTCACTATTACATTACATGAACGTTATCGCATTTATATCCCATAAAAATACAGTAAGTCGGTAAAAGGATATGTACTTTTCATAGAACAATATTTCCATTTGAGAGAGTCCTTACGCCCAATTGTTTGTGTTACAATTGTTTCTAGAGGGAGTGAAATAGGTCAGGTCACTGTAAATACGAAACTAGAATTTGAACCAGGTAATTGGTAAGCTCTGTCTCAGAAATAAAAAAAATGAATTAATGAAAGAGATGAATAAATTTATTTTGGAATTATTCATGGTAAGAAACACATTCAAAGAAAACTGGGTCGAAACGTTGCTTAATTACGTTCACTTCGAAGCTTTAGTATCTTGAAATAAAATCATGTGTAAGGGAGCACATAGACTTTGAGAAGAGGGGCAAAGTAGATGAATATTTATTTCCACGATAATTATGTGACACAAAACCCCAACTAAGTTTTTGGAGCTCGTGAAGCACACTCCATGTTTCTGAACCGGTATGAACTGCGAAAGGTAATTAAACCAAATGCTGGCGCCACGGTGACATTGCCACACATTCTTTATTTTAAATTAGATTTTAGGAATTAATAAAATGAATATCAGATGAAGATATCTGGGGGGGGGTAAAAAGTTATAGCTAACTAATTGTAAGATTACCTGCCACTACAAAGGGGGAAACGGTGCTTAATGAACGTAACAGTCACTTAAGTAATACAACAATAGCTGAGATTAAAAATTAGAATTATATTTAAAAAATAGCCATGACAGTAAAAGTATTCTTATTATAACTTATTAACACCTATTAATTTCTCTTTCCACTACTGATATTGTTTACCTTCCAAATAATCGAAATATTTTAATACCTCTAATTTTAGTTACTGTTTCAGTTCATTGAGAGCGAATACTATGGTACAGTAAGCACAGCCCACGGTACATTTTGGGGCCTCTGTAAGGAGCACGGGTATTAAGCCCCGCCATATATATTGTATATTTTTGTTGTTGTTAAAATATAACCCTTTTGAATTGAATTGAAACAAAGGGGGGAGAAAAATTTAAACTGTCGCTGCCACTCTAGGTACCCTTCCTTGAAGTGTACTTTACAAGCTGTGAGAGTCTCCACTCCTAGTGGCGCTTTGGAAATCAGTTAGCCACGAAGGATGACATTTTTAGAGAAGATATGCTGTCTTTTTTAAAATTACAAACATTACAAGAAATATAATTAAATGATAAAATAACCAGGTCTGCAAACATTATTTGCCATAATTTCCAGGTTAAAGAGGCCAAAATTAAATAATATTGTTTCATTTTAGGGGGGGTATATTGTTGGAGGCTGGGGTTATTGTTCCCCGTCTGATCACCACCTCTGTTTCTCAGTATGTAAATGTTTTACATGTACATTTTCCGTGAACCAACATGTGCGGAAGATAAGGGATAACTTTCGGTCAGATGGAAATGACTATGAGCTGGTAATCAAACCTGGGATCTCCTGTTTTGATCTCAGGGGTGTCGACCTCTACACCAACCGTCCACCTTCCACAATTGTACACCATTACCATACCAGTCTCATACCACGGAAGGCCTGGGAAACATCGCCGTGCAGGAACCGCTGTTCTATAAATAAACTTTATTGTCAAAAAAGCAGTTACGAACTGCGTATGACAACGTGGAGGACACACTAATTTACTCTCCTGAAGCAAGCGAGGAACCATCCTATCAATTCTGACCAACGGCCCTAAGGCAGAGACGGAATTAATATGTTTGCGTGTTTTGTTCGCAGTTCGACTCCCGACTGCATATCTCGCCGTTACTCCTCGTTGACCTGTGCATGCGCAGTGCGTTTGTCGCCGCGGTGAATGCGGGCGTAGCGGCCAGGGGCCAAGGGCAGAGGTCGTGGCGACGGTCGCTCGCCTTGGGCTTCGTTCGCGACGCATCTTCTGCCGTCGCTTGTCATCTCTCACTTTTCGTCCTCGCTCCGCACGCACGACCACTTGCACCAGCGAAGGTGAGAATAGCGCCCATCCGTAATTATTATTTCCTTCCGATTTTAAAGTAGTTTTGCCTGAGAACGTTTGTCCAATCACTCAAATGTCTCATTACCATCTTTATATACATTTAAACCAGCCGACACTGCCCGGTATCGCACTGGAGTTTTTGTTGTTCTGATACAGTTTGCCGTGTGTTATAGTTAAACATAGAGAAAATTGAAGTTTGCACTCTAAACAAGGTGATATCTCAGTTACTGAGATGTAGCGAAAACTCGGAAATTTACCTCTTTAATCCGACAGTTTGGATCATTCTTCCTCAGAGCGCTTCGACGATTCCATTCTCTTACAAATTTCGAGGTTTTAATATATTTAATGTTTTTTCAGTCAGTCTGTTACGCAGCGCTACAAATGTCACCTCTTTTCTCTCATTTAAAAGTAAAAAATCGTTCGTGTTGATATATTAGATCGATAAGGTGTTTCATTAAAAAGAGGAGGAAGCTGAATTCGAACATCAGATATAGAAAAAATGGCAATAATTCTGAAAATCGCATTTCACTCTAATTTGCACTTTTAAAAACAGAATTTCGAAAATTCCTATCTTAGAGAACCCTTAAAATATAAAAATATGAAAATTCCGAGCTTATGTCACTAGTAGTTCCTGGTCAGCGTTGATAGTTGAGTGAGCGAGTCAAACCGTGAAATATAAAGCAAGTAAAATTACTTCACTAATTCTGGCAATTCACTGTTCTCCATGAAAATTTTCTAAGAGTCTATGGGACGTAACATCGAAAGAAATGAGACATGATAGTGAAGTAATTTAATGCACGCGCAAAACTTTGTTGGTTTACACATACATTGTCCCATATACAGCTACACAGATGATCCCGAATTCATGTTACAAACTTTAAGGGTTGGTTAAATGTAACACTGTAAAAATAATTTATTGTATTGGATGTATGGGCGCAAGTTGCGCGGTGAGGCGCAAACGCAGGAAATAAGGGTTGAAAGGAAACACAAAGATTTTAATCATGTTACGTCGAATGAAAATGGGAGACGGGACCGGGATTCGAACCCGGGACCTTGAGCTCTACGCGCTCATGCGCCTACCAACTGCGCCATCCCGTTCGCCTCTCGGGCCCGTCTACCATTCTCATTCAACTTCATTCGACGTAACATGATTAATCTGTTACCTGGCGGTGAGGTTCACCGCAATCTAAGAGATTTCTATGTTTGTGGACAAAGATTTTATTGACATCGTCGTCGACAAGTGCAATGTTTACAATAACTGTGCAGAATTAACTCCACCAATAATGATACATGCTTGACAGCGTCGGTGCAGTGATTGGCATACTCTTTAAAATATGCCAGGTACAGCAGCTACAGATATTCGAGCAACGAGATCGTGTATTTTCCTGTGTTGGCGTCTCACTTTCGCCCATACATTCCTACACAATAAATTATTGTTACTGTGTCCTGTATCAGCCCGTAACGTTTGAACCATGAATTCGGGATCAATCTGTATTTGCTCCTGCGACTGAGAAATATCGACCTCAAAGCATTTGAAGGAGTTTGAACCTAAATAAAGAAAATAGTGTTTATGAGAAAGAGTGTGCGCAAAAGTTAGTTCATGTACATTCTGAATTATAAATACGGGCGTAAATAAATAAACAATGGTATGATCATATTATAATAAAATTCTGTGTTAATATACGAAGATCTCTGGTATTCGTATCAACCAGAATAGTTTCAGTCTCACAACGACTTTGGTTTCTCCGGAAAGGAAAAATTGCTAAAACGAACGTATACATTACGATCAATGTAATACAACTCTGACCTTTTTGAAACATATGTTGTCAAAAATGTTCCCATTTATCAGGTATCGTTAAACAACCAAACAACGTGTTTCAAATTCCCGGAGTAGTAATTGAACGTGTCCAAACCATTACCGTTTCCAACTCCTCCATCCTTCATTCACCGTTTTTTTCTAAATAAGCAAGCAGAGGACACGACCTCACCGTAGAACAAGCTCGTAAAATATCCTTGGTCTCCTCAGAAACAAATCAATAGTTAAATGCGAAAATTTGGCGGCGAACACTCAATTTTACATGACATTAAAAAGTGTTCATCGTTTGTCTTCTTGGTAAAGTTTCAACTACCAAGGTCAAGTGGTAGAATTACTCAATATGACATGACAAAAGCAGTTTGGAAGAGAAGGTGACCGTGAACGTTGTTGAGTCATTGATACTCGAGTGTCTTCACCTAAGGTGTAAGGATGCGATCACAATGACTTGTGTTCTAATTGATAATTTAGAGGATAGACTATCTCGTAAGACGCTTCTAGAGTTTACCGTTGAATAAAAATAAAATATTTTATTTTAACTTGTAATGTAAAATATTTTTTAATTCATTAAAATTGCATCAAGAGACATACGTGGAAGCAGAGTACAAGAGATCCCAGAATAGGGAGCCGCCTGAGGTCACTCAACCTCTATACCGGGTTGTGACGCGGAATGGCCGGGACAGGTCAGATGGATGTTGTGTACAAGCGGGTGGTCCAGTCGACAGCACACCTGTGGCATTGGCAGGAAGTCCCGGGTTCGAGTCCCGATCCGTCGAAATTTTCATTCGGTATTTTCCCTTCTTTACCTATTGATTTTTATATCCAGATGAAAAAAGGTGTGTAAGAGAGAGTTTTTCTTGAAAAGTTATTTTTATCGTAAGAAACCTGGAAACCCATTTTATATATTTTGTTTTGATTTTAATTAATTTTTTTTTTCGCAAGTTCGAGATCTATTTTGAATTTGTGGATCTTCTTTGCTTGTGATTGCTCCAGAGATGTGTCGATTTCTTACGATTGGCTTTCTTAGTGATACCAACTTGACTGAATTTGGAGAGTACAGTACTTTGTATGGTGATAACATACAATGAATGGAATTTAGGATGGAAACCGACTGATACGTACGTCTTGTGCTCCTTACAAACTTTTCGATGGGGATCATTCTCTTATCATATTAGAGATGCATAATCAGTTCTTATTAGATTGCGTCATCTTGTTGGAGATGTGTTTATAAACTATTTTATAAACCAACTCTTCATGAATCAAAAAAAAAA
>NNCF01127265.1:339305-354050 GCA_002313205.1 Laupala kohalensis | reverse complement strand
CCATTCTGATCTTGCTTCGCATTTTTACTACTTTTGTGATGAAAAAATGAGAACAATGAAATAACTCAATTGAAAATTCAGAAGGTAAATGAGAAACGAATCAACATAAAATCCGCATTCAACATAAAATTTATTTGAAATGTGTTGTATAATCATTCGTAACCCAGTTCAGTATGATGTTCTTCTTGTATTTTATAGAAAAAAATTCTATGTATCATTTTACACCACTGAATGTCAATATTGCTAATATTCAATTTTCCGTAAAACATACATTATACGCGATAACCATTCAATAGTTTCCCAACATCCCATCAACTTAAATCATGAATTCTTTATGAATGATTTCAAAATTTTAGACATAGAAGAGAATTAATGTGTGTTAGAACAGTGCCTGGAATGTGCAACGTCAACAGCCAGGTGAAAATTGCCACAGACCGGGACTTGAACCCGGGATTTCTGTTCTGGCCGCAGGTTTGCAGTGGATAGCACACCTGTGGCCAGAACAGAAGGTCCCGGGTTCAGTCCCGGTCCGTCGCAATTTTCGCCTAGCTGTTGACGTTGCACACACTCCTCCACGAGTAGGTACTAGGAAGTTGTGAGTAGGTTAAAAAGTCTGGAATGTTGGATATCAAATGCAACAAAAATACCGTAAATCAGCAGATTAATAAAGAAAAGCAGTCTGTGATCTACGATACAATTTGTAATATTTAATTCTTCAACTTTGTCTCATACTTGGTCTCATTTTTTGTCTCTAATTATTGATTTTATTTTCATCTTATAGGCACAATTTTGTTTTGATTTAATTTTAATGGTAACTGACCACACACATTGTTGTTTTTCCGATGTTGGTCAGTTGGTCAATTGTTTGGTTAGTTATGTTTTTTCGTTGCACTCTAATGTATAAGTTCTTTGCCATCACTGAGTCCATGTTGAACGCTGGGTCCTACTCCATTATGTATATGATGTGAGTAGCGCTCACACGTTTTGTAATGCATTTGTACACCTGATGAACGGTATCAAGACGTCGTGAGAAATTTTATTTTCGGTTTTGTTTTCAAAATTCGTTAATTTAATTGAAATGTGATGAAGGATTTTTATCTGCTCATTTCGGTTGAATTTAAATGTATTAATTATACACGCAGACGCGATGCACTATATTAAACGGAAATCGTGATCCCACGACATAGAAATCTCCAACATTAAGAAGCTACGGGTAAAATGTTTGAGATTTTATTGGTGTCAAACAAAATTTGACACACAGTTATTCATCCTTGACATTACTCCATTATTGGAAGATAACATCTTCTCTTCTACAATTCGAAAAAAATATGTGATCGTGAATCAATTTTTCCAAACGAATTTACTCATGACATATTACAGGAACAGTAGCAATTCCAATTACCAGAACTCCCGTCATCCGGATCGATTAAAATATAATACACTAGTTGATTAACCGGTGTTGCCCGGAATTTTGTTTAGTTGTTAGACCAACGAACCCAGTCGCCAGGAACAGCGCAGGTAGAATTTTTGCTTCCAAAGCAAGAAAACGGCGGCAGTGCGACTGCACCATTTCAATAAAATGCTTTTAAAATCTAAACCATTCATCCAAATTTTACGATTTAAAGATATTTTTATCTTCGGTAAATGCAAAAAACAAAATATTAAATTTTATGTTGATTGATTTTCCCCTTTTTGAATTATACTCTTAAATTGACGTTTTTTAACACTTATTTTTAATAACGTTGTTGCTAATAACATTGGTAAACCTTCGCATATAAACATATGCTGTCGTGGACTTTTTGTAGAACTCTTTTAGGAAAACAATATTGTCATTCATAGTTGTCACCTTATCTCTATCCCTTTATACCTCGAATATACCTCGTATTTCCTGATTTCATCGACATTTTCGGTGAAAATAATTTTCTATCTTTCTTTTCATACATTTTATAAATAAAATTTAGTCTATATTTATTCTGAACATCTTAACTACATCCTAACTAAATTTCATCACAATCGGTTTAGTGATTTAGTCGTGATTAAGTAGCAAACAGGCATACTTTCGCGTTACGCATTTATATATTAGTATGGAGTTTGGGCGAAGAAAATATAACATAGTTCAAATTCTAATTACAATATATTTAATTACTACACTAAACTATATTTTTAAATTGGGGTTTTAGGTCTCGCAAACATCAAGGTCTTTAGAGCCGTTATTAAACTATTGTAAGTTATTTACTGTACTGAGCTAACTGTAACTGTTATAGGCCAATTATATCATTAATTTTTTTAAATATATTTGTATATTCAGAGTTAGTTTTTTTCTGAAAAGTAAGAAATTTCTTAAAACTTGTTTAAAATATTACATTTTTTGGAAGATGTGCAATGTACCTTACTTTATCGTAGTACTAAGAATTTTCTTGTAACACCATTCATGATATATAAAATACTCTCTGTTGGAAGAATACCTCTGAAGATGTGGATTGTTGTGGATTGTGGAGAAATCGCCCAAATGCACTTTCAATTGAAATTTTTAAATATTTTATTTGGCGAGAGATACTTTGATCTTTTTATTTAATATTCATCGAATTATTCGATACTTACCCTGTTTTCCATCATGTTTAATAATTATTCAGAAGTGTCTTTAAAGAACGCACAAAATATAAATAAGCATGTAAGTCATGATCAAAGTAACAGGGATTCTATTTACATCCGAAGAAATTATTTGAATTTTTGTGGCTCACTTGCTTCATGAGACGAAAAAATAGCGTTTATACAATTTCCTCCACGATATTGTCTACGTGTTGCTCCAGAATTTGTTCAAAAACGTCGGGATGATTCAAGTTTTATATCCGATCAGCACTCTCTCTAGAGCCTGTCGGCGCGAATTATCGAAGATTACCTGTACTCGACCTGTCAATAGTCGCCACCTTTGCGAAATCCTGCCCGGAGGACCAAAAGTTCGTGTCATGAAAATGAGCACGCACAGTGTAGCGTCGGTCGCAGTTTAAACAAAAGGACGATACCAGGAAGACTTCGAGGAGCGATTGGGTGTCGTCATGCAAGCGGTTCGGCGAATCCGCGCCGGCGCCATGTTCTGCCCGCGGCCATGCCGAAGAAGACCCTCCCCTCAGATCACGAGCCGAGAGAGCCGAGAAGTGCGTGACGCGTGATCTGGTGGCGCACGAGGCGAAGAAGTATCGATGACGCCTGGTGAACTCAAGAATTGGTTCGGCGGAAAATAGGAACGAATCATGGATCTTTAACTTTGGTTTATGGATTAATCTTCGTTATTACTTCTTTCTATTTTATATTTTTGTAGGATTTCGATGGTGTGTTGGTATTGTGATCAATCTTTTTAGAGCAATTTTTCAGTCTTATGTTTTTGCAGATGATATCGTGCTGTCGGGAAGAAGAGGAAAAATTAACGTGATTGGTGAAAAGTACAAATTACCATGAAATATCTCCATCGAAATCAAACAATAACCTGGTACCATCTCGTCCGTGGAAGATATTAAATCCAATGAAAATATGGTTTTTGGATAGAATGGATCTAGGTATGTCTCATTTTCGAAAGTATTCGTTTTTGTACATTTTTCAAATAAAAATCAAATTTCATAATTTAATAAGATGAAAATAAAAGACGTAAATAGTTGTACTTCAGAGAAAATGTCACGTCGTGGTCGTACAATGAATGTTTTTAACCGTCCCTATGCTGACATCTTATCTCGCATTCAGTTTCTCATTGTAACTTAAGGTGTAAGTTAATGTGTTCGGTTTTCGTGGCGCAAATGACGTCATTAATTTTTTTAAACAAGTTTCACACCAAACGATAAGACAAACATCGATAATTCGGTTCCAAATTATCCCAACGCGATTACGTAGGAAGTTTTCTTAGAAGAAGATACAGGGGAAGGATACTGAGGTTATATCGGTTCTTCGACTGCGGTAATGGAAACTTCGTATATCACGGTGCCTGAAAATATTTCGTACCTCAGTACTGAGGGGTCAGTAGTAAAGGGATCAATCGTAATTTTAATCCAAATGAAATTGACAAAATTAATAAAATACATTACGCTGATATGAATAGCTTTAGTGTAATTCTGAACCCCATCATAACTCGCTGTTCGTTGCTAATTATTTAGGTAGTATCCAGAAACTCGTTCTTTGAGACGTTTGCTGATTCCTTACATCTCTAACGACCAAAGGTATCTAATAGTGTTTTGTTTTTTTAATTTGAGGTAAGTAGTAACACGGGGCTAATAATTTGACTTAAGTGTATAGTAAAAATTTACAGTTCCATAAAAATAAACAATAAAAGGGTCAACATCTCTGCAGATAAAATATCTACCAATCATTTGGGTACGTCAAACTATTAGCCCCATATCAATACCTTAATTCGTTTAGAATATATTTGAGATGTTCGCTTTTCATATGTTCGCTCTGTATATGAAAAAATGAAGTACGATCGATATTCAAACGCGCATAAAGTACACACCCTGTGTCCTGAAGCAGAATAGATGTAGAATTAGCTTCATGGGTAGCGTAGTTAGAGTACAATTAATAACGAAACCGAGACATAGACAAGTCAGTTTGTAATGACAGTTTGAGCGAACTCTATTTTGAAGTAAAAAAAATTCTTACTTAATACAAAGCTTCATACAAAAGTAGATCTTTTGACGTAAAAAATCATTTAGAAAATATGAGAATGTGAGAATAGCAAATAGAATTATATCTCCATTAATCAATTATATTAAAAATACTCATCACAGAGCATTAAAAGTAATTATCTGAAAATTATTCTGGGAGTCAATTATTGCTTATGGAGAAAGTTCTTATTTTTATGGACACTACGAGACGAGGTGGTATGGATCAAATATATATAAATTGTGATGTATATCTGGAGATTCCCATATTTCGTAGAATCTGTTTCTATGAACATTTCAATACTTAAGAATACGTATTTGAACTATTTTGGAGATTTCGTGGATCGATTTTATCGAGAAATTGTTAAGATACATCAGCGTTACAGAAGGTACTTCACTGTTGACATGGAAATAAAACCATAAAACAAAATGCAAAAGTTTTTTTCCAGTGTATACCGACTCTCTGTATCGAATATGTGAACATGTGTATTTAAATATCCGGAAGAAAAAAACTTACACAATATAATCTACCAACACAAAAATCACATTTTGTCAAAACGTTACCAGTACATTTTTGGAGAAACTATTTTTTTTCGAGATGTGTGGAAACCTGAAATTTTTCTCCAAAAATGATACAAATTATTACATGTAAACTTAAGTAAATTAATTGATGGACTCACTATCACCATGCTATAAAATACGTAACATACATTTTTATACAGATATGCAAGTTTTGAAGTTCATCGTTTAACATGAAACTACTAGTTTACTTAATTTTATGATTGATGTTTTTTGATAACACGCATCACTTGAATGCTTTGCTTATTTCCTACTTCATCAACCATTAAGAAATATGGAGTGAATTAATGTGAATAGTCTTAAATGGAAGGACAGTTCGATCCTAACTAGTCGTTAGAATCTTGTTTCGGAGGAAGTAATAATAAAACAAAACTTTAATACTACACTCAATTACGCGCACAATATATATATAACAAAATGTAATACTTTTTAATACTAGTTTCTCTAATAATGATGTCTCAAGAACGAGGAAAATTTACAACTATTATTTCATATTCCAATACCATTTCGATAAACAACGTGTTTATCAGAGATAATTATTTACACTCGTTACGAAGCTACACCAAGAACATGATATTCTAAATAAAAACAATTGTGACCGGGAAATATATTAAGCACATAATTTTAACACAAACTAAAAGTTTTGAAACCCCCTACATAGTATAAGCTGTTTTTAACGTATCAGGTGTGTTTCTGTCTGTTCGTCTGTCCGTCCACGCAACGACATTCTAACTAAGCGGTCACAATATTTTCCAAAAATCGTTAGCACTTTATGTGCTTTTTGTCAAAACCCATGCGAAATAAAAAGGAATAAGGAAAGTGTAATATAAATGTGTTAGAATAACTAGCGCTCGTTTTGCGGTAGTGGCGCAAAAAGAGCAAGTTTCCATGATATCCCCTATATTCAACTATCGATTCAACACATTTTATAAGATTTTGTACCATACTAATCTTCACACGTATGGGGATATCATATGGGGTTTCATATGAAAAAACAAAAAGACTTTTCTGTAATTTAATTCTTTTCGGAGAACACTGAACTCTTTCGACCATTCTTCGATTTGCACAGGAGATATGTTTATTCTCAGAATAAAATGTAAGTATATGTATTATACACTTACTAAAGTACGCATATTACACACCAGTACCTTCCCACGAACGATATTGAATAACATTATTGTGAGATATATAGTATATTGGAAAGAAAATATGTACAAAATACCTAAATGCACGCAAAGTTCTCAGCTAGTCTACAATTTGCATGTATACGCTGGAATGGGTTGGAGCAAATAGGAAAAGTGAGTAATTCTTAACAAATGTATCTTAACTTTTATTTAATTATGATGCATTTATTTGTTAATTATTTTATGTATTACTTATGAGGTAAGGGCTCTAATGACCTTGCCGTTGACGAGCCCTAAAGCTCTACAAAAAAAAATTACGAGGTGAAGAGTTTCAGGTTCGGTTGACATAATTTAAATACACTATGCGTCAAAATAAGCGACGCAATAAATTCATTGCTCTATACCTGCAATGTTTTAAAATGTATCGTAGAGAATTGTATTATCATTTATTATATTAGGAGGCTTCTGTATCACCCCCTTCGCGCCGAGAAACTCATACATTATCGAAGGGTAAAAATTTCGAGAGAATCAAACAAAAATATCACACTTCAAGATGTGGGGGAGAGCTGGTCTCACGTAAACAGACTCAATATTATATACTCCAGTTGCTGAGATAAAAAATTTACTCACATCTCAAGACCCACTCCCACCCCATATCCTCCCACTGCTTCTGAAGTGCGTGTGTTTTTCAGATGTTTCAAAACTACTCGTAACAGCGCGGCGTGTGCTTGTCCAAGGAACTTTTTTTTTTCACCAATAACAGAAATCCACCGCGAGACATCCCTTTAAGAAAATTGGAATTTTCTCACATTTAAATCAATTAATTCGTGCTAAAAAAAACAACTCATTAGACGTAAGCAGTTTGAATAAAAAATTAGTACCTTCATGAACCCAGTCCCATCCCTCTGTCAACTACCTGAGTGACAGCGAGAAAACGTATTCCGTGAATAAGGTAAAGAATTGTTTGGCCGATTTCTCATACAAATGTAAAAGTTGATAACTCTTACAGTGTTATTGTTTCTATGAAAAATTGAGAATAGTGCCATGTAGCACTCGTAAGTTCAAATCATTTTATGTAAAAAAAACAAAACGGATAGTGGTAGCATTGCGAATTCATTGCACCGCTAGTTGTATATTGTTAATAGTATACACGAACAAATATAAAATTTCTCCACCATACGGATATTATAATTTTTGAAAGGTAAACCAGCGATTCAACATCAAAGGTTCAATTATGTTAAATTGTTAAAGCAGCGGCACAAGTACATATTTCTCCAACGCAAAAAAAAAAATTATAGCAATATAACTATATTTTATATATATATATCTGTCTCTTATACACATCTAGATGTGTATAAGAGANGAATATATATATATATATATATATATATATATATATATATATATATATATATATATATATTCCTTATCATAGGTCATCGGTTCGTCCCTCTATGGGTATTCCCCGCCGTATATCCTGCAGTGTTTGTTGTTTTCATTACTTTACCCAGTGTCAAAAGACTCTCTGCAACCACAGACATGCAACCAGGTGTTAATAGGAAGTGTTTATTCGCTGAAACGTCTTCAGAGAGGAGAATGAGAAAATCAGGAAAGGAGATGAACGTGAATGAGTTTCCGTGAAACATAATGACGCACTAATGTTTTGAACACTTGAAATGAGTAGTGTCTAAGGAATAAAACGTTAACGTGAAATAACGATTTGTAAGAACTATAAAGGGACGTTGCGTTGAAAACAATTATACAATTGTCCCAAAACACCGGGTAAAACATTGGAAGAACACAAGACAAAAAGGTGTGTAAAGCGCTTTAGTATGGAATTGCTGAATGTGATATACATGTTTAAAGTTGAACAACAAATAACAACAAATATCGGCTTTTTAATTGGCCGAAATTTGGACATATCTTTCATTTTGTTGTTCAACTTTGAACACCTATATCACTTCCCCGCTTTACACGCCTTTATATGTGTTCTTACTCAGTCTTTGTGTCATTGTATCTCCTTCGAGATAGTTGTATCTTTATGATTTTTTCATAAATGAGCTGCATCAGTCCCCCCAATTTGTTACATTATGTTCTGGGACTTTCTGTATATACCGCTAACGTTCGTGTCCGCTAAGGTTTTGCTACATATATTTTTCATAAATTTTTTCCCTTGTAAAGATCTTTGTGTTGTTCTGTCCCGCCAATATAAGAGTATTAACGTCCGACAACCTTATGTAAACAAACTTGGCACTATTCTATGCTGATAGTGTTTGTATCTATTCTGAAATTTGGTTTAGTTGTTCTTGAACAACTGTTGGTTCGTTGTGTTATTCATTTCACATTTTTCATACGTGCTTAATTATTTTTTATCATCATTCATTAAACATTATTATTTATTTTATAATTTAACTTATAATATAATTAATTATTTTTCATTAGTTTTTAATTATTATGTTATCATTTATTCATAATAATATATAAATTATTTTCACAGACAATAGCAATTTGACATATTTGGACTATCTTAATATTAGTCGCTTTTTTATCTGCATGAATGAATTTTTCGCGCAGATTCAGCCAGTAGACTTGTCGCAAGTTGAATTGACTGAGCTCTCTACTATTGATTTCCAGATCTTACTGCGTACTATCTACCGAAAAGATATTGCCTCTGTCACTTACAACGTGGATAAAAAGATTATCTTAGAACTAGCTCACACTCCGGAGATGGTGTGCATAATCACAATTTTATTAATATCCCACACACTATACCACCTGAACTCCTCTTGCTGAACTTGTATTGCTGAACAAGTGGTTCCGAGAGAGTCAAAGTCCTCGACAAGGATGTGCGGTTTTCAATGGGTAAGAAGAATCCCACACCCCCAATGCACTGGTTCGTTGGGGTGTTTTAAAAAATTTCCACAATCCCTCGCGCGAAAATAATATCACGTGAAAAGTAGAAAATTACCCTCATTTTTCCCATATAATATTCTGGACTGCAAATAACAATGGCACTTAGTTGTTGGTACCTCTGAGATGCCCTCGCTTAGAACTAAGTGAAGTCCCCCAGGGAGTCTGGGGAAGAAGCTCACTAGTGAGCTTGCTGGGGCGTAGCCCCAAATTGTGGGAGAATAAAATAAGAATAAAAACCAGCGGCCAGTAAAATATAATAACTGCATATTATACGTCCATCATTGAACTGTTGACAATATTTATTGCAAAAGTTTTCTTAACATTTTACCCCTTGACTTGGTCCGTCAGGTGTTATAGGGATGAGTGTCAGTCTGAACGTTGACAGCAAAAACAACAACAGAAATTGATTGCGAGAATGTTCTACATAACCTTTAGATTTATTAATACCATTATAACACTATATTCTCCAAATGTAATATTAAGTAACATATTAAATTATATAATCAACTATTTTACTCTCCGCATTCTTCATAGCGAAGTTTATCGATACTTTCTCGCAGCAGGAATAAACAGAAGAAGAAATATGGAATTAAATTCCTAATGCATAAGAACCGTGCTTTACGGCGTATGAGGCCTCTTTGTAATGGTAGGTCAAGTACCAAAATACTACTCTTTCCTGGAAGGAAGCAGCCAGGGACAATAGAAGGCGTTATAGGGAGGCGGTGACACAGGGAAACATACATCTTTTTATGGCAAAAATCTTTGCTTTGGCTAAACGTTTAGAGAAGTGTTTATTGCGTATTCGAAGGCTTTGAGTTCTGCTCACCAGTGATTCTACAATATCTTTGACAATGCCTTCTGTGTTTGTGGAAAGGAAGATGACACACCCATGCCTATATATAGAAATAACATGAACTGCTGTACTCATTCAACATAACATAATTAATCTATAACACCCAGGCATACCATGTGGGACTGTGAATTATATGACAAAGAGGTTGGTGAGTACATTAAATAAATGAAGACTGTAGAGAAGTTCACTATAAAGAATATGGCGAAGCATATCAAGAACAAAATAGTTTTTGAGAAATTTCTGATTTCAACTGAATATATGAAGTGACAAGAAATCATCGTAAGATGAGGAGGTAACGTGATTAGGTGGTAGATCTGTGTCAGCTTCCCCGGGGCAGGGACAAATCCCTGGAAGGACATCAGGCGGTTAGATGACACACGGAGCAGAATATGCAGTGAATTATCAAGTATGTATCTGATAGTAATAATAAATGAGCCTTGCAATAATAAATCAGGCAAGGCGGTCAGTTGCCGTTATTCAAATAAATGAAAAAAAAAATTGAAACTAAATCTGGTAATAACTTTGTCATACAAGTATCAAAATAGAATTACTTTTGGAATATAATAAACACTACGTAACAATTGAAATACTAAAATATTGGAATAAAACATTGTTATTGATATTTCCTCTATGATTTATTTGATGACGTTACTTTTTATGAGCAACGTGTCATTTCGACTTCATTTCGAGTTATTTTGGATAGTATCCAGAATTTTTTTCGACATTGTCCGTCTCCGGACAACCGGCAGCCAGGGTACAAGGACTACCACTGGGCCCCGGAACCTGAATGACAACTTCCGAAACGTCGCTAGAGCTTGTTGAGATGTTCAAACAGGTTATGACGTTGGATACTGTCCTAAATTTCTAATAAAATGGTCATTTTATTAAATAATTGAAGGGAAAAAACTAGATTTCCCTCATTTTCTAAGTTTTCAAACTCATGATAACCCCAACGAGACCTATATCATGTCGCGTGTTGCAAAATTGGTCAGATTTTGAAGAATAGATATAAAAATCAAGGATTGATGAAAAGCAAAATCATAGTATTCTCAGAGCCAAACTCGGAAAGTCGCAAAAAATGCAATAACATATTTTTGAAATTACTTGAATTAGAAATATAATACATGAAAATCTCTTAGATTGCGGTGAACCTCATCGCCAGGTAACAGATTAATCATGTTACGTCGAATGAAGTTGAATGAGAATGGTAGACGGGACCGGGGTTCGAACCAGCTCAAGGTCCCGGGTTCGAACCCCGGTCTCGTCTCCCATTTTCATTCGACGTAACATGAAATATAATACGTTTTGATAAAATCAACATCAACATGTCAATATATAACAAAAATTCGTTCGACGATTTGAACAAAAGGAAGATAAATATTCACAAGAAGAATTTCATTTAACGTATATATTGTTTAAGTATGGGTCGAAAGAGAATATCCATTCTTGTAATAAAATGCAAGTTGTTTCAAACTACTACAAAAAAGTAGAGAGATTAATCTCCTAATGAAGTATGAACACAATTTTGAGGACGATTATTTCAACAAAATTTCCAAGATTTACGTCAGCAAAGCCATAGATTCTCAACACGAAGTCGAACAAATTTGCAATGCAACGGTTCTTCTCGGTGGTAATCTGGTCCACTGTTCGTGAGTGCGCGAACCGTGACGATGAACAACGCGACGTGCAATGATTAGATAACGAAACATAAGAGGAACATTCAAGCAGATTTTAAAAGCAGCAATAATGAGAAAGAAACATTTGCTAGGCAAGATTACTGTTGGTGGAAGATGAGTCTATGACGTTGTATCACCTGGGGCTTACGGACATTCTTAGGATGCTGAGAAGAGAGAATCCTGCTCACAGGGTTCGCGAACGTCTTCCTGGAACTGAGGATGGGGTATAGAGGGGACAATACGCCGCACAGGAACAGATGACGCAGAGATAGTTTTAGCTAAACCAGCGATTCTTTTGCCAAACTAACTACTGTATGCTTCCCTAACGTGACATATATTTTCACTGCTTAATTCATAGTTTTTTCTCACTTTTTCATTATTTATTCTTCACACCTACTCGATAAGTGGTCAACATTATTGCAGCATAGATTTTCGTACATTTTTAGTATAACAAGCAGAGATTTCGTTAAAACCGGTGATATACAAGAACGCAGTTGTAAGTTAAAACCGGTTATAACTCAAGACTAGGTTCTTATACATTAAAACTCTACGCTTGCTATTATCTTGCGTCGTGTCCACAGCCCAAAATAGAGCTGTGGCACCCATGCGACACCTGACTCGGCTAGCAAAATATTATGCGGAAAATGGTTGTTCGGGGAAAAATATGCGTACTTTATAAAAAAGATTTTTTATAGTTACAAAATTAAATTTTATAACAAAACGTTGTACAACTGAATAATGTTGTTTCTTATTTTCTGCACTATTGAAAATTACAAGAATAGAAAACAACAACTGCGGCATCTGTCCCCACTTTTCCCTACACATCTTGTAGTATATTTTCAACAAATAAGAAAATAATTTTGTTTAAATGAAAGAGTGAAAAATAAAGGAAAGGGCGAAATATTTCAAGTTTTTTTTACAATAACTGTAATATTAGAGCTATTTTTATATTTTCAGGTTATAAAATTTAATGACCTTTAATAGACTAATTTCTATGTTTAACTACATATCAGTAATTAATGTATTAAAGTCGTTAAGTTTTATAAATATAATATTCACCGTTATTAAATGAGCGCACTAATGGACGTAATGAAATATTACAAAAAATATATTTTGATGCTCAAACACATTTGTCACATGTTATTTCTGTGGTTACTAGTTATCGTGCAACAACCTACGTGTCCTGATACTCCAATCACAGTCTCGTCGTATGTTGGTAACAGAGGCTGTACGTAGTTACGATCTTAGTATAAGGTATTATCTAATGCGTTCATTGAATCTGTTTGTCCTTGTTTCAGGAGAAAGTCGCCTCCGTGCACTTTCTTTCGCATGCGTGAGCTGGCGAAGTGCGCTTATGTCTAAAGACCGTAAACTCACCTCATACATGAAGGAGACTCACAGGTTAACCTTTCACAATGTCCGTGCTCTTCAGTGTTATCCGTTGTATTACCTCAATGAGCTACAGGGGAGAAGAAACTATCACATGAGTGCTTTACACATGGATATGAGGAGATCCTGATAAGCTGGAAGAAGATACGCCTCTAATTACTACGTGGTCGTATATATTTTAATGATAATAAATTTTTAGAGAACCATATTATTGAACAATAATACATTTATATTTATTATTATTTTTCTGAGAGGTGCATTTAAAATAATTAAAATGTCGGGAAGTTGACTCGTCTCATTTAATCTATTTCTCACATAATAATAATAATAATAAAGAACGCTGAGGAACAAAAAAATGTGCCGACCTGACATATAGCATTAAGAACCAGTGGAAGGATAACAAAGTGTGCATATTCTGTCGTTTCCAGCACAGGGCTCATACACAACCCACATAGAGACCTCGTAGCCCTTGGGATCAGGAAGAGAACTGCATACATTATCCGGAAGTCAGTCGTGCTTAACAGCTGCCACATTGTCAGAANGAAGTGAACATAGAATTGGGTACGTGGATGGATATAATTGGAGGACATTGATTTGGATATATTGAGTTCGATCTTTAAATAAATGTACTCACTATTGCTTGGAACTGATCCCGCAATTTATGAAGAACTGGAATGGACCATGAACACAAAAACCCAACAAATAATAAATCTGAAACAACCAATCACATATTGTCGGTTTCCCCTGGTTTCCTCTGCTTTGTGAAGAAATCCGGCGAATTTAAAATGGCAAATATACTCGCTGCTCACATAGTGTTCACTTAAATATTAATACACGGAATATTGTATTATTCTTATTGAACGGTGAAAATAACTTGAAATGCACGATTTTAGTTTCGTGTCCTCTCCCAACAAAATATGTGTTCTGAGCGTATACGACTACTCAGAAAAACCAATTCTTATTCAGAAGAAATAAAGAAACGAATGAAGCTATTGCGTTACGAGAAAAGATCTTCCATAACACTGTGTCGTCTTTTATGATTATGTTTTCTTTGGTTCTTGACAATGCATTTAATGATGTGGGAAGTTTGGTCACGTGACAGGGAGTCCCCGAAGTTCTGTTCCTCGAGACAACAGCTTTTCCTTTGAGCAACAGCGCCACCACATCCGGGGATTCGTTCCTTGAAAACCACTCAGAGGATCCTCCGAACTGTGGAAATACTAAAGACAGCGTTAAAGACAGCACGTCCAATCACCATTACAAAATGTTTTTAATAAATGTATTTGAATTTTCAGTGGTAGAAGAAAAATACTGCGCCATACGGTGCGGCATCACTGCGCAAACCAATATGACATTCATCTTGAAGAACAACAACTAATTAATATTTTAGTAAAAACTGACACAGAAAACTTGTCAAAAATTTATAGTTGTTTGCAATGATTTTTCTGCTTTGAAGGTTTGTGTTTTCAAATTATTTATTTTTTCTTTTGTCATTTTTTGTATCTGTATATGTATTTAATTTTGTTTTCATGCTTGTCACTAAGATGAAAGAAACAAATTTGTTGATA
>NNCF01127265.1:301486-339173 GCA_002313205.1 Laupala kohalensis | reverse complement strand
AGACATTATATTATTATTATATTTAAATAATTTTAATATATACGGAATCCAAATAATAGATGATTCATTTACGATGCATGTATGAACCTCCTAAAGCTACCTTGAGATATAGAAAATTGAATTTACTAAGAATCATAATAAATGTTGCCCGTAGGGTTCGTACTGTAACCCACATTGTGGAAATATTTGTCAACAAAATAATTGAACTGGATAATGAGAACAAATTTGTAGCCTATGCAGACATTTGGCAGTAATATAATATGGAAATTGTAGTTCGGAGTTACAAAAATTGGCACAGAGACAACTAGATAAATTGAGCAACTTGTGTGGAGGTAGCCCGTCCAAGTAATTGCGGAGGTCTACCATCCATGATCCCCTTGGGTACGTTAGGGGCCAGAGTAGGACACTTTGACTTTGGTACGATAGAGCCAAACTTGCCTTATCAAATCAAACAAAATCTCACCGTGTGAAGAGAAATTTGATTTTTCCTAACCTTCTTACAATATTTAGATGAACTCTCCTACCATCATATACGTCGAATGGGTGCTTAGATTACAATAAACTCTTCAAGCAAATAAATTAGACAAGACACACAAAACCACTTGTAACAATAACACAGACACTAAAACACTGACAAGGATCGTGGGAAGGGCGAGTTACTGGAAAGTTAAAACATGCAATTCTACCTAGTTATACACGCGGTGTAATGTAACATAAGAATGGTTCGCTCCTGTAAGAACAAAATGGAAAGGCTAATTACTGGATATGGATGCTTAAAGAAACAACTAAATGATAGGAAATTATTAGAAACACCATATTGTTATGGTGGAATAATAAAGGAGACCGTAAAACATGTGTTAGAAGGTGTGTACTTATTCAAAGAGAGAGAGAGAGAGAACAAGACAAATGAGCAGGAAAAGAACTGACAGCAATAAAAAGATGAAAATGACACAATATACATATATAGCATATATTATAGAGATTTAGTATTCGCAAACAAAAATACATGACAGAAGAATAAATATAGGATGTACAGTACGCGGCTAATAGAAAGAAGAAAAAATCAGAACAATTCAGAAATGAGACAACTTCAACTTTTCCAAGAATTGAAGATAGAAGAAATGTCATCAATATCCCAACTTAGCAACGGCATGTGATATTTTCTATTTCAGTCACAATGAGAAGCCAAGACAGGGTAAAACCATCTCCCTGTGGTTAGGAACGCAATTTCATATGCCTAAGTGGCCGACTGACATCACAACTACAGACAGAACACAATAAATTTACAAACATTAAAGTACAGTTAAATAAAATATAATTACAGAAAATAAATGTAGAGGAGCACACATCCACAAAGAACAACACAACTCACACCCAGCTGAACGTTAACCAGGTACGGAGTCAATACAATAAATTTAAAAGAGGCCTCCCGATGCAAAACCAAAACATTTTGTTTACTTGATTAAAGTTGTAAATAGGGACATTCTGGGAAATAGTTGTTCCCATTTATCTTATTTTACCGGTTAAGTTAATGAAACAATATTGTTTACGTAACTATCCAAGCAACAAAATGGATCAACATTACCATTAACAAAGCATACTTGTAATTGAAGACTCAAGAAATAGACAGAAATAATACCGATTTTGAGCGATCTGAAATGGCTCAGTTCTTGTGCACGTCACCACTCTGCGCTCTCATCGCATGATTCATGAATTTATGTTTAAAAACTACCTAGACCGTAAAAACGAAGTGAAACAAATGGGAGAGACGAGTAATACTAATACTGTCTCAACTGACCAGTAACCTCACCGACTCTAGTCTCTTTACAGATACTTTAAAGTCCTGGTGTTTTACAACGAATTCACTAGATTACAGGACACTCGGCTAAGATTATTTATCTTTCAACAAACTTACTCTATAGTTGTGAGATCTCATTTCATTGCAAACTTAATGATATTACTTTTACATAAAGTAATAGGTGAATTCTTTGTTTTTCATCTTCGCTCCGACGCATGACTGTTCTCGATATCGTTAAACGAGGGTTGAAACATTCCGGAAAACGCAAGTATTATATAAATACTTTAATTTCTTTTTATTAATAAAGTTTTCATTTTCCGTTTTGAGAGACTGTAAGTTTCCAAGTCAAGGTTGCTTAAATGAATTTGAGAGGATACTATAAATGATATATCAATTAAAAACGTCTAGCCAGCCGTTGGCAGCTGGACACGCCATACCGCAAATCGTGAACAGGACATGTCTATTTTGCGCTTGGAAAAACATGATGCTCTGCCGACAGATTCACTTCGGTTGGCACACCATTCCATCATGTTCTCAATTAGAGGCACTCTGGATTATTAATTTATGTTGCATTCCATTTTAATCTCTTAGTGGTTGTTAACTCATGATATCTTAACAATCAGCGCTTGAAGACAGGGATACATAAACCATTTAACAGGTAGAAAATCAGGAATAAATATCGTTCACAATAAAATTATTTCTCATTTTATATTCGTGACGTCTTAGAAATGTACTTGAGCAAGTCTGCACAATGGTTTTTGTGCTATATTGTTCCGTGTACTTAGTTATAGCACCGGTTAATCATTCTAGCATTCAAAAAGAATGTTTCAATTTTCAAGTTGTAATTAAAAAGCGTAAAAGAAACTGAGAAATTCTCTGAGAGTAAATACCACAAGGAATGCAAAACCAACATCTAAAGGAATAAGAAAGCGAATTATTTACGACTTATGACCTATACATGGACGAATACCATATATTTATTGCTGTTTTTAGAACACAATGTTTTGACACTAGGCTTGAGTCGTCGTCAGGTATAACAAATTACAACAATAAACATAACGGAAGAATTGGTCATTATATTAAAAGTAAATATAAACTCATTAGATGTTTCCAAAAAGCAGAAATTACTCAAACATGTCATGATATTGTACTTTAAATACCCGATAATTCTGTGTCACTCCGTTAATTCAAACTCCCATGCGTAATTTTTATAAATAGCATTTCAGATATGATACGTTTGTAGAAATTAACGCTTTTGTCTAATATTAATGTGTTATCCCAATCGAACAAGTGATGTGAGGTTACAGAAACGTAGCATATCTGAAATGATAAAGTATGCACAGGTTTTCATCACCGCTAAACCAAATTTTATATGCGATAAGTAGATTTTGACCAACAAAACACAAAAGTATTTTCAGGTTTAGTGGCGTAATATTAGACAAGATGTAAAAAATTGCGAAATAATTCTATTCGAGTGTAACACAGCCCTATAATTTCAATCAGGGAAATCCGTCGAAACGAGATTTCTTTTACGAAACGAAGAATGAAGCTCCTTGAATGACCAGTCATCGTGTTGAGCAAACGAAGTAGTCGTTGAAATTCGTGCGATTTCCGTAAACTAGTTTCAGAATCACATTGTGGTTTGAGAGAATAAAATAATTAATTAATTGTTTTGTTAAAAAGATTGATAGGGGTAACTAACAGTAATTTATATTTGACGTATTGTTTTCACTATCAGCATAAAATATATCAGCTATTGATCTACCTTTAGTACATTTCAGAGTTGTATGCGATAGGAAGAAAAATAGTTCAACCAAATGTTACCCCGTTTACGGGATAATAATAATAATAATAAATTTATTGTCAAAAAACAGTACAGACTGCGTATGACCACGTGGAGGACAATAAACTAATTTACTCTCCGGAAGCAAGCAAGGGACCATCCCATCAATTCCGATCAAGGGCCATAAGGCAGAGGCGGATTCAAAAATTTCAGCAAAAGTTCCTAGATAAGGTAAAAAGTTAGCTGCATTAAAAAAATATATTAAAAATAGTAGACGTTCCATTAAAACTTTCGGAGATGTCACACGTCTTCGTGTCCCCGTATACTCTTTCAAGGTTGATAGTTAAAATGAAAGTTTGTCATCAATTTTCAAGATTCTTGGGAAAATTGTTTCTGTTGGTTTAGAAGGCTTGTACGGTTTGTTTGGGGCATTCTGTGCATTGTGAATAACTGGAACAAAAAAAATTGCTTTATTTATTTGTTAATTTTATTAAAGCCAAGAGTAGTTATGCGGAATCTATTACATCCACCTGATGATAAAAGCCCGTTTTTCTGCTCATAATTCCAAGAGTCTTTGGGGTATCTTCGCAACCGTGAGATCGCAAATAGAAGATAGTGGTGTTGGGTTTTTTTGCTCTATATCGGCTTTTTTTCTCAGATAACTCTTTTTCTTAGCTTCTTTTCTTGTTAGGTACACTCTGTATATTGACTTGTATTATCGAATGTAATATATTGAAAGTAATACCTGTGATTTTAATTCTTAATGGAATGTATGTACACTATGAAAATTTAAATTACACGTGAAACATTATTTCCTTAGACGGTACAAATGTAATATTTACTGTTATTGCATTATTATTGCATTAAGTAACAATACTTTTCCTACCATTTTCAGCTATCCTACTACTACATAAAAGAGAAATTTGAATTTTTATACGGCATAAACATAAATCGAGCCGAACGAGTCACTTTTAAAAACGTTTTTGAGGGCTACATACATTTTGAAATATGAAAAATATTTTTTTCTTGAAATCCTATAACATACTTTTAAATGTTTATTTTTCATCACACTCGTCACATTCATCACACTCGATCAACGATTTAAAAATAATGGGTAAAACAATTAACTTTGCAATTACGCCAAATACTGAAGATATTGCATTTCTTTTGTTAAAAGTAGCTTTTTCCAGAATTGACTTTTGTGGTAGTTGATTTATGAATTCTGCTTTTAGTAAAAAATCCTGTAGAACATTTGGTGAAAGTCGAAACGGTGGCAACCTGACGAGTAACCGAAACTCAAGATATCCGGATAGTTACATATGGATGAGAATTACTTTTCCGGGATACTCAAGGGCTAATCTGATGTCCAATAACTCAAAAAAGAGATCTCAAGGAGCCGGAAACTAATATACAAATAATGACATTACTTCATTTGTATTGTGGTATTTGTAAATGGGAAATGAACCGAGTTATTGAAGCTTATCTACATGGATCGTTAGGAGGTAGGAGGTAGGAGGGTAGAATGGTATTAGTATAGGTGGGCCGGTTACCTAGGTTTACCAACAACTTGGCTCACGCGGAGGTGTTAGTAGGAGTAGTTAGTAATAGTGAGAGTTAGTGATACTAGGAGTTGTAGGAGATGAATAGGTAAGGGAGAGTTCGCTTTTCTATTGTCACAGCTTCTATGAACTGAGACACTGAAGAGAAGTACTTTTTCTCTAGCCCCGACAGGAATTGAACTCGACAAGCAAGCAAGCTAGTCCTGAGCTAGCAGAGGCTCCCACATGTTGTGCACTGTCTGACCTTACAGGAATGCCCGGGTCTCCCCGAAATGCGCGCGTACGTGGTGGTGCCACTGAACCGCTCGGCCACTCAGAACCGAGGCGAATTGGACCAAGTTGCGCGTCGTGCAGCGAAGAATAGAATGATTTAGAAAGGCTGAAAACCGAAACGTGACCATAAAGGTCTAATGATATTTTATACTCGGAAAGAGTGATTATGTCGTCTTTAAAACTACCAACATCAAACATCCACTCGTTTTTGTAGTATTTAAAAATGGGAAATGAACCGAGTTATTGAAGCTTATCTACATGGATCGTTAGGAGGTAGGAGGGTAGAATGGTATTAGTATAGGTGGGTCGCTTAGTTGGGTTTACCAACAACTTGACACACGTGGAGGTGTTAGTAGGAGTAGTTAGTAGGAGTAGTTAGTAGGAGTAAGAGTTAGTGATACTAGTTAGTAGTAGTAGGAGGTGTACTGAAGAAAGAATGTTCGTTTTTTCATTGTCACAGCTATATTAAACTGGGTCGTTGAAGTGAAAATCTAAAAAAAATATTTGTCTCCACAGGGAATTCACGGAATGATTCAGTGGTAAGTAAGCATGCTAGCCCTAAGCCACTGAAGGGGTAGTTATTACTTTACTCCATTACAACACGTTAATACATCGTATACATCACGAAAGCTAACTTTTGTACTCCATTTTCTCACTTTCACATTGGTTTAGCATACATGAAAAGATCAGAGCGCAAAAACATGAAGTACCGTACGACGGACGACGTATGTGCACTTCAAGGTTTCCCAGCGACTATGCATAATGGAAAGAAGAGAGGATCGTTCTACACTTTCACCTTCTGCTCTTGACTTATGACATCTGTGATCCTTGAAAATCATCTTCTCATCATCAGCTGAGAGTATTTGCTTTATATCATTCCTCTGGCAAAATAAGTAGAATTATTCAAAACACTGTTTTTGATGGACCGTTGATATTGAAATACGGCTGTGCATTCAACAATATCTTCGTACTAAATTGAATGAAATCATAATGTTTATTCGAACGTGAAGTATTGCGTGAGCTAAGAAATGAAGACATAGAACAGAGTTTTTTCAAGATACACAGTGTGTCTACTTTGATACGAGCTAGGTCATTTTCAACGGTCAGTGAATCCTTCATATTAAACTGTTGCGATTAGTATTAAACTGTTTCTATTTCTT
Source organism: Laupala kohalensis (assembly GCA_002313205.1). Lineage (NCBI taxonomy): Eukaryota > Metazoa > Arthropoda > Insecta > Orthoptera > Trigonidiidae > Laupala > Laupala kohalensis. The sequence continues at coordinate 332,600 of NNCF01127265.1, read as the reverse complement.
CAAAATTTTAATAAAATAGTTGTTTTACATTATCTCTTATAGTAATTTCGAAGATTTTTTCGGTGAAATGGAGAAAAATATTTCTAATGAGGTGTACTATTCATCATAAAATTAAATGTATCAGGTGATAGCATTTTACGTATAGAAATTTCTCTTTGTTTCACATGCCTTATTAGTTGTATTCATCTTGTAATTGTTCATGCATTTATAAAGATTGTTGTATTTAATTAATTATTGATGTATCTTCACTGTTCCTGTTTTATGATGTATCTGTATTCATCTATCATTAAAAAAATACAGATGTATACATGAAGATAATTATACAGCTGTACGATTGAAATATAATAAATTGTACAGAAAGATTAAAATTTGTTCAATTTTTCTTGTTTGACAATAAGAAACTATTAAGGCTTTTTAACCGGTGAAGATGTCGCACCGGGATCGCCCCGTTTTAAATGCAACATGATTCCCCCTTTTTGTACGTTCTTTTTAAACATTTTTACCAAGTGAAAAATATTAGCATTTAGAGCAGACGAAAGAACACACTTCATGTTTGGAGACAATTAAATATATCTTGGTTGCTGAAGTTATATATAGTGAAAGTGTTTCCAAAAAATATTATTTAAAATATTCTATTTAAAGCTTTAATAGCACTCAAGAAATGTTTTATACTGGCCCGGGTTTTTCTCCGTTTTTCCTTCTGGTAGAGGCGGATTTATCATACAGGTTCTCTAGGCTTTGTCTAGGGGCGTGTTTATTGTAACAATAAATCGTGAATTTAGTGTTATTTCAATTCTTATGATTTTTAAACACTATACTCAGAATAATCTATAGTTCNGCTTCCGGAGAGTAAATTAGTTTATTTTGTCCTCCACGTGGTCATACGCAGTTTGTACTGTTTTTTGACAATAAATTTATTATTATTATTATTATTATTATTAGGTTTCAATGGCTAAAACGTCTAATTGTAACGAAACTACAGGAGGTAGTTGAAAATTCTTGTTCACAAACCTCCAAGTTCTCATCTAATGAAAATATTCTTACTTACAAAAACACATTACGCAATTAAAGTAGAGATGAGGTACACTATCATCGGTGCGGACTTTTTAATGTGAATTCAAGGACACACTTATGAGCGTAAAACCTTTATGTTCCACACAAGTCTGACTTTTTACAACTACTCATATAATAGCCATTAAACTGAAGACCATTCACAAACAAAGAATAAATATTTTATCAAAATATCTATTTTGGAATACAAGTAATATTGAGTTTTAAAAATACAATATGACATCATACTAAAAAAATACAAAGCATGCGTTGCTTATTTTCTATTCTTACGTTCGGAATACTTGAGGTGTAAATCTGAACAACAAAAACTAAAGTCCATGAGTAAAATTTGAATATTATTATTGACTACTTCCTAATTTCTTTATTTACTGCGAAGATCGCTGTGCAATCGTTTCAGCACCTATTGCAAGTACTACTATGTGGAACGATCGTGTATTTAAGATTACTGTTAATTAGATGAAAGTTTCCACACCACACACCACGGGACGCGTTGGTGTTGATAAATGAATATTGAGCACTATTTCGTGTGGCTACTGCGTGGCACCTAAGTTATCCCCGACCTACGAGTGCCTCGGACTATTACGTCAAACGGATTTTATGTAGCACAGTGGGTATAATCCTTAGAAAACTAATCAAAATACGGCAGAGTATTTTTAGTGACGTTTTTCAGCACACGAAATTGGGTTATTACGAATGAGAGAAAAAGTTTCAAGAATCAGGATCATGGTTTCAATATGGATGAAAGTTTTCAGTAAACTATTTAATCGTAATATTTCAACAACAGAATTAAAGTTTTTTTCATGTCAACAACAACAAAACCATTCAGTATTTCATACTTTTGAAAAATGTCTCTCATGTGACTTTTTGAGTTAAAATTTTGGAGGTCTTTCATAACATATTTCATATCCATCTTAACACAACAATTTCAAAAATATTTTGAAACTGCAAATAATTTCAAGACAAATTACATTTTCGACTTTGACTTTAAATTCTACTTACAATACCGTTGATATTATGCTTCTCTAAGAGAATTTGTGTAAAGAGTAAAACATTGATTACTATCATGAGAAGAGTATAATTTTATCCAATTGAAATTGACTACGCAAAATACTTTAAAACAAAACTGTTATAATGAAGCACATTAATATTCTGTTAGCAATATTCATAAAAAGGTCATTTTCAATGAGTACCCTAAATACGCACAAACGATGTATTAAATAGTACGCCAAAATGTGAGAGAATAGATATTACTGTAGCAAGTTGTAAATATAATTATGCATTAATCAGATTTCCTGTTTTCATTTTGGCCAGATTCATTAGGTTTTGACCCACTGGGTGTGTAGGCGAAAATCCGTTATGTCTCATACGCCTTCGTTAAGTCAACGCTACGATATGGTCCTCAGCAGCTGACAGACTGTAAAACGTGCAGATCTGCCCTGGAAATCGAAAGTAGGTGGCTACGACATCAGGACAACACATAAACATATGAATTAGTCGCCGTTAAGTTGAAAGTTAAGATTTTTGTCTCGGGAAACTGTATCCGCTTGCTAGCCATTCTGGGCGAATTAAATTATGTATTTGCTCCTTTTAAGTGAGAAACCAGGTTTCATATCACTTTTACGACCCTGAATTGGAATATTTCGTAATTAGAGAGTTGGGTTTCAGAGGCAGACGTAAGTTAACAGCAGTACAACAGTACTAACAATATAAAATGGTAATTAATAATGAAATTTAATTTGGTGACACAAGACAATGTTCTTGAATTGTAATATCAAAACTGCGAGGTCCGTTTTCTTCCACTACAGAAATTGGCGTCCCTCTGATAAACAATCTCATATACAGAAACGTTCAGTTGACTTTATGTTTTTCCCCATGTCATATACGGGTCATTCCCAACCATCTCATATGCAGGTACGTCCAGTTCAAAGACTACTTCTTCTATGTCTTCCCCCGAAACTTTCGATGAAACTATGCGAATAAGTCTCACAAACGTCAAAGAATAAAAATAAAATAATTGAGATATTTTGTAAGTATAAAATTCTTCTTTTTTAACAATGATTTATCAATAAAATGAAACAATTTATACAATAAAGGATAATGGTGGTTATATACGCATGAAAAATTGTGCATTAATATCCTGTGAATCCAAAAATTGTGCAATAAAAACTATTGTAAAAATATCTGGTATTAAGTTTCTTCTTTGGGAGATTAGAGGGAGATTTCGTACGGTAGGCTGGTTGGAAAATTGATACAAGGAGATTTTGCTCTTTTCAATAAAATTGAATTATTTTTAAAACATTTTGTAAAGAAGTAATAAGACTCCTAAAATAAAGGCTTCAGTGGTCAAACGATATGTGAAATCAAAATTTAACTTATGCTATTGGTGAACTACGTTTTACCAGAGATTATTCCTTTAAATACAAAACTACGAATGGTCAATCAAGGATTAACGTATGAAACTATCGAACTAGTCACAATGAATAGTCTAGTATTAAATTAAGATAAATAAATAAATTTTCACTTCAAAATATATTGTAATCGACAAAAACAAGACAAAAAGGTCGCAAGTGATCATTAATTTATTTATCTTGATTATATAATGGAAATAATAGTAGAAATAGTATTAAATTATATGATATAAATTTTATTTTATTTGACTAAGCTATAATGACTCCCTAAATATTATACAACATATATTAGATGCAATATCACGATAAATTAAAGTAGGAAATCTTACAAGAACTTCACGAGATTTTGGATAGTGAAAACGAAATAGTGATTCGCTTGGAGGGAAGCGATGCTTACTTTTTGCATAAGGTAATTACATACCTTTCAAATGTGACGCCTGTCAACAAACTTCCACCTTCCGGTTTATATTCAACATTTAGACTGTCCAATAAAGTCTTAACCTAACTACCAAAACAATAAAAGTTTGAGACGAGAAATTCCGAGTTCGTATTATGTGAAACATGAGCACTATACTGTAAAGGTACCATCTGACAGACTTATACCCGATGACTCATCAGAGACATGTGACCGTACATCTGTACACATCATCATCATTCAAAATCTAATACGTAATAATCCCTTGTAAAAAATCATTTCAAATTTTTAAGTTACAACACTAACCCCGTCGCAAGTGTGCGAGTACAAGCTTATCAAGAAGCAGTGAGTGAATAGCAAGAAGTATTAAGACCTGGGATTGTAAAAAAATGTGACTATCTGCAGAGTAGAAAAATAAGCACAAAAATCACTTACACCTTCCAGTGTGGATCATTTGCAATAACACCTTCCAGAAAATCTGGGTCGCTCTGTAATTAATTCTGAATCTCAGCAACACTTTCTTATTTTCAGTGCGAGTTATGTCACGTACTGGATTTAATATGGGATGTCCTGACCACGAAACGCTGGTCGAATTACCAAGTCTTGAGACGGATATTTAAGACACTGAACCCGGAACTTATTCGTCAAGCAGAAATGTCAGTTCCATAAATGATCCAGAAGTTCTTGCCAAAAGCACAAGGCACATGGCGGAATCAAGGGAATTCGTCTGAGTCTGAGAAATTAAAATAAATTAACGTTCTTTGGATAATATTATTTAATAAATATTTTATGTATTTTAGGAAGAACATAACATTTTTCAGGTTATCACAACCACATTGTCTTCTTACGGTAACTTTTGAGGATATATGATATTTTTTTGCTTTTGCAATGCTAATACGTTTATTAAATAGCTTTATTATTTTTTGAGATACCCATTTGTTATAATAACTACCTCGCTATTCAAGAAATAATTTAAAATTCATAAACCAAAAATTTAGTTGGTTTTATGGAGAAACATAAATTGATTAGAAAATCGTGTTTCGATTAGAATAAAGTACCGATTTCAGATTTTTTTTTCATGGAGGAGATTTAACAATAATTTTTACATGTAATCTTTAAGTTTTACCTTATATCATTTAAGTAAAATAACTAGCTAAACTTGCAGATGATTTAATAAACGATATGCATAAAAAAGAAAATGAACAAAAATCTGAAATTTTCAAAAAGCTTTCTTTTATTGTCTGGTACTCCAACGATAACTTTCATCCTCGTTTTGAACTACAAATCATATTAATAGTGATTCGCACATAAAAATTAATCATGAGCATGACATCACATATTATCTATTCAATTGACATTAAAATATTCAAACTCTCCAAGGAAATCAAGGAACATAATAGATTTTACATTTTATACGAACATTGATGCAATTATGTTATACAAATGCAGTGTCTAAGATCTTACATGAAATTCATTTTGACGAATGATGTCACAAACTTGTCTTTATTGCGCCCAAGAAATCATGGAATAGATCAAACCTATTATTTTTAGTATTAAACGATACATTTTCTTTCAGAATTAGTTATTTGTTGTTGATAAACATAAAATGATCAACCATTTAAGCTGAAATTATTTGAAGTATACTACATTATGTTAATTTTTTTCATTTATAATATCAAACTGAATTTTCTGTATTAAATATTCACGATTTTTTATAATATGGGATTCATTATTATAGGTGCTATGCATATTTCTGTTTAGTTATTTTGAAGTGTTTGACTCGCAAAAGTTTTTCCATAAGATTGCTTGTAACTTTAAATTATTACCATTATCATCATTCAATAGTAGTACGGTAAATACCAAAATTATATTTGTCTGATGCCAAGACAAGAGTTTTTTCTTTCATTAAAAATAGAAAAATCATTGCCCTTGTCAGGAGTCATCGAAGCAACAATTCTACCTGAAACACATGAGTTATACCTTCAATATATTAATCATACCTTAAATAAATTCCATCAATTCCAATGCATCCAATGCATAAATCATATCTTAAATACAGTACCTTACACGCATTACGACGAGACGGAAATTACGAACATGAAAACGTTCATTCAGTGTTTTCACACACATCAGTAAGACTGTTGTTAAATTGCGAAACTAAAGCTGTAAAAACTGTTTTTGGTCGTTGTTCTTGTCTGACACTAAATACCATCGTTTTGTTACGTTGAGAGCTGGTGATTTGTACCCTTCTTTTCAAACCCGTTACCAATTAAGAAATCGATGCTCAAAGTACAAAATGCTAAATGACACCCATCTACGAAATAACTAACCATTTACTACTTGTGAAATTACACTCAGCTTACCTTTTGAGGAAATATCAGTTTGAATGATGACTCCATGCAGTAAATCTCTTTGATTTATTGTACATTCAACGCTAAAAATGTCATTGGACCATCAAATCAAACATCACTATAAAAACGCCGCCTCAGCAGCTTATGACTTCCCGGATTCATTTCTGCAACGACCTCGTCCGAGCTCTTTTAACAACCCTTGGCATGACATAAGCCGTGTTCGCGCCCCTGTCAGCTCATCCCCTTGTCTTCGGATGATCCTCGCCAACACGTGTTGCATAAGCCCCGGCGCCATGTTAGCGTGAGCGCTGAAGGCGCGCGTCGCGGACATGTTGCGAAGCTCAGGGTCGAGGAAGGGAAGTGGAGGAGCTCGCCCGTGTTCTCTGGATTACCGCATTCGTTTATGATGCCTTTCGATCTGCAGGTGTTTTCGGGATCGCTCTCAGGTCGAATGCTTCTTGGTTCCGGCTGTAGAGAAAAGGAGAGATGCAGAGAATATTTTACGGAATTTTCGCTTGCACTGAGGGGTACAGAGGGGTCTGGAATACGCCCCACTCCGAGGTGGAAAAAATTTGGAATTACAACATTTTCAATTTACTTACAAATTTGCTAAGTCACTTGATTATGATTCATCACACCTCAAATCCAGACTGACTCTTAGGTATACTCAACCAACTGTAATGTGAGTACCGGGTCAATACTCGGGTCTAACCGGCCGGAGCCTGATACTGGTCACATCTCCTCCTAGTGCTGAAAACTAGTAATTGCGGAGGTCTACCCTCCTGAACCCCATAGGCACGGAGATAAAGATATGACCTCCCCTATGGGGAGTGAAACCAATCTGCCTTAATGGAGGTCCTCAACTACGAATATTAATAAATACTCTAATATTTTAACAAATGATATTTAATTAATTAATTATTTTGTTTCCTACGATATGAAATACCCGTTCTCCCCGTCTTTATGAATGCTGCAACGTAATGAGGACAAACTCATTTGGAACGATTATTCATATTGATTATTCTTTCATATCCATCTTATAAATGCATCTGACGCAAATATTTGAACCATAGGGCAAAAAGGTTACGTGTCATAACTATTTATTAACTAAATTTTATTTATTTAGCGTCGAATTTATTTACGGAAATTCATTAAACGTTAAAACGAAATGTTTATTTATTTAGAATCGAATTGTATTGTATTCTATTATTTTTTAGTATATCAATTCAGTGTGACTATCTTTGATGTACCAATCTAAAATATACTGTACATGGAAATATTATGAGAATTATATCGAAGGTACTCTTCTCTACCACATTCATTTCTGAAGCATTTTCTGCATTTCATGTGCAATTCCGAGAACAAGAAAAAAATCTTCATTGGATCCCATTACATCGAGATAATGACCCTGCACAGCATTATGTGAATGCCATTGAACGAACATGAACTTAGATACGCTCAGCGAGACAACTCGGCACCACGGGGCTCCAGGCGGCAATGGCCGAAGGCGGCGCGACATCGATTATTAACTTCACTTCGCACACCTGTGCAGCTGCCATGGAGAGAGTAAGCGGATGGAGGAGCAGGAATGAAAGGAACGAGAAGTCTCATAGGATGAGATGGTCAGGGTGGCAGAGATTCAACGCTGACCCTTTAACCCATGGACGTTAATCTCGAAGAAATCATTAATAACAATAAAACATGTTATTTCTTGACCACTCTACTATATTAATGTATTCTTGAGGTTTGGTTAGTTCATTATCTTTAATAATTTTTCGGAGATTTTTGTTTCTATCTTGAAAAGTTCTTTATTTCTGCACATCTATCACACTCTATCCTAATCATTGTTTGGGTATTAGGATGTTAGATCACAATGATACCACAGAAAAGAGTACAATGATGAGGATCGAGTGTGATAGTAGAGAGCATATAGAAGATCCATACAAAAACGTCCCACACATCCGTAAGTTTTTAATAATAATAAACAAATTCTAAAGAATAAATTAATACTAATTAATAACAATTTACAAAAATGTTCAGCGTCCAATACCATATTCCTGGGACAGATTCGTATCCCACCAGTGACACTAAAAATTGGGTCAAAATGTAATAACTGAAAGGTTGATTGTGTTAAGGGGTTACGTAACATTTTGTGAGTTTTGGGATAAATAGATTCAAAGATACGTTGTATTTGTTTTCTCTAATTTAATAGAAAAAGCATTACAATAAAACTGTCTATCAACTATACTTTCACAATTATTTTGTTCTAAATAGTCGCGTTTAATAAAACCAGGCCTTAACATCACTTAAAAAGTTCAACCATTTTCAACAATAGCAAAAATTGTATGAAAGCTGCAAATAGATCATCACTTATAGTCTTCACCGTTGCAGCTAGCTTAATTTTTGCTGAAATGTCATTTATCATCTTCTTACACCAAACACATCAATTGCCTTTCAGTCTGTCAAAGTTAAAATCCCCATAGTTCAATACCTANTAGCTTAATTTTTGCTGAAATGTCATTTATCATCTTCTTACACCAAACACATCAATTGCCTTTCAGTCTGTCAAAGTTAAAATCCCCAAAGTTAAAATCCCCATAGTTCAATACCTCAATGATTGAATTGTCTCTCAAGCCTACTAAACTACGTCCGAAAAGATATTGGATCTATGCCATCACCGTGACTGATATTTCTCTACCTTGCGCAGAGGTCAAGAAAATCGCGGACATGCTTTCTAGAAATGCCAAGAATCAATTAAGGAACACTTTGATTTCCTTAATTTCTACGGAGACCTAACACAGTCCGACAGAATGATGTACCGCATGTGAATGGGACGCGACGTGCTCTGTATTGACAGCCCAGCACTGGCATAGTGTGTCTTTGAATGGCACAAATCAAGACATTTAGCTACCAATATGGCATAGAGTTGTGATCTTGTGTTTGCTTAGATACTTATTTCATAAAGTCGATTCCGTAATTGGTGTGCTGCAGTCATTTAGTAAGCAAATCGTCTGGTAAACTTCGCTGCGTTCTGACTACCGACAAATTCACGGCAGGAGAGCAAATTCTGGGTGATATATCATCAGAGTTTATAGATTGTTCTGTTCTTAGAGTGTTTTGGTAAATGTAAATGCAAACATTGTTTTGTATAATAGTAAAATAAAACGACGACCAGAACTTGTATTGATATTATTTTGTAGTTGCTACAAGAGACTACTGGAGCCCATTATTTTACTTAGCAAAGTAATTTAATGCGTAATTTTCGGATAGTGGATGAATATTAGATTGGAGATATTCGCAAAAAGAGTCATTTGTCACGAAATTCTGGTACCGTATTCTCCGAAAACAAGACTAGAACTGAAGTTGTCTAGGAGGCTTCCATGGTCGGAGTCGCACTTTTACTTTCCAATTACATAGAATGTAGTAAGGGAATTATTGCAATCGGTCGAAAAAAGAATCTGAGATCTCTTCGGATCTTTGCGAATTGTCTCCAGGAGAGTTTATTTTCAAATTTTAGCGATGATGTCCTACGCCGCATGTGTGTATGTCAAGAATTTTGTTCCCCTCACGAACAAATTGATGCATCGAAACCAAACTTGAGATTTAACTTTGCAAGCATTGGGAATAGAACACCGCGCTCCACTTCGGTTTTTTTTAATTCAAAATTTTGAAAATATGCGTAGAAGCATTTTGATTGGTCAGTTGAATATGCGTACAGATTGCTTAACTTGGAGGCGTTTTTTTTTAAATCTGCCAATAAGGCTATTGCAAAGAGTTTAATGTGGAAGATAATTCATGCAATCTATACTTGAAAAAAATCTATTCTTGAATGTGTTTCGATTTTTTGGAGTATGCCATGTACTGTGATTATAAATATTTTGAAACCAATTGATCCGATCTTCTAAATATGTCATCTTATTTAATAATTAAAATATTTTATGATTATTTTTAACTGTTTTTTATTTCTAAATTTTTAGTGTTATGTAGGATGTTAAGTGGAATCAGTTTTTGTTATGAACTACAATTGGAAAGATGAGTGGGGCACGCTTTTTTTTTAGTATTTGTAAATGGGAAATCAAATCGCGTATTGAAGCTTATCTATATGGGGCAATAGGAGGTAGGAGGTGAGTGGCAGGGGCTATTGTTAGGTCAGGTCAGTTGGTTGGGTTTACCAACTCGTGGAGGTGTTAGGAGTCGTTAGTAATAGTAATTAGCCCACGTGGTGTTAATTGGATTAGTTAGTGATAATAACAGTTAGTGAGTCGTAGGGGGTGGATGGAAAAAGGAGGGTTGCTTTTCAATTCTCACAGCTATATGAACAGGGACATTGATGTGAAAAGCGACTGATTTTTGCTCTGGCACCTGCGGGTATTGAACCCGGAGTGATAAACTAAGTCATCCCCCGGAAAGGACCATATAATTCGGAAATCGTTCTAAATAATTCCCTCCCAAAAAATATAAAAGATATCATGAAATTGAATCTCTTCAAATCCACGGTTAAAAGCTACCTCCTGCACCATTGCTTCCACAATGTAAAATAATTTATTGATTTTAATAAAAGTTAAATCCGTCTTGTCCTTTATTGCGCCATTGCCGAAGTAATAAAATAACTCATAACTATTTCAAAAACTATTTTCTTGCATGTTTGTGTTGTGTCTTATGATTCATATTAATTTAGTTGCTTATGATTCATATTAGCACCTGAAGGTTCAGCTTAGTTGAATATCTGAGATTCTTCGGGACGCTCCTCTCGTGTCTATTCACTCGGAAAGAATGAAGATTCCAGTGATGTAGAGGTTCCTGTGTGTCACGAGGTTGTTTCCCAACACATGCTATTTGGTGACATCACGGGATGACTCCTGCCACGCCTTCACTGAGTCACCAGGACCTTCGGATCCCAAGATTTTTTTCCCGAATCTCTGGTATCTCATGAATAATATACGACGGAGTTCATAATACATGAGACCCTGTTACAGGTCTGGATTCGCTTGGGATAAACCAATAAATACCATGATGATCAATTAACTCAAACACTTCACGCTATGACTATGAAATATCTATGCACACGTATAGTACCTCATGTTTTTCTTCATTATGAGAACTTAATTTTCGAAGAAAAATTTCAAAAAGATGATAGTTGCAAAAATGAACACTTCTATAAGTGTAACAGATACCCAGTTCACATTTATACACGCTTCTAAACTGAGAGAAATAAAGTGGGAATCTTGACTCTAGAAATCTGAGCAAACTTGAAGAAAAACATATGGGTAAAAACTTTCCAGATTTCATACGAAATGATCCCAATGCAGATTATCGATCAACAATCTTCAAAGATTTAACAGAAAGCTATGTCTTTCGAACCACCTCAACACATTTGACATTTTCCGAATTCGGAAAAACTTGATAATTATTAAATGCAAGAGGTCTGGGTCGTACGGTTCATTCCCTACGATGGTCGTCAATTTTGAGAGCTAAGTAAATGACGATTCATTTCCACCGTTTAGGCGCTGGTTTCGAGCCTGATATCCAATCTGATACGTCTCTGCCCACTCTTTGGTAACCAAGAATACACATAAATTCAAATAATCCAAGACGTCAATATTCAGAATGTTAATGTAGCGATTAGTATAGCGCATACAATTACCACACATACACAAGAAAATGTGAACACTTAAAAGCAAAATAATTTATTTAGACACTTTTAAGATATTATACCGTTTACAATTTCTGAAGAAGGAAAAACAAATCTTTCTCGACGCGAATATTCTGTGGTTCATCAATATTATTTTACTTACTTTAATGGAGTCTTTTACATTTCAATCACTGAATAAGGATCTTCTCACTTTTGGTTGGCATCTAACTCTCCCACCCAGTCGTACTTTAGTAATCTTTTCCGTGGTCGACATTACTCTCTAAAATCTGAAGCATGCAAGTGTTATGTGGTGATAAATTAATGCTGACCCTTATAATGTATGGAAATAAATCTCGATTGTTTGAATACTTCTTCATTCTCTCGAAATGATTTCGTGTCCTTTTTTTAAAACATATTTAAAATGTCCATGGCTTTTTACTTTGGCTTAGGAATGATTTCGAAAAGAAAGGTCTTCTTCAGTCCCAAATACTTGATTTGTAACGTAAAAGGTAACTCACCTGCTCCTCCACGTCAACTCAGAGGACGTGAAACAAGTCGTTTCGTCGTCGTTTGGAGGTAGCAAATCTTCCTTATACTTATTCTTAAAATATAGATGTATCTGAACCTGTTTCTTTATTCCATCAAGTAATTAGAATTTTTGGACAATATATCTAAGAAGAACGAATACAAACGAATTTGACAAATTCAAATTCGTTTTTAATTTTGATCTTTTGTTTGGTCTCTAAAGTTTTCCATTACATCAATGTTAAAAAATCGTGGAGAATTCTAATTTTATTTTGAATATTTTGAACGTTTAATATGTATGCGTGAAGACGAAGTTAATTTTTGGACTTCAAATCTTCCACTAACGTAGTCTATTATTGTCTCATTTCCGGGAAGAGTTATTGTATCGGCCAAAATCCAATTAGCCAAAATCATGCAAAAACCTCAGATTTATTTCACAATTAAAGTTGGGCACGGGGCTGCATCATTGCTACTAATAAGGTTAGTTGTGTATGTATTGTACAGCAGTATAAATTTTTAAAATGAGTGTAGTAAAAAATGTACGGGACTTTTTAAATTTTACAATTGTTGGTTAATAACATTAGCTCTATTGGTCAAAGTAAACATTTTTCGTAATACAGTATTTTCTGAATAAAACAATTAAAAATCTAATTAAGTNTGTTGGTTAATAACATTAGCTCTATTGGTCAAAGTAAACATTTTTCGTAATACAGTATTTTCTGTATAAAACAATTAAAAATCTAATTAAGTGGACAGGTGTGATTAATTTCTTTTTTTTATAGATATTTTGAATTTTTCATTGGTTACATTGAGTTCGTATTCTCCAAGTTGGACTGTATAATGTATTCCAAAATCCTGATTATCTGCGAGTTCAGCGGAGCAAATTGATGAGTGAAAGTGAAGAAACACACGCAGAAGAATGGAAATATTGAAAAGAAGAACCACGTAATGTCCTACTATTTTTTCGGGATTTTCTCACGAAACGGCCATACATCTTGCTTTCTTTGGCACACCAGGTCCGCCAGACGGTCCCAGGGATAGAGGGAGCAAGAGGCGTCAACTTGTCTACCTGGACAGCAAAACCGTCGCGCTGCCTGGGACAGAGACTCACATACAACACGGGGCAGGCGCTCCCACTGGAGGGGACGAAAAATCATCATAAAATCAGCACACACAAAACAATATAAACAACAAAAACTGTACATAACATAAAGTAACGCAATCTGAGGGGAAGAGTAATTTTGACATCGTTACGCTGCATCACGGCAGGGTTTAAGCCTTTGAAATACGTAACACTAAATTTTGTTGTTACGTCTATCATCACTGTTTTGTTGAGAAACATTTGATGTATTGGAGAAACATTAAGATTTTAGATCGGGGAAGTAATTATTAAACGCTGTATGCCTGAAAGGATAGTCATATAAACCACAAACGGGAATTTGAACTTAAATGGGGACACAGAGAAACAATGAAATATTTATTTATCAATTTTATGACAATTTTGGGTATGTTGTTTTGTTTCATTGCTTTAATTTTTTCTATTGTTACGTCATTTCATTCATGACATATTAGAATACTACATTTACGTATCACTTGACGGTCAAACTCGCTGTGAGTGAAATAGTTACTTGTCTAAAATAGACCGTAGTAGTTTATAATTTGTAAGATATGTTTCATAATACACTATTAAGCATTACTGTTTGTAGGTGCAATACATGTACTCAAATAGTTCGTGAGTTCACAGTAGTATGAGGAACGAACAATTAAGCCAGTACATTAAATTTGTTCCCATAATTTCCAAAAAGGAACGAAAACTTTTGTTACAAGGAAAGAGATTTTTTTGTGGGGCTTTTTACGGCTCGTCGACATCGAGGTCATTGAAGCCCTAAATAGGGAAAATGCAGTTACGCACTAGGGATAGCCAACATAACTCTCCCCGCGTGTGGGACTCGCCGAATGACTCAACCATACCCACCAAAAACCTTCCTGAATTACAACTCAAAACTCAAATCTCAAAACATTACACATGTCATTACAAAAATAAAAATAAAAAAAGAAACAGGAAAATGAAAGATACCCTAGCCCTTATAGCGTCGGGATCGAAAAGAACAAGGGGTGACCAAGGGAGGTCAGGAAAGAGAAAGGAAGGAGCCTCACACAAGTAAGTGGAAGTAATACCAGACTTAGCTCGGGACCCCGTGTTTGCCAAACACGTACTTACTAGATGTAAGCCCCCTGGGGAAAGGAAAGAGAGATAGGGATAGTGTTATATAATAATTGGGTTGAGGGGTTAAAGGTATCGTTACACGTGCGTTATAAAAGAATGGGGTAGGTGGGTAAAAATGTTAAATTTGCGTTACGTAATTTACGGATGGCCCCTTAATGTGGGCAACAAAATTCTAAAGTAAAAAAAACAACTGGAGTGTAACTGTATATTAAAATAATGACGTTCCTCGATGAAAATAGTGACAGGTGTCAAGATTTAGAACTACTTTTTAACATTTGATTCGTGTTCAACCCAAATATCAGGAGACACTTTTTAATGTTATATCACGTAAATAAGAATTTTACGTCTAAGTGTCTCAAAAAGTATGTTAACTTCCAAACGAACTTCAACGCTTCCGTGGCACAGATTATTATTAACCGAACGTTTGAAATTTTGCACACTTCTTCTTCGTTTTAACATTTTGAATTGATCTAAGTATGGAAGCAGAAAAAAATGTAACTTACAATCCTCAAAGACAACGCTACCTTTAATTCAAATATTGATTCGATATTGAGAGTAAAACCGACAAAACCACACTATTTAAATCTTGTGAGCATATGAAGAGAACACGCAATTTTTGAAGACGACTAACTGGTAACAAAAGGAGATAGAAACTGACAAAAATTAAACTTAACATTCTTAATGCAGTGAAAAGCGTCAGTATACTGAACATCATTTCTAAGTAAATGCAAGTTTTAACAAGAATTGTTGGATGATTTAGAAGACTGATGGATTATCTGACTCAGGTTGCTTACATTAATTATATTCATTATTGTTCTGTCAAGTTTGCGTTATCCAAAGAAAAAGGTTAAGGTGATCTTATCTGAAATCACTTCTGAAATTCGTTAAATGTTTCAAATACTTTACTTTTATCGGGGCTACGGTATCAGCAAACTATATTCAATATTTTTAGTCTCTGCAACGAATAGTCACTATGTGCATAGAGCCCCATCCAAAGCTTTTGAAATTTTCTTCAGAAAAATTCTGTGTGTATTTTGCAGAAAAATATGTTTATGAAATTCTAGAAAAAAAGAAAGAAAGAAAGAAAAAGAAAGAAAGAAAAAGAAAGAAGAAGAAAGAAAAAGAAAGAAAGAAAAAGAAAGAAAGAAAAAGAAAGAAAGAAAAAGAAAGAAAGAAAAAGAAAGAAAGAAAAAGAAAGAAAGAACAAAGTAAGCAAGTCAAAAAGAAGAATATTAAACCACTATCTAAGAAGTAATTTCTTTGCGTACTAGAATTTAAAATAAAACATGAAAAGTAATTTTTGTATTATTCAGTGACAAGAATAGTACGATCTAAAAAGACACATGAGGAACTCTCTATTTCTCGTTTCCACCTGAGAGGGTTGAGGGTCTTGTCCACTGCGTCTGCCTCCAAGTTCCCTGACCATCCGAGGGACGTGGTGGCCGTGACCTGCCGAACACCCTACGCCGAGCAGGGACTCCGCCACAGATGTCACTGAGCGGGCTTTTAACCATAAACTCTGTACAAAAGTACGCACGGAGACATTAACAGCCCCGGTGCCTCTAGTACTTTTCTGCTGCGAGTTCTGGTCACGGTAATGGACGAAGTATAGGGAATGGAAGTGTGGAAATACGTTGTCGGTTTCAATTTCGGATTAATGAGAACAACAAATACAAAAAAAAAAACGAACATGAGATGAATATTTAATCTAATAATGATACGTTAAATATTAAATCAATCTAATTTAAATTTAAAAATAAAGGACAAGTTTGATTGTGAAAATAGTGCGTTATGATTCTTATTCATATTTCCTATTCAGTTTTCCATTAAATTAAATTTGAAAATAAATCGATGCCATCTTTTGTAGTTATACATTTATATCTAACGCAAAAATACCTTCAAAAATATTACGAAACAAAATTATTATCCGTTTTTGTTTCACTGAGAAGCAATAAGAAGATGAATATAGAAATAATTGTATTTGAGTAGAAACTATCACGACGAGATCTTTCAATGTACATAAAATCATTACTTATGAATCAGAGATCTAAAGTACTTTTACAAGAAATTTAGAAATTTGTACTGTACCAGTGAATATTACCAGACACACATATTAAAATATAAAAATAAAGTTAAAATATTATCCCTTCAAAAACAGTCATAAATGTGAAAAGTAATAAGTAGAACACAAAGGAAATATACTGAAAAAACCCTTATTCACTCTTTAAGTACGTGTGTAAATAGTAGATTAAAATATTAAAAAGTGTTCTTGTTTCATTTTTATGTTATATTTCCCTGATTTCTGGATTAAATCTACAAATGCGATTGAAATTTCATGCAAAATGAAAACTCACTGACATACTCCGAACAACTTAAGAAGAAGGAAAAGGAGGAGGAAAAGGAGAAGGAGGAGAAGGAAAAGGAGGAGGAGAAGGAAAAGGAGGAGGAGAAGGAAAAGGAGGAGGAGGAGAAGGAAAAGGAGGAGGAGGAGAAGGAAAAGGAGGAGGAGGAGAAGGAAAAGGAGGAGGAGGAGAAGGAAAAAGAGGAGGAGGAGAAGAAGGAAAAGGAGGAGGAGAAGAAGAAGGAAAAGGAGGAGGAGAAGAAGAAGGAAAAGGAGGAGGAGAAGAAGGAAAAGGAGAAGAAGGAGGAGGAGGAGAAGAAGGAGGAGAAGAAGAAGGAGGAGGAGAAGAAGGAGGAGAAGAAGAAGAAGGAGAAGAAGAAGAAGGAGGAGAAGAAGACTGTACTTATGTAACGTGCTAAGAAACGAGGTAGTTAATTGAAAAAAAATACGTTTACAAAGAGGTGAGTTTATGTAAAACGAAACATCGATATTGGAAGAAGGAAAACTAAATAAATAATAGGGATCGGTGAAAATTAGTCGTAGGAATGTAGAAGAAGTAAATTGCAAGAAACAATTTACCACAGTGCTGTGCCAAGCATAGTGTGACCGGTCTTTATGTAAAGTAAGACTTGTTATTGTACCCTTGACATACAGTATTTTGTATGGATGCTTATACCATTTGTCGGTTAACCAATACAGGAAAGAAAAGGAAATGAATAGTTATAAACCATTTCCCCTAGGTTCTTGGTTTATTTCATTCTTCAATGAATTGATCACCCAAAATTGATTAGGGTACGATAACTTCCGCCAAAAAATATAGGGATCAAGATACGAATAGAACCAGTCACTTGCTGTCGCCTCAAAAACTGCACTTCTTTACTATACGAAATACACGCAAAACACATACGAGTTCAAACATCCGTTGTCGGTGATGAATTTCCCGCTTCTGTGCTTAGCAACACCTCCCTCAAGCAAGAATTCGTATGCATCCTTAACTCCCTAATATTCAGAATACTTTACTATTTTTTTCAAGTTCAAGCATGATGTTAGTGATTAAATACAACCATTAGAAAACATTATGAATATAGTTTCATCATACCAAACATTAATAAATATTTAATGAATAAGATCTCACAACTGTTTATAATTATTACTTCTTTTTCTTACTTCTTTCATTATTTTCTCTATTACGAATACTGCTCTTGCCTCATTTTCACCTATCCTTATCAATAATTTAGTTTTCCTTCCTCCAATTTGGATGTTTCATTGTCTGTTAACATATTGATTTGCAAAAGTACACTTTTTCAATTAACTATGTCGTTTGTTCACACACAACATTCACAGAGATAAGTAGAGTGATGTGAATAATTTCCTACAGACTTTCCTCTACATTTACAAACTATTTATTGCATATCTCTTCCAAATTAATGTTTTCTAATCTTCAAAGGACTTATCAGTATACTATATTCAAGTGATAATAAGAGGTACTCCTGCCCGTTCAACTACTCTTTACTGCAATTTACGTACATCGGTCAGTGTCTATTGAATTTGTGAAACCCATATAAACGCATGAAGCGAAAGCGTGTATGTCTGTTTGCTACTTTACCACGATTAAACCACAGAGACGATCGTGATGAAATCTGGCAAGGAGATAGTTTCGATGTCCAGAATGAACATAGGCTAACTTTTATGGACAAAAATGGTTTTTGAAAATGTCGATAAAATCCGGAAAATACGGTTATATTTGCTTACGCTGATTGAACGGTTAGAGATAGGTGACAACTATGAGTGGTAATATTGTTTATTTAAAAGTCCGCGACAGCATATTTCTATCTACAAAAAATAACCTAAATTATCGGTGAAACGTTATTAAAATATAAGTGTTTAAATACTTCAAATTAAGAGAGTAATTAAAGAAGGAAAACTTAATCATCAAATTTAATGGATGATTTGTTTTGTGCATCCAACAAAGATAAAAAGCGTCTTTAAATCATAAAATTTTGACGGATGGTTTAGGTTTTACAAGAATTTCAATGAAATGGTGCAGCCGCGTCATGCCTCGGAAGCGAAAATTTTACGAGTGCAGCTCCCGCGAAATAGTGTAGTGTACTCGTATCCAGTCAAGTTTTGTATTAAATTTGAATCATCACAAATTCGAAAAATTCGGATGGTGTACATGTTTGTGAAAACCAGTAAGTAAAAGTATTTTGATCTTACAATAACGATAGATTTAATTTTTTTCCTGGCTAAAAGAAGAAGTTTCCGAGCAACGCCGGGTAATCAGCTAGTAAAATAAATAAAAGTTGAGAGGAGTCCCACACTGATCGCCGACACCTGCGGTGACGTAGTGGGACGGAAACTGAAAGGGAAGGGAAGTGTGTGTGTTATTCACCGTTGCGTGCGCGCATGCGCGTGGGAAGCCGAAGCAGCCAGCAGCAGCCTTTGGGCGGCGTCGGTGTCAGAAGATGAGACTGCGCGACGCGGCGGCGCAGGGGACGCAGGGGTTCCGCACAGTGGGAGGTCAGCGCTGTCTCGCCGTGACCCCGCGGCCACGGCCCCTTGGAGGCCACGACAGCCTCTCCCACTCACCTTCAGCATGAACTCCCGGCGTGCCTTACAATCGTGTCCAGAGCCATTATTAATTTTTATTCCTCGTGCTGGTGACATTATTTACTGATGACTGGGCTACTGTATTCTATCATTTCACGGGATTGTTTCAAAAGGAGAAGCGGCAGGAGCGTAGTCTGACATGAAGGAAATATTGACCAAATTATATACAAATATATGTTTAGTTATGAATGAATAACGCAGACTAGTGGACCTGTGTGAAATCTTCGCAGTTATACCATGAGTATGCAACGGTTATTCTGTATTCAGTTTTAAGGTAGTAATATAATTAGACTTCATCAAAGTTCATTAGGACATGAGTAGCGTCGTCTGAGAGGCAATTTATGAATTTGAATACAATTTTTATTTTAAAACAAATTATGAAGTAAGAATTACGTAATTAAAGTGTAAGATTTCAATTACGTACCTATCTCGAAATATCTTTTCGGGGATGTATACAATTGATGAGAAATATAGGGGATGTATACAATATTTGGAAAATATAAAGGAATGTATACAAAAAGTTACCCTTCAGAAATAAGATGTGCCAATACTATCATCCCGAGAACTTGATGAAATGGGTTACCGAAGAACAATTTCAAAGCTAACTATAACTGTAATCTAATGTTTCAGGAGTAGTTTTTGTATTGTTCAATTTATATCAATTGAACATTATTTCACTACTCAAAACGAATTTACTACATTAGTACAAACACGACTCTCGTCCGTCTTGATTCTATTACCGTCACATATTCGGTTAATTTTACCTGTATTTTGTACGAGCCTAAAAGAACAAACCATAAATAAGAATTTTTTTCTTTAGCACGGAATTATTCCTATTAGTCTCTATTCAACGATGCAGTCAATAGTTCGATATTGTAATAATAGTTAGAGGTTGTTTTCTTTCTTCAGTCATTCAACTTTACTTATCCTTTCTCCCGTAAATCTTATATTTTGCGGCAATTTCGATCAATCGTTCCTCTCGTTCACAAACTCGGTTCTTACTACACTCGGTTGCTTTCCGGTCAAAACTAAGGTCTGACGACTCAGTTGCGTATTGACAACATTTGATGAAGAGAGATAGTCTGTACTAATCTTTCCCAAAACCTTGTTGAAGTTACGGATCTTAATAACATTAAAAGATATCCATAAGTAGGGCTCTTCTTATGCACGGGTGTAATTCTCAAGGCGCTATTGATTCATCTGAAGAACAAATTTCGTGCAAAACATCTTCGTAACATATATTTTATGATCTACAACACACAATTTGTGAGTAAACACACAACACACATATATAATGATCCTCCAAACGAAAAAAGTACTATATTAAGTTATGGATTCATAATTATATACAGAATGTAAGAGAGAAAGTGGATTGAGTACGATTTCTTTTGTAAACTTTTTTCGCTTCCAGTTTGTTTAAAAATCATTGAATAACAGTGACGCGAAGTGTTTTTAGGGCAGTACCCTGTGTTTTGTTTACACCAGAGGAAAAATTCAAATTATAGATCGGTGATGGCGTGCATGAGGCAAACGAGAGTTGCATTCCAGGTTTTCATTTATTATGAAGAGCCGCACCAGCCGCAGCGTATTGAATTCAAACATTCAAATTTGCGCTAGTGACTATGGTTACGTATATGAGTCGTAAGTGACATGTAAAATATATAACATATCATAAGAATTAATTTACGAGATAGAAAATAAAACAGTGACTGGTATTTTTAATTCTCACTCCACACTCTGATTCCTTATCTAAATGAAACCTTGCCAAACACAATTTCCAACTCATTTTCAGTGACAATTCCCAAGTTTAAGAGTTTATGCATGAACATTTTCAACAAAGTATTGTAAAAGTACTGGGTAATGAATGTCGTCCAGGAATGGCGAATATTTCTGAGGAATAATTAACATCGATTTGTGAGAAGCAAAATTCTCAAAGGGTGAATGTTTTGATTGTGACACAAGTTTCCAAAATGTAACTATACAAATAAAGTATCGCGTTCTCAAAGCCTGAGCCTCTTTCATACTTAGTAACTTCAATTTCCCAGCCGCTTTTTCATCGTGTATAAATTCAGAAATCTACCTTCAATAACATTGCAAAAATATGGTTTAGCAAAATATACAAATGTGTATTTCACACTTTTAAAACATAAAAACCATATTTAAAAAATACTGAAAATTTTTCTAACTTTTCTTTTATGTACATTACATTTTGGTATTACTTGTGAATTAAGGAAGAAAAAAAGAAGTATCTAAATATTAAATAGGATCCATACTTAAATAATAGCCACAAGCGAATGGGGATAACGCACTTGACCGCCGCCGTTCTTAGATTATCCACAAAATCATCGGATGCGAATCATCTAATCATCCACCACAAAAAAATCATCTAATAAAACCACCAGAACATTCACTTTTATGTTGAACTAACGGATTGTTTCCAAAGGAGAGCTAAGGAGGCTCGTAGCCTGCAACTGCCCGGCAGAGGTTCTCACTAGCAGCTTGAAACACGTTTTGGAAGTTGTGATGAGCATTTAAATGTTACAATTATTCTTTTCCCGCAAAACTTACTGATATCCTGTAAAAACACGACACGGACACATCAATTCTTCCGTCTTCGTACAATTTAACCAGTTATTTTTAGAAACTCACTCGTGTAAAATCTTCACGTTCCCTTATTGGTGGAAGTGAAGGTTCGCAGGCTGTAGATGGTCAGGCATTGTGAGGTTTATATAACTTCACCGAAAGTATTATTTGTTAACTCATGGGATATTTAATACGCGGATATGCGCCGGCATGTTCCTGCTATACGATTCAAAATCACGCACGAGGTAACCGAAACGCCATTCTTAGACGTTATGATCGTCATCATTCTTAAGTATGAAAAGAAAAAAATCAAACCATAAATAGTAAACTATAAAAGTCAACGTTGCTTTCACGTCAAACATTAAAATGGCAATAAATATATATTTGCGCAATGTTTAACAATCAACTACTTAAATAGCGTACAATGCGAATTAGTATTGAACTTATTAAACACAACACTTGTATTTCATTCTTTACGTAGATCATATGTGCCAAGTTTTGCGAGTACGTACTGTGACATTAATATTTCTGAATTTGTGCCCTCGCTAACTGCAATAAGAATCGGTGAATAACAATGGAATTCGAGATTGGTTTTTGAAATGGATATCTAAATGGATTTAATGATTTCCTCATTTATTCCCGCAACAATTCCTCCGACCTTCAATCGGAGTGATATTATCAAAGAGGAGACGAGTTTGTGTAAGTTAAAATTTGAGAGCTTTACGTGATTCGTTTCCAAAACATTCTGAGGCATAACAAATCACGCTTCAATAATGAATTTATTGCCACCATAAGAAAAAAATGTATAAACTATATATAATTATGAGAGTAACGTATTTGGAGACCATATTTTCTATTGTGATCTATTCCAAGCAGATACACGACATTCCTTCAAACAAACGTTGTAATGACTTGAAGAAACTGAAAGCATTCCCCCAAGACTGATTCGAGATAAATGGCTCATTGTGTGTGAAAACAAGCAAATTAGTGAAAACTGGATCCAGACTTGTATTCTTATTTCCTCAGAGTGGGAACGAGTGTTTTGAGTATTCCATTTCTTCATCTTAAGCTTTGAAAACCGACAGTGCCACACGCTAGTTTTTAACATTTCTTTCCAACAGGACTTGAAGGAAGCACAAACATGGACGTAGAGACTACAACCGAATTTTCTGATTAAATTACTTCTTTCTAAACCAGCTTAATTACTAATATGAAGCTCTAGGTGCCGAAATAACAACAAATCTCTGAAGACATATTTTAAAGTTTATCGGTGTAAGCACTATATATTTCTAAAAAAAGGTAGTCACCTTCAAATTGACAATTTTACCACTAATTAATTACTTCTCGCGCTCATTTACATTCCAATTACAATGCGAAAATCCTGGTGCATGCGAGCATTTACCAGTCCTTGATGAAAATTCAAATAGGAGCTTGTCATTAAAATATGCATTGTTTTCTTCAATACAGGAAACACCTTCACTAATGTTTGTTTTTAATGTTCAGAAACAAACCAATTATTTTTAGATGTTCATGTGCATATATCACCAAGTCATGTGAGCAGAAAAAAAAACTTATTCATTCAAAATCGGTATTCATTGGAATTTGTTTAGTAGGGAAAAGTTGTGTAACATGTTTATGAATTTCACATTAAATTCTAGTGAATCCGATATCTCATGATAATTTCTATTTATTTTCAGGTTTTATTTCATTCGAAAAATAAAATAAAAAGAATTTTTGCTTTTCCTTATTTTATCAATATTTTTCGTAATTATCAAGCACACGAAGGTAATCATATTGTAGTTCCACACGCGGTGTTAGTTTTACTCAATAAATAATAAATGATATTGCTAAGGTATCGCAATCCGCCAAAATCGAGAGGAAAACTCTGAGATCAAATCAGGAGGTTGCGGATTCGATTTAGGGTTCCGTACTATTCTCATCTGGTCAAATTTATCAGGAAATAAAGGGTCTCAAAGAAAATGATGAAAATTTGGTGTTCGATAATGAACATAACTTTAATATTTTTTCGTTGAAAATAAGTTTGTTCAAACTATGGATCAGCTAATGGGAAATAATACATATGTATATTTGACACAATATGATGTGAAGAAGTAATTTACAAAATCTCGTCGAATCAATATAAATTTGGCGAATAAAATGTAGAAAACTTCTACCACTAGAGTTCAAAACATTGTATTAAATCTCTGTGAACGCAACTTTGGAGAGGATAATACATTCATCATTAACATTTAGCAGTATTATCAGACAATTATCTGTATTATCACGTATGTGGTAGGAATTATGCGTGAGATAAGTGTAATTGAAAAGAAACATTCGCGGGAAGCAGTCGCTGGAAAGCAAGCGAGTTCGCCGGCAATCCCTTCATTAAAGTCTCCGCTTTCAACTTTTTGAAACACACGAGGCATTGTTAAAACTTAAAATTGCGACTTGGAATGAGAATAGAGCAATACTTACCACATAAACACTACTTGTTTACAGTAATTTATCATACTTATTTTTTTAGAAATTATCAAAAATTGTATTATGTTCACTTGAGAATTGGCGTTTAGTTATACGTACAACAATTCCGTATTTTAAAAGAAGAGTAAGGAATTCCCAGTTTTGGTAAAAATAGGAACCTCGGTATTTATTTATTTTGTTTCATTTTAAGGGGAGGTGCATCAACATTTGGAAATAGAAAGATTGAAATATCACGCATGGCTTGGTTTATTAGCGAATAAGAGTTACAATCTCGTGTTACAATGCGGGCTACTATTATTCGTATTTTAACTCACTGTTAGGAAAAAACGTGGAAAATATTAATCAAAACGCATCTTCTTTCTGTTTATTCAGTAAACAAAACGTAGTCTGCAAAAATATCATTTTCGTCCGCTACGTCTCTAAATAGGAATGTTCTATGAGCCCATAGTTTTCAACGCAGCCATCAACTTACAAATTTATGAATAAGCAATATTTTGAATTAAGTGTCCCTGTCCGTGTGATTCATTAATTGGTTCCGCCGGCGCTGTGAAAGGTCCCATGCAATAATTCATTTTTGTTAGCAGAGGTCGGCATCGTGCCGTGTATTATTCCGAACGATTTGCGAGTAGGTTATCAAGAGTTACCTGATCACCTCAGGTCAAAGTTTATGACCGTGAGAAATTCAAAAGGAAATAACTTACGTAGTCGCAGATTTCAAAGAATGAAAAGAAATATTTGTAGTGTGTCACACTAATTTTTTGGATTTTCATTCATTGCTGGAATTTTTTAATGTATGGTTTTTACACGGCATACATTTTTTAATGTTCTTCGCTAATTATAAAATACGGGCATGTGAAATGAGATAGTATTTTTCTCGTTTTCTTTTCATATTTCTTAGTGAATGGTTTCTCATCTGTTTTGAAGATATGCAAATCGTCACCAGGGATGGATAATATCCCTAGTACGCTTTTGTAGCCATCACCCTAATCTAGAGGAGTTATTGAATTACAGGAGTTATTGAATTAAATTTATGGGACAATTCATTAAAGCAATATAGTTGTTTAATATATTACATTTTGCAATTGTGTCATTCATTCATGTGCCGAGAAAAGTATTTCACGTAACTTCCATTAGGTGAACAAGTCCTTGCAACTTTGGTCCTTTATAGGAGGAGCTATCTACAAATTAAAGTGTAAATGGCTGATTTTAAAAATTTCGTTCCTTTGAACCCTAATTTCCATCACGTCGTCTAGCGTTTTCCGTTTACTGCTCTTGGTGTTCACTGACACCGGACTAATACGTCACTGATCCACGCGAGTTCTCCACTCCACCAGGAGAGAGTAGCAAGTAAATGGAACATCTTTGATACCCGTAAGATGCACGTTTCGGGTTTTGTCATTGTTAACCGCAAAAGTAAACAAAAATACAATAATTGAATATTAACAACTTATAATATATTAACAAATAGCCTCTTCTTATTCATGAATATATAATGAAATATTACCTGTGCATTACATACTCGGATGGAGCGAAATCCATCATCGTATTAATTATTGAAACGACTAATTCGACATACAACTCTTGTTCATCTAAGGAGCTTTCAGACGAAGACATTATTTGCAATAAACTCGTGGCTCAATAATGCCCAGTGAAATCCTTTCACTGAGGAAATTGTCAGAGCAATTCCAGTTGCTCTCAGTGCGTGGAGAGTGCGTCGCGATAGACAAATGGAACAATCATATCCCCACAGAAGTTCAACTTTTTTTGAACAACATTTCTGCACTCTGGATGCACCAGTGCACACTCAGAGCAGCAAATGGAAAACGCAATTAGAATCACAGTACAGCAAAATATAAGCCACTGAACGACACAATACTACCTAGGGTCTCCGGGAGGATTTAATTTTTCTCTTTCCTTCTGGCTTACATAATTTCACGTAGTTTTTGTAAATAGCCCCCAAAACCTACCCCCAAACCTTCATGACGGTTACGTTCAATGAACTACTACCAATCGCATAGGGTTTTCAAACAAACCTGTTTCCTTTCGTGAGAGGCGGGTAAAAAATTAAAATAGCGCTCAGGTTCGCCTAGACAGTTTTAGACAACCTCACCTAGTTTGAGGATCCGTGAAATAGTGAAGTTTTTTATGCGGGACAACACAAACATTCAAGTTATCACAATCGTTTACACTATTCTCGTTTACTATGACACTAACATTGCAATATTTAAACGATCACGCACATATACTATCAACGTATTTTATTGCAACACATAACGTTCCAACTGATAATTTCGATCATAATCAGGTGAAATTACTAAACGTCTTGTGTTGAAATGAAAAGTCAGTATAATTACATGGTCATGCATATATTTCCTTGGTGTACCTACACAAAATGGAGATAAGCTTGGGTTCTCTTATCTCCTTCCGATGTCTCTCAGGTCGTTCGGTTTTAGGCCTGGGTGGAAACGGTGTACAGTTGCGAAAAGCGAACGAGTTGTAGTGGTTAACGCCCCTGCGATCAAAAAAGGAATCACGGGTTCGATTCCTAGATCACCCTTTTAATCTGACGGAAAGTTATGTCAATCACAAGGTAGTTAAAAAATGACAATGTTTATCTCTATGTATTGTCAAGTCTTTATTATAGACAACATAACTTTTCTTTCATGTGTACCTCGTCTTCAAGTACCAAAAACTCTCCCACCCCATCCATCGTCGCTCCATGTTCCTCACAGGTGTCTCGCCTAGAGCCGCTCGCCGCCAACCGCTACGCAGCGAGAGAGCGAGATGCTCGATGACCTTTGGCCTCGCCTCGTCTGTCACCCGGTGAATCCTCGAAACCGGACCCGAGGGACTCTCAGCAAAGCTTTACGAGCCACCTGGCCAAACGACGAGCGCCCGTTCCGCGAATTAGCATATCCTGCGCCTGTTCGGCTCCCCGAGCGAGGGATTCCTCCGGCGCGACGTGACAACGCCCGCTGTCGCGCTCTTTTTCCCAGGCGACATTCATTCTTTTGCCCAATAGCGATGAAGGAAAAGGTGTTTACATTCTGGAGAAGTTACCCCCACATTTTCCAGCAAGCAATGAAAACTTTTCTTATTAGGAGGAGGAGCTAGATAATTAACTTAGGGAGGGTAAGTGGTATCGTTACAGGGCAGTTTTGCAGGGAGCAGGCGTTAATAATTGGGAGTTGTGCATTATTTATTTTACGTTGCTTTTATTAGCTTCACTTGTTACTATGTTATGTTAGTTAATATGTAAACAAAACTTACTATTCGATTTACACCCACTAACAAGTTTCCGATCGAACTGAAATATTACAGATCTGTGTAATTTGCATGACAATAGGTTATTATGGTACCATTTTACAAAAATCTATCCCTTAGGGGGTGAAATTGGGGTGTGTCTAACTGAGTGTTTATCTCACCATAACTCTAGAATACCTGGAGCTCTAGACTTTTAGCTTCAACGTCTCCACATCCAAAATAAATCATAAAAACATTAATTCCCTTTCTATGGATGAAGCTTAGCAACATCGGCCTGGAACAGGGAGACAACGTTATAATTTAATAATCGAGTTCTAAATAGAGTTGAAAAAGGTGAGATTGGAAGGTGCAGGGATTTCTGAAAGAAGTGGGACAGTTAGTTGGTTAAAACAAATTGACACAATGTCCGGACTCATATCACATTGAAGTATAAAAAATCACACTGATATATAATAGGTTTAAGTAAAAAGGTTTCTTATATTATTTACCAAATTTCCAACGTTAGCAATACGCCGCTTCCCTTAAAAAATGTGTGCAATTTTTCTTTTGTCAAACTCGGTTTTTAATGTTCCTTTAATTATGTCAATATTTTATTTACATAATTACTGGAGTGTGTGAACGTCCTTCACTCTGAATTAGATGTTATCCTCCATAGAATTTTTTTTCATCCGTAATCAGGTTCCGTACGTAGTCACTATGTCATAAATGTCACACACTCAGAGCACGTGATCTGGCAACTCATCTCCTTTCACGCATACACATTTTTTTCTTATTGTAGTATTTGTAAATGGGAA
This sequence comes from Laupala kohalensis, assembly GCA_002313205.1. Classification (NCBI taxonomy): domain Eukaryota; kingdom Metazoa; phylum Arthropoda; class Insecta; order Orthoptera; family Trigonidiidae; genus Laupala; species Laupala kohalensis. The sequence goes on along the minus strand of NNCF01127265.1, from coordinate 303,898 downwards.
ATGTAGCGTGCTGTTGAAACTTGTCTACATGGACCGATAGGATGTAGGAGGTGGGTGGTAGGGCTATAGTTAGTAGGTGGGTTGGTAAGTTGGGTTTGCCAACTACTTGGTTCACGTGGAGGTGTTACTAGGAGTAGTAAGCAAAAGTTAGAGTTATTGATATTAAGAATAGTAGGATGTGGATAGAAGAGGTAGGGTTCACTTTTCAGTAGTCACACCTATATGAACAGGGACATTACTGTGAAGGTTACAAATTTTTTCTGGCCCCGTTTGGAATTGAATCCGGAGTGACTTGGTGGTGAGCGAGCATTACTTAGACACCGGAGGGACATACACATTTTCCATCCGCTTTCTTTCCGATTCTCCTCATGTAAGTTGCAAAATTCCCATGTTCAGAAATTAAAAGGTTGGTAATAGTGTGTACAATGGAGTTCCCATATTCTCACCTATTCTTTTCTTGTATATATTTTTTCCGTGTAACCTACACGTGGAGAAGATATATATCTTTTGGGCAGGTGAAAATGGTGACTAGCCGGGAATCGAACCCGGGACCTCTGCTATGATCGCAGGAGTGTTAACCAATACACTACCCATTTGCCCGCATTCTCTGTACACTTTTCTTGACCCTTGTCTCCTCTCTTTCTGTCTCTCCGAGTCCAGCTTCGTTCTCCACCCACTCTTCCCCACTGACCTTCCGGCGCTGCGGCGGCGTCGAGAGCGCAGAAGCAACCGTCGCAATGAATCAGACACGGTGCTTACTTATTCCAACGTTTTTATGACGCCGAGGGCAACGTTCACTTTTTGAATCGGCGGAGAATAAATGGTGTGGTCAGGTCTTTTTAATGAAGAGAGGGGAAACCGTAGAACATGGGAGGAGACGGAACATTGGATGACGCAGCATTACAAGACATTCAAACTTCAGATTTGAATGAAAATAGTAAAATTCTAGAGTACACCCACACATTTTATAATGCTGATTACGAAGGAATTATTGCAAGCGAATTAGATGGAACATATCTGTAAAAGGACGAACTACTAATGAATATATTCCATATATGTCTGACAGAAGAAGAACTGGATTATGCCACGAACACGAGTCGCTGAGGTCGGTATCTGGGAAATACATAAGTTATTTACACATGTTTAGAACAGAACAAGATGGTTCCTGTATAAGTTGACATACTGAATATACATTTGACTACGTTCTGTGGAATTGTAGGATATATGACGAGGAACAAGACTAGTATATTGAGCAGTTTTTTATGTAAATAAAATGATATAATTAATTACGAAAAAGCGTGAGTGAATTATGCCAACGGCGTATGTTAAATATATATGTACATTGAAATACAAGATACATTTAGGATAAGGAAGATACAGAAGAACATCCTCATCCCTGCGACTTAAGATGAGGTTCAACTGAAAGGGTGGAAAAGCAATGTTGTTTGTAATAGACATTTAAAAAAAACTCAAATAGATGGAAACACGCGAGGGAAAGATGAAAGAAAGTGTGTGGTAAACGTTGTTAAAAGTCGTGAGGAGACATGACAAAAATACTACAGTACGTTGAAATATTAAAACATACGTCCGATTGCTGGTTGACGTGGGACTAAATTGAAAAATATCACTCGATATAATTCGATTTATATCTAAAATAGTTTAATGCATTGGGAAACTTACAATTACACTAAAAAACATTTTCAATGCGGGTGAAATGGTGTCACAATTAAAAAAAGCTTTATACAAGGTTTTTAGTAGTTTACTGGAAGTATATTAAGACATAGGTGATTAAAACAGTTTATAATTCAAATAAGACACTGACATTAAGTATATAAATTTTAAATACATTTACAAAGCTAAAAGCGTTAGTTAGTTAATAGATAATTTAGCAGAAAAAAACAAAAAAATAATTTAAATAAGATTTCTTTCAATCGAATCTTTGATCTGAACAAGTTGTCCATTTCATTATGTACTCAATCATGTTTTAGATTTCGAGACTATCAGTGTGCGAGAGTTAAGGAAGTGATATCGTATTTACCTTATAATATGATAAAAGACGATACATGTGATAGTATACATATTGTGATATATACGTGCATTGAAGATTCATAATGTACATTGCATTCACATTTCAACAAGAAAAAAAACCCGTACCATTTTATGTGTAAAATATAATATAACATAATAATAACTTGGATCATCATTCCAGAATTTCTTATAGTGTAAAACAAAATGGTTTGGTCACGTGACAAGAATGGAAAGCCACAGAAGAACCAAGGCAATATGAAATGCAAGGCCAGAGGGGAAAAGAGCAATGGGCAGACCTAGAGGAACATGGGATCAGAGCATTGACGAGATATGTAGAAGAAGAGGAACAACGGTGCAAGAGGTTCAGCGCAAGGCTGCAGATAA
>NNCF01127265.1:280134-301056 GCA_002313205.1 Laupala kohalensis | reverse complement strand
ATGCTTGATGGGTTCACTTGACGGGTTATTTTCCTTATAAGATTCGTGTTTGATCCGATTTTATTACAAGTATTTCGCATATACTTGCAATAAAATCCGATCAAACACGAATCTTATAAGGAAAATACCATCAAGCGTTCTCTGTGAAATTACCTTGTTTCTTTGACGGTAGGTGCCGAAAGCACAGAGCCTGGGAATTGGAAGGTGTTTGTAATTCCACATCGTTGTTCATCGTCTTCTTCCTCCGAAAGGGCCAATGATTCCTCTGGGAAGTGAAGTGATGAAACGTGAGTATATGCGCTGATGTATTACGACCCTTGCGCAAATTAAACTGCAACAGAAAATATCGACGGCAATAAGAATCCATTCACAAGTGATGAACGTTGATTACGAGTCTATTTTTAAAGGACGGATCCACATCATCTGCTTTTAGAGATGGTATCCTTGGGAATTTAAAGTATATTTTTTGGATTTTACATAATTTTAAAAAGACGAGATTTTCATATACAATTGTCTATTCACTTTTCAAATACTGAAGAATCTTTGCGTTGAGAGTAGTGCCAGTTATTTACCTATTGATTATCTCTGAGTGAAAAATAATTTTATTTGTTTGTTAATACATCGAATATCTTCTGGTATTTATTAAATCCATGTAAAAAAATCGAATATGTTAGCAAGCACGTATGGAAGATAATACGAAAATCACTATTTATTTTAAGAATTATTTAATTATTTAACGTTATTTTGTAGTTAGGTTTAAGAAAAAGTGGTTTAAATAAATACTAATATAAAATTATAATTTCTTAGAAGTTCTTTGAGTAAGAGATGAATAGGAAGGGTGGAGAATTTTTTTAACCCCGAAAACATGCAACGGGGAGCAATGCTGGATTTGAATGATTCCGTCATGCACCCGTTACTAACAACTTATTTTTGGCACATTCCTCTTTTTTTCGTACGTTATTGAGTTGTATTAAATTATTATTTTTTATTTAATAAATATGGTTGACCAGCTTCTTTCAAATTGCAAAAAATTAGTTAAAACAAAGGTTTTTATCACGTAACAAATGAACAACGAACTGCGTTTTCATGTGAAGATTTATTATGACAAACGATAGTAAGTTATGAAATATTATTCGCTTGACACATTAAATAGAAGCTAGGGATGTATGTTTTTACGCCAGATCCCGAAGACAGATGACGCTTTAAATTCAACATTAAAAGGAAATTTGTGTTTGCTTAAGAACTCATCTGCCAGTATAAGAACTTCTGAGCAAACTCAAGCGCAAGAAAAGCTGGCTGAGTCAACCTTCTTGGAATCAACTTCATTCTCCGAAAAAGAGGTAATTTTTGCTTTCGCTGAATCGGGTTAGGTCTGAAGTGCACACGACATGAAAATCAGAGTTAAACCTTGGATGATTTTCGGGACACAATAATTGTGTTTAAATTACTATGTTGGTTGAAGTTCGTTCATTCCAATTTCTTCCAGACTCCCGCGTAAGAACTCTTTGAAATGAGCCTGGATCGCAAGACATCAAAATGAAACGAAATATTCCCAGATTGAATTTTTAAAATTTTGGAAACGGTTTTGTCTCTCTTTGTTTCAGTTCCGTACCAATCTAGAAGAAATTATCTAGAATCATAATTTTTGTAGTTAGTTTTAAGTTTCTGTACTATGAAAATCGTTGTGTTTAATTTAAGAGTGCAATAAATAAATAAAGTAATGGTAGACTAATAAAATAACTAAGAGTTAATAAAATTTAAAAAAATAATATTTTAAATTTTAATTATTTACAGAGTTGTGTTATTTTTAGAGACCTTGCATGGTCCATTCGTAAACAAAAATTTTTAAATGGATTTGATTATTAAGATAGTGGTTACAGAAATTATAGGATCGTAGGAAACTATTACTGAGAAAACCTCGAATAATTGATAAACACGAACATGACCTAGATGATACCCAAATGTTGATTAGAAGCCTACTTAAGAGACTTTTGAAAATTAAACATCCGAAAATTTATACGAATAGCAAGTTCACAAAAACATCTTAAAAACCAAAGGTGGTTCGAAATTGTTCAATTCAATTTTGTTTTATAGGAAACCAAATATAATACTATTTTAGTTTCGGTTTTAATTTCAGTTTCAATAAAACCGTGTTGGTTCAGTTGGTTGTTCAGTTTCGATGCCTTGCTTAATTGTTTGGACTGGAATAATTTGTTGCTCTAGGAAGCAAAAGTAAGATGTGGCAGTAATTCCGGAAAAATGCCATTTCTTAACCAGAAAGACAATCATAAAAACCTTATTAAATAATGAATATCTCTTAAAAATTCATACTGTTTAAGAACTAGAACATTTCATTTGAGCAAGAATTTTATTTTCAGTCTGTGTTCAAAACTTCCATTTCCCCCCCCCCATTCTCATTATGTTATAAAGTAGAAAATAAGACACACACACACACACACACAAAAAGAAGAAGAATAAACTGTGCGTAAAACATTTTATAATCAATATTCTTCTGTTTTGTACATTAAAATTTATAAACACAAAGCCTTTCAAACGCAAACTCTCACAAATTTCGCGTATAACAGGTTAGGGGACCAGGAATTCGAATAACGCAGTTACGCGGCCTGTCAACACGCAGCGCTGAGATCGCATTATCGCAAGGTAAATTTCACCACATAGTGTAAGTTACAAGGTTATGTCGCTGTCTTTGCTCCGAAGACGAGGTACAAAAATCTGAATCAGAGTTGAAGTATTACAGTGCATAATGGTGTGAAATAAGAATCCACACAGAGTAAGTGAAACAAGTCACAATTTCTTAGTTTTTTTAATTAGAGAGCTTCGGCGTGAATAAATTAAAATGAAAATATTGTTTTTTACACAGAGTTCTATTAATCCGACATCAAAGGACTAGTTGGTCAAACGAGTAAAATTTGAATAAGAAACGGAAATAAAGAAAGCGTGAGATTTCTTCTGATTAAGATGGGTCCAAACAATTGCAAAGTTGACAAGGGAAAAAAATAAAATATTTTTTATAATCGATTTTCAGTGGAAAATACGAAAACATTTATCCATTTTAACATTATAATGCAAATAATGTTACATTTAATAAAACCAACATATATTAAATAAATAATACGATTCATGTATAACAGCAATCCGAAATTCAACAAGAAACAAATTTCGTTAGGTACTCATATCTTCACAACAATATTGCAGAATAGTTGAGACTCCTTCATTAAATTCTTATGTTTGGATTAAAGGAGCACAAGTTTATGAAATATTTTCTAATTTTTTTATCAATAATTCTGTGATTTATTCAAGAAGCATAGATTGTGAAAAACGTAAGATAATCAAATGTTGGGGTTCCTAAGGGGTGATGAAGCGCTACTTACAGCCTCTCTCATTCAAATGCCAGCCTCATCTTCCCGCGATAGGCCCTGATCACGATTGAGGTAATGACAACCGAGTATTGGCGGTATAACCATATCAGCAGAAATGACGCAAGAAGGGCAGGTGCCCCTTGTCCTGAGTGGCAGACCCACAAGGGTAATCGGAGACCAGAGGGCCAATCATTCACTGTCTCTTAAATACATCAATCGAATAAAGAAACTGAAATGAAAGAAAAGTCGGACAAAATTGAGGACGACCTTTGGCATGAAAAGGCAAACGAAAACAGGATCTTGGAATGTAAATACTTTGAGAGAACCCGGAATACTAAAACAAGTAGCCAAGTAAATGGAAAGATATAAACTTTTTATTCTGGGTTTAAGTGAAATAAGATGGAAATAATTTGGTACATTTACCATACAGAATGGATTTACTCTTCTATACTCTGGAGTGCCCGTTGACATTATACATAGAAGTGGAGTGGGTATTTTATTAACAAAGCCAGCTTATAAGAACGTGTAAGAAATGTTACTGTCATTCAATACTATGCACTCACCGAAGATGCAAATGAAAGGGATAAAATCAGATTCTATGTACCACTTAGAGAGGCAATGGAAAAAGCGAATACAAAGGATCTAAAAATCCTTATGGGTGACTTGAATGCAAAAGTAGGGTGTGATAACAAAAGTACGGAGCATGTATTGGGAATACATAAAGTTGGGGAGTCAAATGAAAGTGGAAGCATGTTTATGGAGTTTTGGCATCAAAGAACTTAAGCATAGGGGGTACCCTGTTTCCACACAGAACATGCCACGATATACCATGGATGTCCTCAAATCTCCAAGTTCAGAATCAAATTGATCATTTCGCCATTTCAGGAATGTGGAAGAAATCACTAACGAACGTGAGAAATAAGCGAGGCGCAGATGTAGGGAGCGACCACCATCTTGTGGTTGGCAGTGTCAAAATGAAATAAAGGGTGCTCGTAAGAAATTGAGAATAGAAGTAATCGCTATGATGTACATAAAATGAAAGACCTAAAAGTGAACCAACAAGTAAAAATAAAACAGAAATAGATTTGAAGCTCCTGAAAATGTTGAAACAGAGGAGGGAGAAGAAAGTTGAGAGATGGTAAAAAAAAGGGATTTTTTGATGTTAGTGAAAAAATTCTGGGACATAAGAAAAACTTAAAGAAGGATTGGATGACAACTGAAACCTGGAATTTAGTTGAAAAGAGGCAAGGTCTGAAACAACAAATTATCCAAAGCAAGACAAGAAATAGGAAAGAAAATACTAAAACTGAATACAATGGAATTAATAAACAAATAAAGAAAAGTGTTAGGAGGGACAAATAAAAATGGGTAGATGACAATGCAAAATGGCGGAGGAAGCAGCAAATAAAGCTGATACAAAGGATCTATCGAATTCTTCTTATCTGGCACTACAGCCCCTTGTGGGCTATGGCCTTCGCGGAGGGTAGAGCTCGCGCGATTTCTTGACCCCGGCACTAGAAGGAGGAGATGTGGTCAGCATCTCGCTCCGACCGGTTCGACGCCAGGATAGATCGTGGTACTCATTGTGTAGCAGGTTGAGTAGGCCTGGGAGCCAGTCTGGATGTTGAAGCGTGATGAAAATCCCCACCTCACCGGGGATTGATCCGCGGCCATCCAGCCAGCAACTCAGTGCTCTAGTCACTGAGCCACGCTGACTCCCAAGCTCTATCGAATTACAATAATGATATCTAGAAATAAAAGGGGATGTAAGAGGCCGGTGAGAAATAAGGAAGGTAATCTCTTAATGGGTGAAGAGGAACAAATAAATAGATGAACAGAATATTTTAACCAACTCCTGAACAAAACGTACTCTCTTCAATCGACAGAACATGACATAAACACTAACAATAGCTCACCATATGAGGAAGACCCTTCAGAAACTATCCAAATTATTACAGAACCAACAATAACTGAAATTAAGATAGAATTAAAACAAGCAAAAATGAAAGATCTCCTAGAAAGAACATCATTTCAGTTCAAATACTCAAAGCGGATATAGATACAATTGCAAAAATACTGCTTCCTCTCTTTAAAAATGTATGGAGAAAGGAAACGATTCCAAAAGACTGGAAAGATGGTATTGTTGTTAATACCAAAAAAAGGGGATGTAACAAAATGTAGCAATTGGAGAGGAATATCGTTACTGTTTATCCCGGGCAAAGTATTTTCAAGAGTGGTTCAGAATCGAATTGCAGGCGTAATTGAGGAAAAAGTTAAGAAAAGAGTAGGCTGGCTTCAGAAAAAGTAGGTCCTGCGTAGATCATATAATACTTTCCGACAAATTGTGGAGCAGAGCATGGAATGGAATTCAACATTATATTTAACGTTTGTTGATCATGAGCAAGCATTCCATCCGCTGAGACAGGACATATATGGCACGTAATGGAAAAGAGAGGTTTCCCTGAAAACATAACAAATATTATAAAGGTCATGTTTGTGGAGTATTCATGTCAAGTTTTACATGATGGGAAACTATCCGCACCCATCAGAGTAGGAAATGGAGTACGACAGGAATGCATTCTGTCACCGTTACTGTCTATTCTGGTTATAGATGACATAATGAGACAGGTAACAGCTGGTAAGAAGTAAGGGATTAGGTAGAAAATGATGGAAACCATCGAAGATCTAGACTATGTGGACGATATGTCTGTTCTCACATCAGCATTCAGACATGCAATAAAAGTTTTCAAAGCTATTTCAAATCTCGTAGAGAGCTGGGTTCAAAATGAAAATAGCTAAAACAAAGGATATGCGTATTCACGCAAGATTCCACTACCCATTGATAGTACATTGTCAACGCAATGAAAACGTGAACTATTTCACCTATCTCGGAAGCAAAATAAACAAACAAGGGGGAACATTCAAAGATGTAACATCTAGAATTGGAAAAGCGAATACAGTGTTTGTCCAGTTGTACGCAGTACGGAGAAATAGATACATCTCAAGGAAAACTAAACTAAAACTTTTTAAAACTCTAGTTATTCCGGTTCTTTTGTATGGAGCAGAAACCTAAACAATGTCACCAGAATGAAACTACAAACTTTCGTTAATAGTAACATACATTGGCCCTAGACAATAAAAAACGAGGCTCTTTGGGAACTTGCTGGCTAGGTCCCAATTGATAAGCAAATCAAAAGAAGGAAATGGAGATGGATCGGTGATACTCCCAGGAAACAGGATAATTCCGTAGAAGAAGAAGTTCTGGAATGGAATCCATAGGACAGGATGACCACGGGGAACGTGGAGAAGGAATATGCTGAAGGAAGCAGGAAACCTTGAAAAATCATGGAAGGAAGTGAAGAGGTTGGCAGCAAAGCGTGTCCGGTGGAAGATTTTTCACAGATGCCCTATGCTCTTGGAAAGAGCAACAGGAGTGAAGAAGAAGAATCAAATATTGGGTAAAAGAAACAATATAAATTTCCTTTTATGATGTTGTCTTGTGTTTGAGGTGTCTACCTCCTCCAAACTAACATACACTCTGATTAGGAAACATCTTTAACAGAACTAACAAATTCCAGTTCTCATTCTGATTATCACCCCTCTTAGACCAATATACGAACACAATTTCTTAAATAGGGTCCAGTCTACATGTTTGAGGGACATGTCTATAAAAGTTTCCTTTAAAAATTTAAATGAAGTAATGCCAAGTATTGTTAATAATATTTTGTTGATAAATATCTTCCAACAGACATAATTTTTTTGAAATATAGTTTCACTTACGATCCCATAGTTAATAAATAAAATTTTTAATTTTATTTTTCCGTGAATTTTCCGAGTGTATTTTCATGTCTTTCACGAGGCAAGGTCAGATGTTTTTGCATTATTTACACCAAACATTAGCGTAAATTTATTAAGAAATAGAGAAATAACGTTCTTAATCTTAATATAATTCAAAAAAATAAAAACACCATACGAACAGTCTCATTTGTCGCACCTTACTAATGACATCTCTGTATATACAAGTAATTTAATAACTATTTAAGTTGTTTCGATGGTTTTAGAGAAGTCAGATATCTTATATAATTGTGTTAATGGAGGGACAAGCAAGTTCGTTCACTTTTTTTATATTTCATGTAATTATTTTCTTTCCTTTTCTAATGTTTATTTACAAAAATAAATAGTCAAAACGTAGTTTCATTCTTTAACTTGTTGATTTCCTAGAATACAAGCCACAAAACATAAAACTGGTTGAAATATATAAGTGAAAGACTAGAATAAATAAATTTTCCAATTTCTTTTTAATTATCAGTAATCTCTTAATAATTTTAGTCATCAACTGTAATAACGTAGGGTAATACATTTTCGATTTTAAGGTCATTTTTTTTAAGCTAAAAAAATACCAACATTAATCTGAAAACATTATCCGGATAAAGCATTTCTTTCAAAACACAAAAATGGCAATAACAAGAAAGAAATTTTTGAAAGAAATATCAATTAATTTGAAAATTTCTAAAAAAGGAATTTTGAAAGTGGTAAGTCGATTGAGGCGTACTCCTTTTTCTAGAAAACTATTTTTTCGGATTTCCGTGAATAACTTAATACTAATGTTCATCGCATAATCGGCGATTGTACTGTCCGAATCAGCTCGAGCCCAGAGGCCACCTAATTCCAAACAAATTCCAAGAAAACTTTGGAAAGGATGGACGGCATTGCGTGAGAAACCCGCCCTCTCCACATCAGCAGGGTCTTAGTGAAGCCAATTCAATTGACAGCTTTTTCCTCTTCGCGTCTTTTACTTCAAACGCCTTTACATTGTCTCGCTCTAGCATCTACTACGTAGTCTCATTCAAATTATGGAACAATTTACTTTTAACAAGTCTTTAATGAAATATTCCAAACTTAACTAAACTAAAGCTAAAAGAAAATTGAATGAAACTATTATTCTGTACGGTAATATGGACGTTTAGTTTGTTTTAGGTAGTCTTTGACTATTCTTTAACTATCTGCCGAGTACTTGCCGAGCGGGTAACTAGCCGAGTTTTCATCAACCGATCGATAGATATTGCTTTGGGCCAAGTTGTTGGTAAATCCGATTAACCTGCTTTCATCCCATGCCGTACCTCCTCACCTTCCACCCTTCCTAATCCGCACCACGTAAATAAGCCAACAATAGCAAGGTACAATCCTGTCCCTTTTGCTCTAGCCGTGATTGACCATGCGCTTTTACCACTCTTATAAGGTAGGGTGACTCTCGGCAGCGAACCGCTCTACGTAGCCATTTTCGCGAGAATTACCACCTCTGCCTTAGGGCCCTTGATCGGAATTGATGGGATGGTCCCTTGCTTGCTTCCGGAGAGTAAATTAGTTTATTGTCCTCCACGTGGTCATACGCAGTCTGTACTGTTTTTTGACAATAAATTTATTATTATTATTATTATTATAAATGTTTACGAACAATGACAAAGTAGGGGCCAGTGACACGGTTTGTTTTCAAAATACCTGATATTGCCACGCAAAATATCACGACGCATGCTTGTGTTTCGTAGAGGAGCGGACTGAAAATGCAAGAATCTCGAAGGAAACATTAACTGAATAATAATCATGAAAAGGAGGTTTCTCAAAATTGCAATATTAAAAAATTAAACAGTTTCCAATTAATTTTTTTCGTTCAGATTCTATATCTCATATAAAAAAATAATATTTCATAAGCTTACACTATTTGGGTTTTTAATTTTTGTTTCTCTTTACAGCTTTGAGACTAATTTTTATCCTTATTATCAAGTTAATGCTTATCCGCTCACCTATCGACCGGTTAAAATTGATCACCTCCGGCAGCGGAGCTATCCAACGTATAGAACGCGGTGAAAGACCCTTATCGGACGGATGAGCAATCCGAGTTGTGCTATTCGACCAGTAAGAACGCTGGTGAAAGGCGCTATTAAAAAGCCCATCTACACATGGAAGGAAAATTGCACTCGGGTTTCATACTTAGCACTAATAATTTAAACAGATAATCAGAACAGTTACGATGCGTGTATGACAATGTACAATGAAGGATCACGTGACTCACGTATGTTTCCCTACGAATATTATTTATACCAGCTTGGTGTTGACAATTTGAAAACTCAAGTATTCAAGAAACATTCTTTTCAAATGGCGTCTATTCTTGATTTAATTTTTTATTTATGTTATCTGGAAGAGGAAAAGCTAAAACATGAAATGCTAGGGAGTCTTCAACACTCTTTTCAATGCTTTAGCGTACAATTATTTACTTCGTCCGGTCACGCAGGAAAGAGACGAAGAATGTGGGGTAAATTTGCGTGTTAATGTATACTGATAATTCACTTATCTCTTACTTCCGATTCGCAACTGCCGGTGTACAATTCCAGAAATTTATAAACATAATTCTTATTTTATGTTTATTTTATTATGTGTATTTTGTTTACACTGAAAAGACACCATGAAGGCGTAAAATCTTTCCATATCCTTTATTTTTATAACGATAGGAATGATACACACGACTTCGAAAACAATACTAATCGTAACACTTCTTTTATTCAAGGATTTGAAACCGTGAATATACTTGACATACTTAAAACCGGGATAAACAAATTATCCTATATATCCTTCTGCGAGATGTAAAATGGGTCAAAAGTTCATTTTGTGAACTATAATTCCGTAAATATGTCGAATAAAAATTTTTATTTTTCATTTTTTTATAACTTCGTTTTTGAAGAGTCTCATTTATGAATGAAACCTTCGTAGAAAAAAAATTAACATTTCGTTTTAGAAATGCATTATTCATTGTATGTAAATTTACTTCTTTTACATATTTATCGTTTTTTTATATTTATATTCTTGTTGTAGCGCCTTCCATTGACTGGCCAAATCAAATAATTTCTGGGATTTCTCTCTCGAGATTAGAGATGGCTATCAAAAGATTAAAAATGTTGTTTAATAGCTGATCCATGTATGATATTACTAAACTATGTTAGAAAAGTGTGACTTTTTTCCAGAATTTCAATAATATGCAGTCATTTTTATAACGAGGAAATCAATTAGGTTTGAAAGCTTTTTGTTTTCGTTCACGACACACACTAACCACGTGACCTACATCTAACGATAGACTATATTAGTATCAGTTTTTGTTTTTTTAGTGACGAAATCCTCTATATTGATGTCATTGCAATAACAGAAACGTTAAACCAATATAAATTAATTTTGATTAAAGAAATATTCGTAATTTATATCATAAGTTGGGAATTATATCAAATATACGATATTATTGTTCCCACATTATCACTCATCCCTCATCTCCCTAATCTCATTTCCAAATAACATGCAGTGACCAGCATTCGGATCTCACTTAGCTTTCATTTTTATGTCTCATCCGAAAGATAACGTTTTGTTTTAAAAAGTTAAAAAAAATGACTGCATATTGAGAAAACTTATAAAATAAAATTTAAAAAATATTTACGAAGGAAAAGGGAAAAAATATTCCTACGTTCCCCGCAGTTGTGCGGGTCAGTACTTTCAACAAAGAAAAATAAATCAACCAAAAACCTGAGGGTCTGCATATAATATATACTATTTTCTGTTTATTCATGGTGGGCATAAGTAAATATTTATTAAATGCACATGACCACATTCTGCGGTGTAAATAAATATTTTTTTATTCTCTGGGTGTTAAGGGGAGACTGGTCAACATTTGGAGGGATCTTAGCTGTAAATCAAATCGGTAGTCACTGAAGTTGGTATTCAAGTCTATAAAAAGTTTTGACTTAAACTTAGGTGAAATATGTTTAGTTTACTAAATAAATAAAAAATACTCATTTCATATGAGGAGGGGAAACCCTTCCCTCTCATTAACGCCACGGACAAAGGGCAAATGCAGAAAAAATCCCTGCATTATCGTTTGGGGACAGAACTACGTGGTTCGAAGTATGAATAATTTTGACTTTACATTACCAACTAACTGACGTAATCGCAACTAAATTAAGACAAAATTTAACGAAAAGAAATTTAATTAAAATTGCTATTAGGTTTTACCTTTTTTGAATCATTGTCATAGTTATCACAATCACTAACTTTAAAGAAGAATCCTCTCATTGTCATTTTCCCAAATCAATGAAATGAAATATATTTTTTTAAGCATTAGCAATATTAAATAAAAAAATTTTCGATGTTAAATATAAAACAAATGATATTTGTCTATGAACATTCTAAGTAAAAATTATATAGTTTTGAATTTAAAATGTAATAGTTACGAATTCGCTTTAACGCTTGAAATATTTCTTATTAACTAATACATGAATCAGGTATAGTGAAGCAATACTCGGTAATCTCACTTTTATAAACCGCAAATTATATAACTAGTTCTTTATCTTTGTGAAACCACACAAATTGATTGAAATAAAGGCTCTCTCAACGTAACAAGAACCAAAGAAAGGATTCCTATATTTTGACACAACACGCCTTATAATCAATTCTGACAAATGTAAATGCCACGCTCACTCACTGTTGGAATCACTCGGCAAATATTTTGCAAGTATATTGTTTTCACAGCATCTATTAATGTGTAGAAATACAAAAATTTCCATTATAACATCATATGAGTAAAAAGGTACAACAAATAAGCTATATTTGCCAAGTACTAAAACATTATTAAAAAATTAGAGCTATGGATCACATCTATTTAAAATAACACAAAAAAACACAGAAAATTAAAAAAAAGAAACTTAGAAAAAAATTAGAAACCAAATTAAAACAAAATATTCTAGAAACGTGAAATAATGAGTTTTTTTTAGTTTTTTTATATCTAAAACACACGAACGCCGAGATCGAAACAGTTTTTACTACAGCGTTTATGTAAAATACCTAACTAAAATCAGAAACAACATTCTACTCACAAGGGAATGGCGAGACATGCTACATTAGATTCAAGAGTGATCGAGATACATTCTTATAATTTTTTTAACTGTCAAAAAAGCTCTACAAACTGCGTATGTCCACGTGAAGGTCAATATACTAGTTTACTCTCCGGAAGCAAGCAAGGGACCATCCCATCAATTCCGGTCAAGGGCCCTAAGGCAGAGGAGGATTTAACATTTCAGCACACACATAAGATAATAATAAAATTAATTCGGAACGTGTTATAATATTAATAAATACCAACAAATGTGTATTTAATAAAACACAAAGAAAGGTCTTTCAGAAGAACGCATTATTATCTAACTATAAATTATTCGGAAAATATTGTTTATAAATCGTAAGTAATAAAATCAAACTAAGTTCTAGATTTATTATTTCAATAGACGCCGCCCCTAGTAGAGAGCCTAGAGAGCCTAGAGAGCCTAGAGAGCCTGTATAAAAAATGCGTCTCTATCCGAAGGAAAACCCGGACCAGGATGGGGACAGAGTTTCTTTTCAATTAAATCTTATTTCCAAGATAATATTTTGGAATGATTTATTTGTCTCACTTCATACTTAACTAATTACCAAAAATACAGTAACATAATAAGTTTTATTTTCTAGACTTTATAAAATCATCTTACATTTAAAAAATTGGCAAATAAAAAGGTTTAGGCAGGGGGATATTAATTTCCTTAATGTTGATTTCATGTGGATTCTACTTACTTCAAAGCTGTTTTCGTATTCAAAGTCATCTTATTATAATTACGTTCCTAAAAAGTCCCATAGGAAACCGTATTTTGAAAATACTCTCTTTAAGTAAAACACAAGTATTTTGAGAGTTTTAAAAAATACTGAACACCGTGGCAAATGAATAATTTACTCCATGTTTTGTAACTGCTTGTAATCGTCTTGTGCAGCATGGTAATCATCTTTTCCTCAGAAAATACGGCACTGACATCACAGCAAATCACATGTTACGTGATCGTGCAGAGGGCATTCAATCGGTGTGCCGATGCCTCCAACGACTTGGAGTGAATGATAAAAGAAAACAAGTGTTTTTAGGATCCACTTATAAGATAAAACCTGAAATTCTCACACAGGATTTATCACCTCACCGGTAATTAACATGTGAGAGGAATACAAATATGTTCAAAGGGACAGCATTTCTTCAGAAGGTGCTGGGACACCAGTCTTTTCTTAGTTGTATTATTCATACCTCAGTATATATTCTATAAATAATGTAGAAGAGAAAATTATTTATTCAGATGTAGAGCGCCTTATATGCAAATATGTACCATGAATTTTTCGACGAATTAAACCATTTAATTTTTGGCATGAGGATACAGTCTATGAAACTCTAGAAAATTATTGTATTCAAGCGATAGAAAAGTATACTAAACATTGATATACCTTATTTTTAAATTCAGTCAGATCTACAGATTCCTTAATTCTACTTTTCTAAAATACTTAGTTTTTTATGACCGATTATTATGTCGAAAGAAAATATAACCATTTCTGAGAGGCAAATGTTTCCTATATAAGCTGTACATTTCACACGCCTTTTTTACTTCTGTTTTTTTTTTTCGTCAAAATTTCTTCGCCACGTAAAAATCAAAGACTTTAATTTAACTGGAAGAGCATTGTCCCCAGTTTCAAGTAGAATGAATTTAATTTTATCGAAAATGGAGAAGCAAGTGTCTCTTCGAATCTCTCTTGCGTCGACATTACAGCCATTTTTAAATACCATTGAAAAGATCTCGAATTTTCAGTCAGCAGTAGTCTCAAGTGAGACTTACTTAACAAGAATGCGACATTGTGTAGTAAGTATGGAGTCTAAAATACTACTTTGAGGGACTCCAGACTTAATTCAAAGAAGAGAAAGATTCGTTGTTTCGTTTTTTTAACACAGGCTTGATGTAAGGAAAGGATTCAAGACATATGGAAAACTATTTTTTAAATATATTTTACGTGCGCAAAATCATTGTTGCGCAATTAGATACAGATATTCTAAAAATGACACAGAGGGTCAGAATTATTTGATTTCAATACAATAGAACATAATACATGAATAGGAAGACATAATTCCCTGATTAAGTTGGAATTCGCGAAGTTGTTCCAAATATCTTGCAGAAGATCTACATAATTCAACGTCCTAATCGTAATAATACCATCTCTATCTTGTTCACAAGATTTCCACTATCCTGCACATAATCTGACGCATATTTCGGCTTCCCTCAAAGTCCCATCGCATGCAGATATTTACTACCTCACAAACTATGTACAAGCGCCCCATTCCTCTTCTTTCGTCTGGCTGCGAGATGGCGCGGCGGCTCCGCGTGTGTTGACTCACGTCGAGGCTCCCGACCCCCGCCACCCACCGCCAGCTCTCATGAATGAATGCGCATCCATTGCAGGGTCACTGAACGCCCAGCGCCCCGCTGGCTGCGACATGGGCAGGGGTTCACAAAGGGCACACGTTGATACCACCTTAAGATAGTATACGTGTTACGATAAAAAAAATTTCAACTCTATAGACCTCGAGAGCAGAATTTCGGGTCAAATATGCATCGATATGTCTACTCATACATCCGAATAATACCGTCATTTCGGGTGTAATTAGTCCTACCATACGATTTTGGCCCAAGCCGGGAAAAAGTTCGAACTTCCTGTCGATACGAAATGAAAGTTGGCAGGAGAAACATGTGAATAGGCACAGTTTTTGTTTTTGCTCCATTGCACGTCAATCCCGCGTATCGTACACGAGATTTGACTGCGCAAATTTAGAGCTGTGTACACAAATTTAGAGCTGTGTAATCTTACGAAATTGTAAAGATGCATTCCAAAATTCCAGATTAATGACCCTTTTGAGATACTTTCTCTCAAACGTTCTGTCTCTAAAGACTTCTGTGCAAAAATTCAGAAAAAATCAGAAATGTTTTAAGTGTAAAGCTATATCATAAGTGAATTTTTATGAACATTAGCTCAGAAAATATCCTAAAAATTTTCAAGATTCATTTGGTGGCACCTACAAAAAGAAAGCAATATATATGCTCACTACATACATGAAATTCTAAAAGATTCACGTAATTAAAAATATTAAACCTATCAAATAAACCAATCAAATACAAACTACTTGATATTACATTTTTCATTTAATGATTCTGAAATAGCTAGAATAGAATTTAAAGGCGGAATCACTCGAATTTTCGAATGAACAGTATTTTGGTAGCATGCTTATCCTTTTGCCATGGTTCTCGGAGATGTACCCAGTTCGTATTCCTGATTCACAAAAAAAAATTGCTTTTGAAAAGTTGTTCACTCGAGCGAACGATGAACTGAAAACGTTATAGATTTCTTTCAATTTCATTTACGTAGAAGAGCTCAATAATTTTTTAATGGTGTGCTTTCACCTGCAAAACGAGTCTCGTAATTGCATGCAATTAGTTAACTTGCTAATTAGTTCAATAATTTTACATCAATATTTTTTTCCCGGTAAGATAACGAGTGAGGAGTCAGACTGTGCATATATTAACTTTACAAGTGGCTTAGTAACAAACCAGTGAACAGAGCGCTTGCGACTCGCGAATCGTTAAAGCAAGTGAAGTGAACTAGTTCGCAAAATCGTTCTTTTACGAGAGAGAACGAACTGCTTCCCATTGGTGGACTATCGATCCATCACTAATCAGTAATTATGTAACAGCAGGCAGAGTAGGCGTCGGAATCATTGTAGATACAAAAAAAGTACCTTGCTGATATATTTCAAGCAAAGATCGTATTAAAGTCTACTAAAATAACTTTGGATAATATTAACACCTCTGTGACATTTGGTACATTAGTGACTTTATTCCCTTATTATGTTTTCCATTTACGTAGATGTGATTTTATTAAACAAGTTTATAAATATCTAAAATATATTGAATACGTAATATTAATTATGTTTATGAATTGTAAAGAACAGTTTTTCAATATAAATAAATTAAAATAAATTAAAATGAAGCCCAAATAGTAGTAGAAGTTAATCGATGCCTGCGAGTAAATTAATCAGTCAAAACATAATCGATATTTTTCTTCGGATAGTCTTATGAAATAGTCTAGGGTGTTGTGAATTGCAATGAATTGTATATCTCTGCTTCAAGACTCTTTAGCTACTATCATACATGAAATATTCGAAATAGTATCTTATTATTTTCTTGTCTTTAGAGTTCGATAGGTCTCCTCAAAAATCACAAGTGGCAAACGGAATAATTCAATTCGGACAAAAACCCTGAACTTCTGCGCTTTATTCATTAATTAGGTCTCAGGAAAAAAACGGCAAATCAATAACTGAAATGCAGAAGTTCTAAAAACTACAGTTACTAAAATGCCACCCTTGTTTCATACGAAACTACCTTATTCACGAACATAATACTCGCAATAGACATTATATGAATTTATTTATTTATTTATTAATACATTTTTTAAAGTACAGTATAACAGTTACAGGTTTCATTTCATCAAAATATTCATCGTCCTCGAGTGTCAAGTAATATTTGCCAAAAAGAGCCATATCATTCTAGAACCGTTCTATATTACTTCCCCAGAGACGTAAAATAGAATTATTAAATTGAATATATTCAAATTCACAGTTAAAAACTACATTGCTTCTACAATATAAAATAATTCATTGATTTAAATAAAAGTAAAATGGGTTTCTATTTCCCAAAATATGTTCATTTTTTATATTATTATTTTTAATATTAAATACGTCAATTTATCTGGTTCATTATCTGGTGTAGTACTTCAAAAATAAATGATAATATTTGAAAACTAGTTTCCTACGTGCTTTTATTGTTTCTTATTATTCACAAAGTTTAGTTTTATCTGTACCTTGGCACGGTTGAGTACATTTCTTCTATAGTCCCATCCTGACCCGGGGTTTTCTCCGGTTTTCCTTCGGGCAGAGGCGTAATTTATATACACGCGCTCTAGACTCTTGCATAAGGGCTGCGCGGTGTATTGTAATAATTAATCTGGTATTTAGAGTTATTTTAATAGTTACGATTTATAAACAATATATTTCGAATAATCTATTATTCGATATTAATACTTACCTGTTTTTGAAAAAATTTCTTTGTACATTAAATACAAATTTGTTGGTATTTGTTAATACTATTACACGTGTCGAACTGTTTTATTTTTTTATCGTTAGAAGTATGTTGAAACTTTAAATCCGCCTATGCCTTAGAGCCCTTGATCGGAATTGATGGGATGGTCCCTTGCTTATTTCCGGAGAGTAAATTAGTTTATTGTCCACCGCGTGGTCACACGCAGTTTGCAACTGCTCTTTTGACATTTTAGTCAAAATTTGATGTAAAATTACAAAAACTATCCAATTGTGTGTGATAAAAAACTCTCGATGAATCAGTAAAAAATTCTAGTTGCTATGTAATATATGAACGTATACATTGAAGTATTTATGTTGCAATGTTTAACACATATAGCGTACCACATACTCGTAAGTTATGAAAAAGACATAAATTCGTTTAAAAAAACACTTACCCAATAACAGAAAAAATAATTATTCATTACTTGATACGATACAAATGTTTAATTTATTTAAGAAAAATAGAGTGATTCTTGAGGATAAGAACCGAAGACACGCGAGAAGCTTGATGAGGCCCTCACCCTTGCCCGGATCTTTGTCACCCCTCGTATCCCTGCGCAGGCACTTATCTCGCGCCCTCCCCTTTCCACCTTCGCTGCTGTCTCACACGCATACTGATGGGGTCCTTGCCCTCCCCCTCTCCCCCCACGACTTTTCTTTTCTTTTTTCACTCTTTTTTTTAAATTCTACGGCAATATCTTCTTCTCGTCTTTCCACCACGACTACGAAGGTTGAGCTTGGGGACTCTGACCCTACATTACCATGCATCGTTTATTTAAGCTCAAGTTTCCACTCGAGTATGAAATGAGCCTTTAAAGGTCATTTATTCGAGCTTTATCAAAATTATCTTGCTTTGGAACATTTTTCTGTTTTTAAAAGTATTTGTCAAATTTTACTCTTTTAAGTGGAGTTACGAGTACACAATATGGAAAATGTTTGACAGTTGTTTTAAGAATATAAACCGTGATTAGGATATAGCAGAAATGAATGTTCTTGATATTCGATGTTCCCATTTCTTGCTCTGCTCTCGAACTAGATTCTTTTCACTTTCATTGGAAGTCTCCATCCCAATGTGACTCACCGCGCTCCACAGTGGGCTGAATACTTATCTATCGAGGGGAAAATGTGTTTTCCGAAAACGGATTGAGCAATATTTTATTATCGCTTTTGAGGTTCTGAATATTTTGAGAAAAGATGGTTTAATTATATACAGTTATTTTTTAGCAAACTGTTAATCAGACTTTCATCTATATTATACGAGTTCAGTATCAATTCTTTACTACAAATTTTACTAATAAGGCAGAAGGTATCGACATATTTAATTTCAGATAAAATAAAGACAAATAATAATTCAATCAGAAAATGAAAAGATTCGCGTGATCATTAACAACGTTTTTAAGAGACAAATAGTATTATTGAATTCATTACAAGTTTTACCAGAATACAAGGAAGACATTAATCAGAGAAATACCAACGGAAAGTTTTAAAATCAATACACGGAACTACCAAGTATATAAGTTGAAGATGAAATGACGAGAACCAACAAAAAAGGGTACTATTTATCATCATTATTGATTTATATAATTATTTATAGATAAAATGGTATAAATTAATGGTGATAAAAAAATTTATACCGGATTAAATCACAAGAAATAAATAATTATTAATGTGTACGATAAATCAAATTATTACAAGAAATTTATCAAACTCTAGGAGGAATAAAAACGATCACTCGGTAACAAAAGGTAGAGGAAAAATTCAAGAAAATGTTTTCGCGGTAGTCTTTTACTAATAAAAAATTTTGTCCGTGGAGATGTGAAATCAACCCATTGTACGCCTTTCTTGTGTAGTGAACTCGCGGTCACTGGTACAGGTCATCGCACCGGCACGCGGTGCGTCCTTTTATTGAGATTTCTTTACAGTCATTACTTGACAAATTATGCTCTAATAGCGTGCGTGGAATTCATTGCCCTTCTGAGTTGATGAAAAAAAAAAATTAATGAAATATGTATGAAACTGTCGAGTTTGTATTTCAATAAGCCGTGCGTAGATACGATATTAATGTTCTTTTTCTTAACTTATTTACATTTTTGTTGCTGCAAGGGACTTGAAATTATATCACGGAAAGGGGTGAATGTTTTAAAAAAATGCAATGGACTATGACATACGATTCGGAATACCTTCTCTTCAGTGGAGAAAGTATTTTCCTTTTAATAGGTAACGTTACAAAACAATCACCCAGAATATAATATCTATCATTTACTTAATTTTTCAACAAACCTATATTTAATATCTTCTCTAAGCTAACCGTAAAAATTTACGATGTAGGTGATCATTTTAGAACTCACCAATTGCCCTTAATTCAGGAACTTCTGAATTTACAGCTTTAGACCCTGCAATCTCGCATGAAGCAAACATGCATTCATTACAGAGATAATTTTTATAAACCCAAATTATTCGGAATGTCTTTTGCATGGAAATCGGAAAAAGTTATACATTAAATTATTTTAAATTTCAAAGAATTCTTCTTAAGGATTTATTGCAACAGAAAGCTAAGAATTGTTAATTACAATGCATTACAAAAACAATTAAAATTGGCTGGAAATCAGTATGTGTGAATCTTCACTCCTATGACTTTTGACTATGAAGCTTACTAATGTGTCCGGTAGAGTTCTATTGCGTTACGTGAGCCGGACAATCCACAGAACGTATAATCTACGTGAACGAATCGTAGAAGCAAAATTATATAAAGGGTGTGAAGAGAATTGTTTTCGAGTAAATAACATAAAAGTGAAAATAAAACAAAATAATTCAGTAGTCATAAGGTAGAATTAAATCACTAAAATATATGAAAGCGGCGTAAATAAACAGAGTGACATATACTTATTGTGATTTCAACTTGAAAAACATACCTTACCGGCCATTTAAATGCGATAATTGCTATTGTAATTGAAGTTTAAATACGTTGCGTCTTATGGAGAAAATGTATACTTTCAAAATAAGACCACGTGTTAAATCACGAAAGTGATGGAAGTTTACTTTTATTTGCAGTAAATTTTCCGTTGTATTTTTTACATCACTTTTATCTATAGGTCACCGGACATTTAAAAAAGTTATTTAACTTTTTCTGTGGTAGGATGCATAAATTACGAAAGTTGAGCTCGGCAGCCATGTTTGTACACTACTGATAACAAAAAAGGGCCCATTTATTTTTCTAAGTCCCACGCTCTAACCAGTTTTAGATCTGTCATGTTTGCAACGCGTCTCTCCTCCTTCTTCCCCTTCGACAAGGGAAGTTTCGCTCGACCAATCGTAGGTCTATTTGACACGGCGCCCATATTTGGAAGACTAATAGCACCGTTGGTAAATCGTAAAGAGATAAAATGTTTCATTACACCACTATTAAAGAAATATTTTGTATTTTTTTATTATACACATTTTGGACTTCTATAACAAAAATATTCTGTATATTCTTGACTTCAATAA